>CM028340.1:52469387-52972576 GCA_016647705.1 Eucommia ulmoides | reverse complement strand
GATGACAAGATATTTTGTCGGTCCCAGAACATTTTCCCAAACCAAAATAGAACAGAAATAATACAGCAGATTTTTGCGTGGAAAACCCTCCTCAATTGAAGGTAAAAACCACGGGACCCGTAGGCCGCTTAAATCTTCCACTATAACAAATAATGGGATTACAAACCTCACACTTTATGGATCACTCAAACAATATACAAAAATATTGTCTTCAATTTGTGAGTAAAAACTTCACAAATTGGCACTCACTAATATCTTCTCATAAATGGGGTTTCTCTCTCTAACTCTCTGCGTATTTTCTTTTGCAGAGAAGTTATGTTGTCTTTGGCTCACCTCCTCTATTTATAGAGGAGGATTTGAGCTTCTTGACAGTCTGAACAAAAGAAAAACTTTCAGCAACAGGTAGGCACCGATCTCTCCTTTTTCTTCATTTTGGTGAGCTACTTATCATCTTCCTTTTCATTTTGTTTTCTTGTGCTTTATTCAACAAATTTCTTTGGCCTCAAATTGGTAGGTGGGAGGTAGGCCACCATGTTGAAAAATCACCCCCAAATGGAAGTGATTTACCCAACAAGGAGAACTCATCTAGAAGTTTCCCATTCCAGATTATCAACAAGCTAGGGTCCTGATACAACTCATGATCATAGAAATCCAACCTGGGGGAAGATTAAAATATGAAGGGTTTCTTCAAAAAATTTCCAACTAAGTATATTATAAACTTTCTCAAGATCAATTTTAAGCACTAACCCATTCTAGAGGATCAACAAGCTAGGGTCCTTCTCTTGCACTTATAACCTGATTATCAGCCCCTTCCACATCCTATGTGGGATAGACCCAACAATTTGCCCCTCACACATCGAGCCTTTGGTCGGTTAAACCACGACTGGTCTCTCCCTCTGTGGCTCTAGGGGGTAGAGATGTTGTAATCTGAGTTTTGATACCAGTGTAGGGTGGTCTTAGGCCTCTCTTTAATCCCAAAAGCTAGCTCATGAGGTGAGACTTTTCCTCACACTTATAACCTGACCACTAGCCACTTTCACATCCGATGTAGGATATATCTAACAATTTGGAAGCACATATTTTGAGCCTCGAAATTGGAATTACTAATGAACGCATGTAATTTTTTCAAATTTTTACATGCATTCATTTCTAATTCCAACAACCAAACAATACCATTTTTTTTAATCTTATTCCTAATTAAATGTATAAAGGTAGCACGGAGTTGGAAGTCTTTAAATTAAAAATTAACGCGTGTAAATTTTCATATTTTTAAATGCATTCATTTCTGATTCCATTTTCAAGGCTCCAATTCCGCCCAACCAAGCATAGGAAAATAGAAAATATTTTTCCTTTGTTTTCCTTACCTTTTCCTTCAGATCACTGAATAGCTCTCCGGCATCAACAGGAGCTGACTCTTCTGAAGAAGAAGCTTTGACTTGGTGCAGAACAATCCTCTGGGACTCTATTTTAGATTAAGATTAAAAAAGGACCAAAACAGAAGAAACCAATTCATGAATGGGGGATTAAGCAAATTTACAAAGTCAATCATCTTTTTCTCCTTGTGTCTCCCCATAATCTACTTCCAAATTTCAGTTTAAAAAATTTAACACAACACAATGTGCATTTCATTGTCAATTAAGAGTTGGGGCCCGTTTGGTTGTCCTTCAACTTGCAAATTTTATAATTTTTTAATTAGTTAATTATGAGAGAAAATCGTTTCCGATGGAAATGGTTTGGACATGTGCATAGAAGACCCATAGAAACACTAGTGAGAAAATACAATTTAGTTTCAGTGCGGGGCTACTAGAGGGATAGGTAGTGCGGGGCTACTAGAGGGACAAGTAGGTTTAAGAAGACTTGGAACAAAATTATTACAATTGATTTGATGACGTTAAATCTGAAGGAGGGGATGACTCTTAATTGATCACTATGGCGTAAATGGATTCATGTAGCCAACCCTACTTAACTGTGGGATAAGGGTTTAGTTGTTGTTGTAGTCAATTATGAACTATTATAGTTTAGTGTTTGGTTACAAAAAACAAAAACACTTAAATTAACTCCCAAACAATTTTAGTTTCAGATGCAATTTTCTCGTTTAATTGGAGTAAAATATAGGTTAAAATATAAACAATATGTGAATTTGATTCAGTCATAGATAAATGGAGAAATATGCAAATCAATTCATAAAAAGAAAGATAATTCATAAAATGGGATAATTTAGACAACCAAACAGGGCTTTAAATTTTCCAATTTATGCTTGATGTCTGAAATTTTCTGTATTTTGTAAATATTATGCCAATAGTTGATAACTAACAACAACCTTCATTTATTAGCAAAATCTAGATTTGCACCAAAAGCTAACAAAAAGATGTACTTTATGTTCTTACATGGTTCTTCTTTTACTCCTTTTTCAAATGAAACAAGGAGTCAAATTATAAAAAACAACGCTAAACAGGCATGATTCGCGAGAAGATCAAATCAAGAACGCGAAACACACAAGGACAACAATGAAAATCTCCTGATGCTATACAATCTTATTTCGATAAGGTAGTTTTGGTTGAACGGAATTGGGGCATCGGAATTGGAATTAGATGAACACATTGAAATTTTCAAGTTTTTGCATGTGTCCATTTCCAATTCCAATTTCAATTCCAGGGGTCCAATTCCATCAAACCAAAGGTTGCCTTACTTCATTTACAAAAAGGTGAATGTGAGATGATCACATTAGTGCAATCAGGAAGAAAAAAAGGGAAATCAATCCATTATCCAATATCACACGAAAAAGTTGAATCAGCATTTCAGATTTAAAGATTAAATTGAAACTAGCAGTAATTAGTTTTCTTTGTTTTGAAGTAATGTATAATCTATATTCAATTGATTTCATAGTTTAGCTTGCCAGTTCTTTACAGTAAATCGAATTAGCATCATCCATCTCCTCACAAGGTAAACTATAGCACAAAATCTAAATGAAGAACAGATCAAAACAGTATAAAAACATCACACATCCACATAAAATTGAGAGAAAATGCCTTTGGTAATCACTGCCGAGTGCCGACCACTTGTTCGACGAAATGCCACAGCGACGGATAGACATGGAAAGCAATAAATTACCGGGAAATGGTTTGGCGGAAGTAAAAACGCGTGAGCTGGAGAAGCGTGGTGGAAGGCGAGGCAAGGCGGAGCATTGGGTGGCAGTGGCCTTCGGGAGGCGTCGAGCGTTGATGGCGGTGGTCGCCGCCAAAGAAGTGGAAGTAACAGCTGCTGCTGCCGCCGTCGCCATTGGAGCCGCGGTTCAAACGATTCCGAGCTGTATTCTGGTGATGCTTCACGCCGAATCCCGATCTTCTTTACAAAGATTTTTCTTCCGCTTCTTCTTCTTCTGGTTAATATCCACAATATTTTTTTCTTTTCTTTTTCTTCTTATTCTGCAGAAAGAGGAAGAGGTACCTGAGCGTGACACGTGGAGAGATGGAGGTACCTAATTGGTTGATTCCTTATCTTCACAATCTAAATTTGAGGCGCGCATCGCCCTCCTTTGCCTCTCTCCGATCTTCCATGTGTAATTAGAGATGTCCGCGGCCTTGGTTCGGCTCGGATTTATACAAAATCAAAATCGAAACTAAAATCAAAATTGTCGGTTTCTATGAAACAATTTTAAAATCAGACCATTTAATTTTATTAAAAAGCAAAATCGCGAAACCGTTTAAGATTTTTAAATTTTATAAAAAAACAAAATCAAAATAAAAACCGTAGATCATTGTTTCTTATATGTGAAAAAAAATAAAATAAAAACATAACTAAAATATAATAATAGTCTCTAAATTATTCTTATACAATTAATTTTTAATCCTGCAAAATCAACCGATTGATTCTGAAGAGAAAATATGAGAAGTGAGAATCTTACTTATAACCATAAATTTATACTATGGTTAATGGGTAAAAGGGTTAACTTATAAATAAATAAATCGGGATTAAACTAGAAATTTCTTATTTATGTGTGTGTGTGTGTGTGTATATATATATCGGTTACATGGTTACACGGTTATTATTCCAAAACTAAAACCGAAATCAAAACCGCTTCGGTTGCTAAATTTAAAACCAGAACCAGGACCAAAACCATTTCGTCGGTTTCAACTCGGACCATTCGGTTCGGTTTCTCTCGGTTACCCGTCGGTTCGGTTGTTTTGGGCATCCCTATGTGTAATGTTTTTCACTTGTCCCGGTCAACCAATGCCTACATCGATTAATTATCACTTCGGATAATTTTATGGGTGTAGTCGTTCATATTAACTTAAAGCATTTAAGATTAAATTCAATATAAATTTATGAATGCTCCTAAAAGAGTCAAACCCTGACTATTAAAAAAAAAAAAAAAACATTTTCCCTTATCAACCAGACTAACACCGACGATAATTCAGTGAATGTTTCATCTTTAATCTTATTCTCTTATTAAGAATTTTAGAATTTTTTTTTTAGAATTTTTTTATTATTTAGTTATTAAAATAACTAAATTCTAGAAAAATTATCAATGGTTCAATATAAGTTTTTCGCCCCAAAAAAATATTTATTAAATAATCTCTATATTTTATTAAAAATAAAAGAGGCGAGATGCCTAATATAACTCATATTTGGGATAGAGTTTTTGAACGTGGTGGATGTGATTGCAGTATATTTTGTAGATAAAAATGCATGACTACCTTACATTGATTTAATTTTGGAAAAATTACTGGGTAGACATATATTAAGAATCAAATCACCAATTTATACTAACTGTTTGTGGTTAAACCAGTTAATATCATTGACTTAACTTTTTGAATTGTTTAATCCTAATTTAAACTGTTTAATCCCAATTTTAAAAGGGCCAAAAAATTTATGACAAAAAATACCCCTCAAAAGATCTATGGAATTTAATAGTTTCCCTTGTTAAATGTTTAAAAAAAAAATCACAAATAACAAGCGTCTTAACCAACAAATGTAATATTCAACATCCAAACAAAGACAAGAGTTATGATTGTGTGATTTGCAGAAGACATATGTCATAATTTACAAGCAGATTATGTTTTATATAACACCAACATATATTGTAACAATATATTTTTTTCGTCTTTGTAATGCATATCATGTTGATGGTCATTTTATTTAAATTATAATGGAAATGTCACTGATTGAACTATAATGGAAATGTTTTGATAAATTATAATGAAATTCATAATTGTATTTCAATTATATTTATATTTGAATTTGAAATAATTATGTTGATTATTTACCGTTGTAAAGATGACTTGAAAATTTGATGATTCTAATTATCGCCGTAATTTGTAAAATTTATCAGATTCTTATGCAATAAAATATTGATGATTCGACTTTAGTAATAAGTTCTCCTCGGGAGAAACCACGTGGCGGCCCTGGAATAATATGGATTTCTATATAATGCTCCAAAAAGAAAAACAAATGTTATAGTCAACATCCAAACAAAAGACGAGGTTATTGATTGTATGTTTCGCGAAAAACGTATACCCTACTTTACAAAGCATTTTATGTTATATGTAACATAAACAAATAAATGTAACAATGTATTTTTTTGGTCTTGTAGTGTATATCATGTTGAATATAGCATGGATCCAAAGCTCAAAACAAAAAAAACAAAAAAAAAGGATTCACATTGCATTTTAAAGACAGTAAAATAGAGATTATTCTTGTATAATTTGATGATGAAAACAATGAATACATTTAGAACAAATATTTGATAATTTAGAAGTGTTTTTCTTGCAAACACATATGGTAACTGCTCCTCAAATTAAGATATGTATATAAACGGAAATATTGATTGATCAAGAATGGAAAACAACAACATTTTAATAGGGGCAAATCAGTTTAGAAATTTTAAAAGGATCTCTGGGTGCATTGAAAAATCATCGGGTTCATTTGGTAGTTTCGATACCGAAACGAAATCAAGCAATCTTACCTGTCAACTTCTTCGTCCACTGGAATTGCGTTTCAAAGTTTCTATTGTTTAAAGTACCATTAAGAAATACACATGTAAGTATTCGTATAACAATTCAAGTAATTTATTGTTAATTCACTGGATGAAATCAAATCTCAAATAACGTTTCTACATTTCTATTTCTATTCCCAAAATATGGATGAGAATTATCTTTCCGTTCTCAATAATTTTGGGAATAGAAACGCGTTTGGTAACGAGAAATTCTTAAATTGTTGTATAATTTATGAGAATGAAAAGCATGTTAGTTACAACATTAGTTATATTTTTATTTTTTTTACTTTAAATTTAGATTTAAAGGATAAACTTATTCTTTTAGGCAATCAATTATGGAAAATTATGAAAAAATAAAAACGCATTATAATCTTAATTACAACTAAATATAATAATTATAGGAAAATACTTTGTGTGTTTCTCTTTGCCTAAATTGATGACTAAAACGAAAAATTAAATAAATTATTTCTCTATATTTGAATCTAAAAAATACTAAATGGGCGACCTCGTTAAGAATTTCTGAAATAACAATCTTGTCCCTTTAAGTATAATTTTAAAAGCAATATATATATATATATATATATATATATATTCAAAATTCCAAGAATTTTGAGAATGTTTGTGGATAAAAAGATGTTACCCAAACATGAGACATGTTTTCGTTATTAAATTTCAAAATTTTGAAAGCGAAAATAAGAATTTGAGAGCAGAAACAATAAACAAATGAAGCCTTAATGTTCCATATTCAAAGCCCAAAGATTACATCTTTTCCATCAAAATGTGTACAATCCCTTTGATATGTTGGATTCGATCTTATCGCCTCCCAAACATCACGAACAAAATACCACAATTTTACAAATAAATTAGGGAGTGCATAAAACATTAAATCGAAATTTTCATTCATTTGTATGCATGCATACATCTCAAATATTAATGACCATTAAATCACAATCTATACCAACATTGCTATAGCATATAATCTCCTATATATACATATGTAATTTATATGTGGATAGAAGAAGCTATGGAGACACAAGAGGGACGTTTGGGTTCAAGCAATATGATGCAAAATCGACATGCGCATGAGGAAGAAGCTACATTCCTACTGGGAATGCTACTAATCATCGTGTGTCTGACTGCTACTTTGGTACTGATGGGGTTAGTGTATGCATTAATAATGTATCATAAAATCCATTAACCCCAGCCAGTAGAGCAAGATTGGAAGTCTAAAGTTGGCCTAGAATTAGCTGAAGTCCTGGTTAGATGCTGAATAAATGTTTTAATTTTAGAAATATTTTTTTGGTTATAATTTTCTTAATAAAAAAATAATATTTTTTATTAAAATTGCAATTTTTTTATTTTATTTTTTTTAATTTTAAAACGTGGTCATATGTTTTCGTTCGATGGAATATCAAATAAGTTTTAATGGGGAATATCAAATAAGTTTTAATGGTGGAGATGTATTGTACTTTTGAATTTTTCTATAATGGAATCAAATAATTCCACTACAACAAAAATCATTTTCAATGACACTAAATATGTCTTAACATTTACTGTTTTAGGACTCATTAAGTATAGAAATAATTAAAAATTATCTTATAAAAGCATGTCCCAATAACAGACAATTACTCGCTGAATGGATCAAATAAGTTTTAACAAGTAGAGATGTAGTATTGTACTTTTGAATTTTTCTGTAACGGAATCAAATGATTCAAATCGTATCTTGATATCGACTTTATATTTAGCGGATTATGCTAAATTTCTAAATTTATGGTTCCTATATAAAGTTTGGGATAATCCTCCTTTCTCAAGACGTGAGAGTGAGTTAGGTCCATTGGGTACATAGTATCAGAGCGAGGTCTTTCGTCTAATACTAGGCGCGTTGAATCTCACATCAATGTTGGGCTCCCGATATCCGGTCGTAGTGGTTTATCATAATTCACCCTACGCGTGGGAGACATGTTGAATCTCATATTGATGTTGGGTCATTCGATATCCGTTCGCAATGATTTGTCATAGTTCACCATGCATGTGAGAGGACATGTTAAATCTCAGATTGATGTTGGATTCTCTAAGATCAATTCGCAGTGGTTTGTCAAAGTCCGTCCTACACGTGAGGAGGCATGTTGAATCTCACATCTCTTGTGTAACGTGTATCTGAGTAATATATAAAGTTTAAGGCAATTCTCTTTTTTCAAGACGTCTTTTGATAATGAGATATTGCCCATAGCATGGTGAAATTACTCTTTTAGTTGCAATTTTGTAAATGTCATCCAATTTTGGAGCTTGCTTCTGTGCCCTTGGATCGGATTTTGTAAGATTGAATGGCTTAGATGAAACAATAAATTTTTTACTCCAACCTAATTTTCAATTGATATTAAATATTCTAACTTAGGGTTTTTTAAAATAATTTACACCGACACTGATCATGTGGAAGTTCATCATACTGACTTGGAACCAGTTTAGAAGTATATTGTTGTTTAGTTAATTGTTCTATTTTTCGGATTCCAACATCAAACATGTGAATTATGTTTTTATTGTCAATAATATTGGAAGCATAAATTCGTTTGATAACGATAATTTTTCTTTATTTTTTTCCATAATTTATGAGAACAAAATAGAAGAAACATACATGTTTGATTGCAATATTAATTCTCATATATTTTTAATTAAACTGTAATGTAAAGTACAATCTTTCATATTTATTTTAAGCAATTAATTTTTGAAAATAATAACAGAATAAAAACGCATCTGGCATTAATTACAACTAAATAAAGTGATTATAGAACAATATTTTTTGTACTGTGATTTTTATATTTTTATCAATTTATTAATATTTTTATATTTTTATCAATTTAATCGAAATTTATTAAATTGCAAACTATCAAGGACGCCGTTGAATACATTAATAAAATATATGGTAGTAATAAAAATATTAAAAACTCGAGGGGGGACATGTGTACCTCCTTGTAAAGGGGTGGCTCTGCTCCTGTAGACATGCTTTTTTAAGCTTAAATTTCAAATTTTAGGGAACGGGAACAAAAATTCAAGAACATAATTTTTTTTACACTTTTACCCATTTATTATTAGGAAAATTTAGAACCTTTCAAAATTTCATTTAAGCCCCTTGTAATTACATAAATTTTCAATAACTTTTTATGTCCTCTTTTATCAAGTTTTTGAATCTGATAGATGTGATTGCAATATATTTTGTAGATTTTGGATATATTTACCCTTGTTATTTACAATTCACCGAATCAAAAAACTTTGATGACTTAACAAGCATTATTTTCTTTTGGTATACCCACAAGTATCCCTTCATCCACACAGGGTGTGAGACTAATCTCGTTCAGGGTTCCGTTGATATCCTTCCCAACAAGTGTTTTTCTGTAAACTCGAACTTCTCACCTTACAGAAATTTTTCAACTGCTTTAACTCAAGCATACTTTGCCGCTTGAGTCACACATACTTAATAACAAGAAATTGAGCTCCAACATTTATTTATTTCTTTATTGTGTCTCACAATTTCTCTATTTATTCATCATATTCCTTAACTACCCCCCATAGATCAATCTATAGGGTGGAGATCACAAAAGTTACTAAGAGGGAAGGAAGGATAAGAGTAGGAACCATTGAGAATGGCATAAGTAAGAAGCTTGTTAGCAGCCTCAGTGGCATGAACCCCATCCCAACTCACATATTTGTAGGGATCTTCACAGGCTGATGCTGTCACACTCACCCCATTCATCACCTTTGTGTTCCCACAAAATACTTGGGGGTCAAAATTGTAATTTCCTCCTCCATGTCCACAACATGCCTTGGTGCTATACTCCAACCCTACACCATATATAATAGAAAAAAAAAAAAAAATTATCAATTTTCCACCAACATAGTGTGTGGCTCAAGCGACAAGGCATGCTTGAATTAAAGTAGTTGAAGGACTTTTGCAAAGTTAGGAGTTCGAATCTGTAGAAAAACACTTGTTGAGAGGGACCGCCACAGAACCCCGAATGAGATTAGTCTCACACCCTATGTAGGTGTGGGGACACTCGTGAATATAAAAAGAAGTAGGGTGTTGAAATAGTTCAAGCAACACAGAATGAGTATCTACATATATGACATTAGCATCCGTAAGGCCCTGTTTGGCTTGTTATAGTACTTCTTTTAACATCGTATTATATTCCACCACCGCGTTGTTGTAAGAAATCAGGTATCCAAACGCGTCAATATCGGAGTTTTCGTGTGGTAGTTTCATTAGAAACGACGAGTAACAACCCACCGGAGCTAGATTTAGGACTAGAAACGTGCGGCCGCCTAAACCATAGATTTTCTTTGTTGCCCACGAATAGAAAACAATATTAAATATTTTGTTATTGGTCTAAAGGGTATATTTAGTTGAAAGAATAAGAAAGTGGAGGAAAAGAAAAAGAAAAAACAAAAGATTGTTAGTAAGAGGTTCCAACTTAAAACCTTATGGTTTCAAGTGGAGTAATTTTTTTAACTTATATAGTAATTTGGGAACTCTCAAGTGATCGATGTGAGATAGAAACATAATACTCGTCCTTAAATGCGACTCCAGTTTGCACAGATGATTTGACTACAAGATAATAATAAGATATGTTCAACCCCGACTTGCACGGAGATTTGACTACCAGAGAATGAGAGAGAAAATTTCATAACCTTGGCTTTGATATCATGTTAAGAGGTTTCAACTAAAAAACATATGGTTTCATGTGGAGTAATTCTTTTGACTTATATAATATTTTCCAAACTCTCAAGTGATCGATGTAAGATATAAATCTAACAATAACATTTTTATTTTTTAAGAAAGAAAAGTTATTTTTTCTAATATTGCTTGATTGAATAGATGTAAAAGCAGAAGAATATAAAATCGTTCAAACCGAACAATCATTTCCACATATTCCTTTCCCTTTATTTTTTCGTCCAAACCGAACAATCATTTTTTTCTATTCTTCATCCTACTACAACTATATATATATATATATTAAAATCGTTCTAATTATGTTGTACACTAAATAAGGTAAGATTTTTCAATCATTAGGCTATCTTTCTCTCTTTTTGTCTTCAAATCTGGTCGATTTTGAGATAAGGTTTCTTCTTATACATTCTAATGGAATTTTTTGTAAAAATTATATTTTTGGTCCCTGGAGTATCAGGTGAGTGTGTATATAGATTCTGAGATCTGTCAAATTACACACTTGGTCCCTCGAGTTTCGCATTTATTTCAATTTCGCAAATTTAGAATGTTATTAATTAGGGAAAAAAAAAATGCATTTTTAGTCCTTTAAGTTAGGGGTCAGTATTTAAATGGACCTTGTGATTTCATAAGTAGGACATTTGGTCATTCAAGTTTTGATATGATTTCAATTTGGTCCAATCAAAATTCCTATTTGAGAAATTGGATGAAAACCGTCAAATTGGGGCTATTTTTATAATTTCTCATATGATCTCTTTTCATATCATTAAAGTGAAAGTAAATGTAATTATTACTTAATTATTTCTCTCTCACTGCCATGTCACTCACAGTCTCTGTTTTTCTTACACACAAACAACAAAACCTAAGACGCATTTTCCTATTTTTTCCCTAACATCAATCTGTTTCGAAAAATGAGAGAGAAGTTCAAATCATTAAGGATAAAATGTCTTAAAAGAAATGACCAAACAAGGGAATTAAACAAAAACTAAGAGCCCGTTTGGTAACCATTTCTGTTCTCATTCCATCTCATGGGATGGGATGAGATGAGAATTTTATTTCCTTCTTGGGAGTAGAATCGCGTTTGGTAACGATTTTATTTTTTTTATTTTTTTTGGGAACAGAATCGCGTTTGGTAACGATTTTATCCTAAAATCAATTTTATTTTATTTTTGTTTTGGGAACATAATTTTTTTTTTTGTTTTGTTTTGGCCCGGACGGCGGCAACGGCGGCCGGATGGTGGCCGGCAGGCGGCTAACGATGGTTGGCCGGCAATCCCAGAGGTGGCCGGCAGGCGGTGATCGGAGATGACTCGTGAGAAGATCAAGCCAAGGACATGAAAAAACACAAGAACAACAATGAAAATCTCTTGATGCTATACGATCTTATTTCGATTTAGGTAGTTTTGGTTGAACGGAATTGGGGCCTCGAAATCGGAATTAGAAACGAACTCATGGAAATTTTGAAGCTTTTGCTGTGTTCATTTCCAATTCCAGGGCTTTAATTCCATCAAACCAAACGCTGCCTTACTTCATTTGCAAAAGGTGAATGTGAGATGATCACATTAGTGCAATCCAGATGAAAAAGAAGGAAAATCAATCCAATATCACCCAAAAATGTTGAATCAGCATTTTACATTTAAAGATTAAATTGAAACTAGTAGTAATTAGTTTTCATTGTTTTGACTTTGGAGAAATAATGTATATTCTATGTTCAATTGATTTCATAGTTTAGCTTGCCAGTTCTTTACGGTTAATCGAATTAGCATCATCCGTCTCCTCACAAGGTAAACTATAGCACAAAATCTAAATGAAGAACAGATCAAAACAGTATAAAAACATCACACATCCACATAAAATTGAGAAAAAATGCTTTTGGTAATCCCTGCCGAGTGCCGACCACATGTTCGACGAAATGCCACAGCGACGGATAGACATGGAAAGCAATAAATTACCGGGAAATGGTTTGGCGAAAGTAGAAACGCGTGATCTGGAAAAGCGCGGTGGAAGGCGAGGCAAGGCGGAGCATTGGGTGGCAGTGGCCTTCGGGAGGCGTCTAGCGTTGATGGCGGTGGTCGCCGCCAAGGAAGTGGAAGTAACAGCTGCTGCTGCCGCCGTCGCCATTGGAGCCGCACTTCAAACGATTCCGAGCTGTATTCTGGTGATGCTTCACGCCGAATCCCGATCTTCTTCACAAAGATTTTTCTTCCGCTTCTTCTTCTTCTGGTTAATATCCACAATATTTTTTCCTTTCTTTTTCTTTCTTCTTATTTTGCAGAAGGAGAAGAGGTATTAAAATGGGATGACCAATAGCATTCTTATGTTTTATGATAAATAAGATTAAACATGGTATTAAAAATATATTGGAATACCATTCTTTTATTGCAATTCCTGCATTTAATTAGAAAATATATTAATTATTTTATTGGAATGAACGATAAATAAAAATGAAATAATATTCTTAAGTACTCAAAAATTTTACAACAAAATTTTTGGAACATAAAAGAATTATTCAGAAACACTAAACAAATGTCACCTAGGTTATCCTTTAACCCGACAAATTAAAGGGCTTGGAAGTACTTTAATGTTTCTATTTTCCTTTTTCTGTTCCTAAAAAAACTTATAACTAAAAAAAAATAAAAATGATTTGCTTATGTTCTGATTTCAGGATTTTGTTGTAAAAACCTGAGAACATAACAAAACATTTTTTTTCCTATTTTACTGATTTTGTTCCAATCATTTTGTTAACACAGTTAAGATAAACATACTAAACCCCACTTATACCTCACTTGTTTAGTGTTTCTATTCTCATAAAATTAGAAATACAAATAAACATATGGGAAAAAAGTTATTTATTCCGAGTTTTATATCTATGTTCTAGGTTTTCTTGGAACAAAAATAGAAATCTGGGAACAAAAACAAATATTTGGGAACAAAAACAGAAATATGTTCCCAGATTTCTGTTTCTGTTTTTGTTCCCATGTTTCTGTTTCTGTTTTGTTCCCAGATTTTTGTTTTTATTCCCAGATTTCGTTCCCATATTTTTGTTTCCGTTCCATGTTTTCTGGAAACAGAAACATGAAAGCAACACTACCACTTTTTTGTTTCTATTCTCAGAATTTTATTTTCTGTTGTGAAAAATACGGAAACAGAAGTATAGGTTATTCTTCTTATCTAATATATCACTTCATTTGGGATTGACTAATTCCAGAAGATGAGATTAGTCATTATTTGGGAATGAGAATGAAAATCAATCCCACTAACCAAACATAAGAATAGAATGGTAATTCTCAACTTCATTCGAATCCTAAGATGAATCTCATATACCAAACGTGACCTTTATGCATTTAAGATTAAATTCAATATAAATTTCTGAATGCTCCTAAGAGAGTCGAACCCTGACTACTAAAAAAAAAATCGCTTATCAACCAGACTAACACCTCTTGGACGAGAATTCAATAAATGTTTCATCTTTAATCTTACTCTCTTATTAAGAATTTTAGAAAAAAAAAATTGAAATTTTTTATTATTTAGTTATTAAAACAACTAAATTCTAGAAAAATTATCAATGGTTCAATATAAGTTTTTCGTCCCAAAAAAAATCATTAAATAATCTCTATATTTTATTAAAAGTAAAAGAGGCGAGATGCCTAATATAACTCATATTTAGGATAGAGAATTCAGTGAACGTGGTGGATGTGATTGCAATATATTTTGTAGATAAAAATGCATGACTACCTCACATTGATTTAATTTTTGAAAAATTACTGCGTAGATTTATATTAAGAATCAAATCACCAATTAATACTAATTGTTTGTGGTTAAACCAGTTAATATCATTGACTTAGCTTTTTGAATTATTTAATCCTAATTTTAAACTGTTTAATCCCAATTTTAAAAGGGCCAAAAAATTTATGACAAAAAATACCCCTCGAAAGATCTATGGAATTTAATAGTTTCCCTTGTTAAACGTTTAAAAAAAACCCTCAAATAACAAGCGTCCTAGCCAACAAATATAATATTCAACATCCAAACAAAAGCCAGCGTTATGATTGTGTGCTTTGCGGAAGACATATGCCTTAATTATAAGCAGTTTATGTTATATATAACACCAAAATATATTATAACAATATATCTTTTTTCGTCTTTGTAATGTATATCATGTTGATGGTCATTTTATTCAAATTATAATGGAAATGTCACTGGTTGAACTATAATGGAAATATTTTGATAAATTATAATGAAATTTATAGTTGTATTTAAATTATATTTATATTTGAATTTGAAATAATTGTGTTGATTATTTACCGTTGTAAATATGGCTTGAAAATTCGATGATTCTAATTATCGCCGTAATTTGTAAAATTTATCAGATTTTTATGCAATAAAATATTGGTGATTCGACTTTAGTAATAAGTTCTCCTTGGGAGAAACCACGTGGCGGCCCTGGAATAATATGGATTTCTATATAATGCTCCAAAAAGAAAAACAAATGTTATAGTCAACATCCAAACAAAAGACGAGATTATTGATTGTATGTTTCGCGAAAAACGTATACCCTACTTTACAAAGCATTTTATGTTATATGTGACACAAACAAATAAATGTAACAATGTATTTTTTTGGTCTTGTAGTGCATATCATGTTCAATATAACATGGATCCAAAGCTCAAAAAAATAAATGATTCACATTGCATTTTAAAGACAGTAAAATAGAGATTATTCATGTATAATTTGATGATGAAAACAATGAATACATTTAAAACAAACATCTGATAATTCAGAAGTGTTTTTCTTGCAAACACATATGGTAACTGCTCTGCAAATTAAGATATGTATATAAACGGAAATATTGATTGAGCAGGAATAGAAAACAACAACATTTTAATTGGGGCAAATCAGTTTATAAATTTTAAAAGGATCTCTGGATGCACTGAAAAATCATCGGGTTCATTTGGTAGTTTGGATACCCAAACGAAATTGAGCAATCTCACCTGTCAACTTCTTCGTCCACTGGAATTGTGTTTAAAAGTTTCTATTTTTTAAAGTACCATTAAGAAATACACATGTAAGTATTCGTATAACAATTCAAGTCATTTACTGTTAATTTACTGGATGAAATCAAATCTCAAATAACGTTTCTATATTTCTATTTCTATTCTCAAAATGTGGATGAGAATTATCTTTCCGTTCTCGATAATTTTGGGAACAGAAACGCGTTTGGTAACGAGAAATTCTTAAATTGTTGTATAATTTATGAGAATAAAAAGCATGTTAGTTACAACATTATTTATATTTTTATTTTTTCTGCTTTAAATTTAGATTTAAAGGATAAACTTATTCTTTTAGGCAATCAATTATGGAAAATTATGAAAAAATAAAAACGCATTATAATCTTAATTACAACTAAATATAATAATTATAGGAAAATACTTTGTGTGTTTCTCTTTGCCTAAATTGATGACTAAAACGAAAAATTAAATAAATTATTTCTCTATATTTGAATCTAAAAAATACTAAATGGGCGACCTCGTTAAGAATTTTTGAAATAACAATCTTGTCCCTTTTAGTGTAATTTTAAAAGCAATATATATATATATTCAAAATTCCAAGAATTTTGAGAATGTTTGTGGATAAAAAGATGTTACCCAAACATGAGACATGTTTTCGTTATTAAATTTCAAAATTCTGAAAGCGAAAATAAGAATTTGAGAGCAGAAACAATAAACAAATGAAGCCTTAATGTTCCATATTCAAAGCCCAAAGATTACACCTTTTCCATCAAAATGTGTACAATCCCTTCGATATGTTGGATTCCATCTTATCGCCTCCCAAACATCACGAACAAAATACCGCAATTTTACAAATAAATTAGGGAGTGCATAAAACATTAAATCGAAATTTTCATTCATTTGTATGCATGCATACATCTCAAATATTAATGACCATTAAATCACAATCTATACAAACATTGCTATAGCATATAATCTCCTATATATACATATATAATTTATATGTAGATAGAAGAAGCTATGGAGACACAAGAGGGACGTTTGGGTTCAAGCAATATGATGCAAAATCGATATGCGCTTGACGACGACGCTAAAATCCAACTGGGAATGCTGCTAACGTTCGCGTGTCTGACTGTTACTTTGGTACTAACGGGGATATTGTATGCATTAATAAGCTATCATAAAACCCATTAACCCCAGCCAGTAGAGCAAGATTGGAAGTCTAAAGTTGGCCTAGAATTAGCTGAAGTCCTGGTTAGATGCTGAATAAATATTTTAATTTTGAAAATATTTTTTTGGTTATAATTTTCTTAATAAAAAAATAATATTTTTTTATTAAAATTGCAATTTTTTTTTTTTATTTTTAATTTTAAAATGTGGTCATATGTTTTCGTTCGATGGAATATCAAATAAGTTTTAATGGTAGAAATGTACTGTACTTTTGAATTTTTCTATAATGGAATCAAATAATTCCACTACAACAAAAATCATTTTCAATGACACTAAATATGTCTTAACATTTACTGTTTTAGGACTCATTAAGTATAGAAATAATTAAACATTATCTTATAAAAGCATGTCCCAATAACTTATAAGAACAAGTACTCGCTGAATTGATCAAATAAGTTTTAACAAGTAGAGATGTAGTATTGTACTTCTGAATTTTTCTGTAACGGAATCAAATGATTCAAATCATATCTTGATATCGACTTTATATTTAGCGGATTATGCTAAATTTCTAAATTTATGGTTCCTATATAAAGTTTGGGATAATCCTCCTTTCTCAAGACGTGAGAGTGAGTTAGGTCCATTGGGTACATAGTATCAGAGCGAGATCTTTCGTCTAATGCTAGGCGTATTGAATCTCACATCAATGTTGGGCTCCCAATATCCGGTCGTAGTGGTTTATCAAAATCCACCCTACGCGTGGGGGACATGTTGAATATCATATTGATGTTGGGTCATTCGATATCCGTTCGCAATGATTTGTCAAAGTTCACCATACATGTGAGAGGACATGTTAAATCTCAGATTGATATTGGATTCTCTAATATCAATTCGCAGTGGTTTGTCAAAGTTCGCCCTACACGTGAGGAGGCATGTTGAATCTCACATCTCTTATGTTACGTGTATCTGAGTAATATATAAAGTTTAAGGCAATTCTCTTTTTACAAGACGTCTTTTGATAATGAGATATTGCCCATAGCATGGTGAAATTACTCTTTAGTTGCCATTTTATAAATGTCGTCCAATTTTGGAGCTTTTGGTCATTTCATAGTTCTGGATTTATTTATTTATTTTTATTTTTTGGTACTATTCATGTGCTTCTATGCCATTGGATTGGATTTTGTAAAATTGAATGGCTTAGATGAAACAATAAATTTTTTACTCCAACCTAATTTTCAATTGATATTAAATATTCTAACTTAGGGGTTTTAAAAATAATTTACATCGACACTGGTCACGTGGAAGTTCATCATACTGGCTTGGAACCAATTTAGAAATATATTGTTGTTTAGTTAATTGTTCTAATTTTCGGATTCCAACATCAAACATGTGAATTATGTTTTTATTGTCAATAATATTGGAAGCATAAATTTGTTTGATAACGATAATTTTTTTTTATTTTTTTCCATAATTTATGAGAACAAAATAGAAGAAACATACATGTTTGATTGCAATATTAATTCTCATATATTTTTAATTAAACTGTAATGTAAAGTACAATCTTTCATATTTATTTTAAGCAATTAATTTTTGAAAATAATAACAGAATAAAAACGCATCTGGGATTAATTACAACTAAATAAAGTGATTATAGAACAATACTTTTTGTACTGTGATTTTTATATTTTTATCAATTTATTAATATTTTTATAAATTTATTTTTATCAATTTAATCAAAATTTATTAAATTGCAAACTATCAAGGACGCCGTTGAATACATTAATAAAATATATGGTAGTAATAAAAATATTAAAAACTCGAGGGGGGACATGTGTACCTCCTTGTAAAGGGGTGGCTCTGCTCCTGTAGACATGTTTTTTTAAGCTTAAATTTCAAATTTTAGGAAACAGGAACAAAAATTTAAGAACATAATTTTTTTTTACACTTTTACCCATTTATTATTAGGAAAATTTAGAACCTTTCAAAATTTCATTTAAGCCCCCTTCTAATTACATAAATTTTCAATAACTTCTTATGTCCTCTTTTATCAAGTTTCTAAATATGATAGATGTGATTGCAATATATTTTGTAGATGAATGTCCAAGGCTAACCCAAATTGTAGATTTTGGATATATTTACCCTTGTTATTTACAATTTACCGAATCAAAAAACTTTGATGAGTTAATAAGCATTATTTTCTTTTGGTATACCTACAAGTATCCCCTCACTCACACAGGGTGTGAGACTAATCTCGTTCAGGATTCCGTTGATATCCTTCCCAACAAGTGTTTTTCTGTAAGCTCGAACTTCTCACCTTACATAAATTTTTCAACTGCTCTAATTCAAGCAGACCTTGCCGCTTGAGTCACACATACTTAATAACAAGAAATTGAGCTCCAACATTTATTTATCTCTATTATTCATCATATTCCTTAACAACCCCCCATAGATCAATCTATGGGGTGGAGATCACAAAAGTTACTAAGAGGGAAGGAAGGATAAGAGTAGGAACCATTGAGAATGGCATAAGTAAGAAGCTTGTTAGCAGCCTCAGTGGCATGAACCCCATCCCAACTCACATATTTGTAGGGATCTTCACAGGCTGATGCTGTCACACTCACCCCATTCATCACCTTTGTGTTCCCACAAAACACTTGGGGGTCAAAATTGTAATTTCCTCCCCCATGTCCACAGCATGCCTTGGTGCTATACTCCAACCCTACACCATATATAATAGAAAAAAACAATTATCAATTTCCCACCAACATAATATTGGCTCAAGCGACAAGGCATATTTGAGTTAAAGTAGTTGAAGGGCTTTTGCAAAGTTAGGGGTTCGAATTTGCAGAAAAACACTTGTTGAGAGGGACCGCCACAGAACTCCAAATGAGATTAGTTTCACACCCTATGTAGGTGTGGGGACACTTATAGATATATAAAAAAATAAAAAATAAAAACACAAATTTTCACTCATTAAAATAAAACACAGTCTATAGTAAATTAGGCTTGGAGAAGCATATCATGCGAAGTGGGATGTTGAAATAGCTCAACCAACACAGAATGAGCATCTACATATATGACATTGGCATCCGTAAGGCCCTGTTTGGCTTGTTGTAGTGCTTCTTTTAAAATCGCATTATATTCCACCACCGCGTTGTTGTAAGAAACCAGGCATCCAAACGCGTCAATATCGGAGTTTTCTTGTGGTAGTTTCATCAGAAATGACGGATAATGTAAGACCCCGACTTTTCATATACGAAAGTCACGTTTTAAAAATATTTTGAAAATGTCGGGGTAGACTACGATATTAATTATATAAATTAATATTTTAGGGGATTGTATTGAAATTTTAAAAACCTTAAAACATACTTTTGGGTTTAATTTCTACCACAACATAATATAAGGGGAGACTTGTGTAATTTTATAAAAATATCTCAATATATATATATACATAGAAAGTTGGGAATGGGTAAGGGAGTTGGTGAGGAAGTATGGGGGCTGTCCGACGGGTGGGCTCTCCTACAGATATATATATTTACACACGAAGAAGAATCGAGAAGATGAGACGAAGAAAAATGAAGAGAGAGAGGAGTCCGCCGGCGTGGGTTTCGGTCGTCTGTCCAGCGACGGCGTTGTGAGTTTCGTTTCGGTCGTCGGTGAGTCGCCGGAGTTGCCGGCAGTAAGTTGAGAGAGAGGTTCGGCCAGTGGTGGTTAATCACGGTTCCAGCAGGTGTGTGAATGGATCTCAGGCATTTGTTGTCGTCTGTTGTCCGGTGTTGTCGTGTGTTTGTGTGTGTGTGTATGTTGTTGTTCCATCGCCGGCGATAGGTTAGAGAGAGAAAACTGTCGGTGGCGTGTGTTTGTCTCTGTTCCGTCGTCGGTGATGCTTGTGGTGGGTTTGGTCAGTAAGTTTGGTCCGACGGTGGTGGCGGTGGTGCGAGTTGGGTGTGCTGTTGGGGTGTGTGTGGGTTTTCGATGGGGGTATATATATATATATATATTGTGTGGGTAATGTCGGCAAAATCCAGCAAACCAGAAAAAAAAAAAAAAAAAAAAAAACAAAGGAAGAAAAACGTAGAGAGAGAGAGAGAGAGAGGTCCAGCGGTGAGGTGTGTCGCCGGCGGTGTCGGATCGGTCCGGCGGTGAGCGTGTGGGCTTTTGGTGTGCATACCTCGTCGCCGATGTGGGTGGTCGGTTATTGGCTGGTTGTTTGGTGGTGGTGACTGCCGGAATTAGTGAGGAAGTTCGCCTAGGCGGAAGTTTCTCGCCTAGGTGGTGGGTCGTCAGTGTCTAACTCAAAAACTGTAAAGCAGCTCGGTCGCCTAAGCGATGGATTTTTGCCTAGGCGGTGAAAATGCAGAGTGCAGTTATGAGAAAGAGAGAAGCAGCCACTCGATCGCCTAGGCGGTGGGACGTCGCTTAGGCGGTGGGGAGCAGAATCAGAGATACATGAAATTTTAGGAAAATCCACGATCGATTCGGAGCGGGTAACCTTTCTAACTTAATTTGTGAATTCTAAATTTAGTTTTCTAACCTTAGTGTAATAAAATGAAAATAATAAATCTTGAGATTTGGTTATAAGAACAAAGTTTATAAATAGTAAACCGTAACGAAACGATACTAGTTGAATAGTTATATTTCGTAATAAAAGATGGAAAATAGGAAATTGAGAAAATTAGGATTTCATGGCGTGATTAGTTTGTTTCATACAAAAATATTAATTTAGGCCCTGTCACCGTTAGGTTCGCAGGCACCAGAGTTCAGATAGGGGATAGTTGGATAAAGGTTACGAAAGCGGATATCAGGTGAGTGTACTGCTCTTCTTGCCAAACTATTTCATATAAATATGATGGGATATGTGTTTATTTAACTGTACGAATTTTATAAATTATATGGATCAAGCCAGTTATGGGTGAGTTGGTAAAAAAAGTTTTCCATTGAAATGTTTGGGTTTAAAAAGAAAGACTTTATAAATAATCTGTTGGATTTGGTGCTTTTAATAAAAAGGTGGGAAAAACATGATTTTTAAATTAAAAGTGGGTTTTGTTAAAAAAAAAAAAAGAGGTGGACAATGGTGATTTTGACGGTATTGATGAAATGGTGATTTTGTCGATATTATTGAAGTGGTGATTTATATTATGGTCTGTCCGGAGGGTGGTCCGGCAGATGGATAATTATTTGTGTTTTGGTGATGATATTATTGAATTGACTATGCTATAGTTATTATGTCGTGTCCGGAGGGTGGTTCGGCAGGTGGTGATTTACGATGGATACTTATTATATGGTGATGTATATTATTGGCCTCCAGAGACTTCCGGTTGGCGGTGATCTGCGCAGTTAGGTCCCCTAGGAAGGCATATCCTACGGATGGTTACGGTACTGTTACAACTCCCAATCGTGAGGTTAAAACGATCACTATAGCTTAGCCAGTGGGTGTGGGATTGAGATGTGTGTTTAAATTGAGGTGTTTTATAAATACTGGGTGACTTATTATTGATTAGGTGTTTGAAAACTGAATTATATTGCTTTACTTCCATTGCTTATTTGATACTAGAGATTTTACCAACTCTGTGTGGTGTTTATATTTATTCACGTTTGATCCATTTAAATATTGGATTTTATGAAATGTATTGTTATTACGTTAAAAATGGTTTTTACTAAGAAGGCAGTACACTCGCAGGTGATTTCTTAGGAGACGGTCCCCTACTGCATTAGGTGGAGTTATCTGGGAGGTTTTTGAGTTGAGCTGACAGAAAAGAATAATAAGATAGTGAAAGATTATGTACTTGTTGTATGATTGAAATTGTATAGTACATGTAATGTAATTATGTAATGTATAAGAAGTTAATAGTGAAGCAGGTGATATCATATTGTCGTCATGTCGGTCCTGGGATGACAGGTGTCCAGGACGGGTCGTGACAGGTAACAACCCACCGAAGCTAGATTTAGGACTAGAAACGTGCGGCCGCCTAAACCATAGATTTTCTTTGTTGCCCACGAATAGAAAACAATATTAAATATTTTGTCGTTGGTCTAAAGGGTATATTTAGTTGAAAGAATAGGAAAGTGGTGGAAAAGAAAAAAAAAAAAAAAGACAAGAGATTGTTAGTAAGAGGTTTCAACTTAAAACCTTATGGTTTCAAGTAGAGTAATTTTTTTAATTTATATAATAATTTGGAAACTCTCAAGTGATCGATATGAGATAGAAACATAATGCTCGTCGTTAAATGCGACTCCAGTTTGCACAGATGATTTGAGTACAAGATAATAATAAGATATGTTCAACCCCGACTTGCACGGAGATTTGACTACGAGATAATGAGAGAGGAAATTTCATAACCTTGGCTTTGATATCATGTTAAGAGGTTTCAACTAAAAAACATATGGTTTCATGTGGAGTAATTCTTTTGACTTATATAATATTTTACAAACTCTCAAGTGATCGATGTAGGATATAAATCTAACAATAACATTTTTATTTTTTAAGAAAGAAAAGTTATTTTTTCTAATATTGCTTGATTGAATAGATGTAAAAGCAGAAGAATATAAAATCGTTCAAACCGAACAATCATTTCCACATATTCCTTTCCCTTTATTTTTTCGTCCAAACCGAACAATCATTTTTTTCTATTCTTCATCCTACTACAACTATATATATATTATAAAATCGTTCTGATTATGTTGTACACTAAATAAGGTAAGATTTTTCGATCATTAGGCTATCTCTCTCTTTTTGTCTCCAAATCTGGTCGATTTTGAGATAAGGTTTTTTCTTATACATTCTAATGGAATTTTTCGTAAAAATTATATTTTTGGTCCCTGGAGTATCAGGTGAGTGTGTATGTAGATTCTGAGATCTGTCAAATTACACATTTGATCCCTCGAGTTTCGCATTTATTTTAATTTCGCAAATTTAAGAATGTTATTAATTGGAAAAAAAAAATGCATTTTTAGTCCTTTAAGTTAGGGGTCAGTATTTAAATAGACCTTGTGATTTCATAAGTAGGACATTTGATCATTCAAGTTTTGATTTGATTTCAATCTGGTCCAAGCAAAATTCCTACTTGAGAAATTGAATGAAAACCGTCAAATTGGGGCTATTTTTATAATTTCTCATATGATCTCTTTTCATATCATTAAAGTGGAAGTAAATGTAATTATTACTTAATTATTTCTCTCTCACTGCCACGTCACTCATAGTCTCTCTTTTTCTTACACACAAACAACAAAACCTAAGACGTATTTTCCTATTTTTTCCCTAACATCAATCTATTTCGAAAAATGAGAGAGAAATTCAAATCATTAAGGATAAAACGTCTTAAAAGAAATGACCAAACAAGGGAATTAAACAAAAACTAAGAGTCCGTTTGGTAACCATTTCTGTTCCCATCTCATGCAGTGGGATGTGAATGAAATGGGATGAGGATTTTGTTTCCTTCTTGGGAGTAGAATTGCATTTGGTAACGATATTTTTTTTTTTATTTTGGGAACAGAATCGCGTTTGGTAACGATTTTATCTTAAAATCAAGATTTTTTTTTTGTTTTGAGAACATTTTTTTTTTTTGTTTTGGCCCGGACGGCGGAGGCGGCAGCCGGAAGATGGCCGGCGGGCGGTGCCAGAAGTGGCCGGCAGACGGCTAACGATGGTTGGCCGGCGGTCCTGGAGGTGGCTGGCAAGCGGTGATCGGAGATGACTCGTGAGAAGATCAAGCCAAGGACATGAAAAAACACAAGAACAACAATGAAAATCTCTTGATGCTATACGATCTTATTTCGATTTAGGTAGTTTCGGTTGAACGGAATTGGGGCCTCGAAATCGGAATTAGAAACGAACTCATGGAAATTTTGAAGCTTTTGCTGTGTTCATTTCCAATTCCAGGGCTTTAATTCCATCAAACCAAACGCTGCCTTACTTCATTTGCAAAAGGTGAATGTGAGATGATCACATTAGTGCAATCCAGATGAAAAAGAAGGAAAATCAATCCAATATCACCCAAAAATGTTGAATCAGCATTTTACATTTAAAGATTAAATTGAAACTAGTAGTAATTAGTTTTCATTGTTTTGACTTTGGAGAAATAATGTATATTCTATGTTCAATTGATTTCATAGTTTAGCTTGCCAGTTCTTTACGGTTAATCGAATTAGCATCATCCGTCTCCTCACAAGGTAAACTATAGCACAAAATCTAAATGAAGAACAGATCAAAACAGTATAAAAACATCACACATCCACATAAAATTGAGAAAAAATGCTTTTGGTAATCCCTGCCGAGTGCCGACCACTTGTTCGACGAAATGCCAGAGCGACGGATAGACATGGAAAGCAATAAATTACCGGGAAATGGTTTGGCGAAAGTAGAAACGCGTGATCTGGAAAAGCGCGGTGGAAGGCGAGGCGAGGCGGAGCATTGGGTGGCAGTGGCCTTCGGGAGGCGTCTAGCGTTGATGGCGGTGGTCGCCGCCAAGGAAGTGGAAGTAACAGCTGCTGCTGCCGCCGTCGCCATTGGAGCCGCACTTCAAACGATTCCGAGCTGTATTCTGGTGATGCTTCACGCCGAATCCCGATCTTCTTCACAAAGATTTTTCTTCCGCTTCTTCTTCTTCTTGTTAATATCCACAATATTTTTTCCTTTCTTTTTCTTTCTTCTTATTTTGCAAAAGGAGAAGAGGTATTAAAATGGAATGACCAATAGCATTCTTATGTTTTATGATAAATAAGATTAAACATGGTATTAAAAATATATTGGAATACCATTCTTTTATTGCAATTCCTGCGTTTAATTAGAAAATATATTAATTATTTTATTGGAATGAACGATAAATAAAAATGAAATAATATTCTTAAGTACTCAAAAATTTTACAACAAAATTTTTAGAACATAAAAGAATTATTCAGAAACACTAAACAAATGTCACCTAGGTTATCCTTTAACCCGAAAAATTAAAGGGCTTGAAAGTACTTTCGTGTTTCTATTTTCCTTTTTCTGTTCCTAAAAAAACTTATAACTGAAAAAAAATAAAAATGATTTGCTTATGTTCTGATTTCAGGATTTTGTTGTAAAAACCTGAGAACATAACAAAACATTTTTTTTTCCTATTTTATTGATTTTGTTCCAATCATTTTGTTAACACAGTTAAGATAAACATACTAAACCCCACTTATATCTCACTTGTTTAGTGTTTCTATTCTCATAAAATTGGGAATACAAATAAACATATGGGGAAAAAGTTATTTATTCCGAGTTTTATATCTATGTTCTAGGTTTTCTTGGAACAAAAATAGAAATCTGGGAACAAAAACAAATATTTGGGAACAAAAACAGAAATATGTTCCCAAATTTCTGTTTATGTTTTTGTTCCCATGTTTTTGTTTCTGTTTTGTTCCCAGATTTTTGTTTTTGTTCGCAGATTTCGTTCTCATATTTTTGTTTCCGTTCCATGTTTTCTGGGAACAGAAATATGACAGCAATACCACCATTTTTTTGTTTTTATTCTCAGAATTTTATTTTCTATTGTGAAAAATACGGAAACAGAAGTATAGGTTATTCTTCTTACCTAATATATCACTTCATTTGGGATTAGGTAATCCCATGATTACCTAATATCTCATTTCATTTGGGATTGACTAATCCCAGAAGATGAGATTAGTCATTATTTGGGAATGAAAATGAAAATCAATCCCACTAAACAAACATAAGAATAGAATGATAATTCTCAACTTCATTCCAATCCTAAGATAAATCTCATCTACCAAACGTGACCTTTATGCATTTAAGATTAAATTCAATATAAATTTCTGAATGCTCCTAAGAGAGTCGAACCCTGACTACTAAAAAAAAAAAAAATCTCTTATCAATCAGACTAATACCTCTTGGACGAGAATTCAATGAATGTTTCGTCTTTAATCTTACTCTCTTATTAAGAATTTTAGAATTTTTTTTTGAAATTTTTTATTATTTAGTTATTAAAATAACTAAATTCTAGAAAAATTATCAATGGTTCAATATAAGTTTTTCGTCCCAAAAAAAAAAATCATTAAATAATCTCTATATTTTATTAAAAGTAAAAGAGGCGAAATGCATAATATAACTCATACTTAGGATAGAGAATTCAGTGAACGTGGTGGATGTGATTGCAATAGATTTTGTAGATAAAAATGCTTGACTACCTCACATTGATTTAATTTTTGAAAAATTACTGCGTAGATTTATATTAAGAATCAAATCACCAATTAATACTAATTGTTTGTGGTTAAACCAGTTAATATCATTGACTTAGCTTTTTGAATTGTTTAATCCTAATTTTAAACTGTTTAATCCCAATTTTAAAATGGCCAAAAAATTTATGACAAAAAATACCCCTCGAAAGATCTATGGAATTTAATAGTTTCCCTTGTTAAACGTTTAAAAAAACCCTCAAATAACAAGCGTCCTAGCCAACAAATGTAATATTCAACATCCAAACAAAAGCCAGCGTTATGATTGTGTGCTTTGCGGAAGACATATGCCTTAATTATAAGCAGTTTATGTTATATATAACACCAAAATATATTGTAACAATATATTTTTTTTCGTCTTTGTAATGTATATAATGTTGATGGTCATTTTATTCAAATTATAATGGAAATGTCACTGGTTGAACTATAATAAAAATATTTTGATAAATTATAATGAAATTTATAGTTGTATTTAAATTATATTTATATTTGAATTTGAAATAATTGTGTTGATTATTTACCGTTGTAAAGATGGCTTGAAAATTCGATGATTCTAATTATCGCCGTAATTTGTAAAATTTATTAGATTTTTATGCAATAAAATATTGGTGATTCGACTTTAGTAATAAGTTCTCCTCGAGAGAAACTACGTGGCGGCCCTGGAATAATATGGATTTCTATATAATGCTCCAAAAAGAAAAACAAATGTTATAGTCAACATCCAAACAAAAGACGAGGTTATTGATTGTATGTTTCGCGAAAAACGTATACCCTACTTTACAAAGCATTTTATGTTATATGTAACACAAACAAATAAATGTAACAATGTATTTTTTTGGTCTTGTAGTGCATATCATGTTGAATATTGCATGGATCCAATGCTCAAAAAAATAAATGATTCACATTGCATTTTAAAGACAGTAAAATAGAGATTATTCATGTATAATTTGATGATGAAAACAATGAATACATTTAAAACAAACATTTGATAATTCAGAAGTGTTTTTCTTACAAACACATATGGTAACTGCTCTGCAAATTAAGATATGTATATAAACGGAAATATTGATTGACCAGGAATTGAAAACAACAACATTTTAATTGGGGCAAATCAGTTTATAAATTTTAAAAGGATCTCTGGGTGCACTGAAAAATCATCGGGTTCATTTGGTAGTTTCGATACCCAAACGAAATTGAGCAATCTCACCTGTCAACTTCTTCGTCCACTGGAATTGTGTTTAAAAGTTTCTATTTTTTAAAGTACCATTAAGAAATACACATGTAAGTATTCGTATAACAATTGAAGTCATTTACTGTTAATTTACTGGATGAAATCAAATCTCAAATAGCGTTTCTATATTTCTATTTCTATTCTCAAAATGTGGATGAGAATTATCTTTCCGTTCTCGATAATTTTGGGAACAGAAACGCGTTTGGTAACGAGAAATTCTTAAATTGTTGTATAATTTATGAGAATAAAAAGCATGTTAGTTACAACATTAGTTATATTTTTATTTTTTCTACTTTAAATTTAGATTTAAAGGATAAACTTATTCTTTTAGGCAATCAATTATGGAAAATTATGAAAAAATAAAAACGCATTATAATCTTAATTACAACTAAATATAATAATTATAGGAAAATACTTTGTGTGTTTCTCTTTGCCTAAATTGATGACTAAAACGAATAAATAAATAAATTATTTCTCTATATTTGAATCTAAAAAATACTAAATGGGCGACCTCGTTAAGAATTTCTGAAATAACAATCTTGTCCCTTTAAGTGTAATTTTAAAAGCAATATATATATATATATATTCAAAATTCCAAGAATTTTGAGAATGTTTGTGGATAAAAAGATGTTACCCAAACATGAGACATGTTTTCGTTATTAAATTTCAAAATTTTGAAAGCGAAAATAAGAATTTGAGAGCAGAAACAATAAACAAATGAAGCCTTAATGTTCCATATTCAAAGCCCAAAGATTACATCTTTTCCATCAAAATGTGTACAATCCCTTTGATATGTTGGATTCGATCTTATCGCCTCCCAAACATCACGAACAAAATACCCCAATTTTACAAATAAATTAGGGAGTGCATAAAACATTAAATCGAAATTTTCATTCATTTGTATGCATGCATACATCTCAAATATTAATGACCATTAAATCACAATCTATACCAACATTGCTATAGCATGTAATCTCCTATATATACATATGTAATTTATATGTGGATAGAAGAAGCTATGGAGACACAAGAGGGACGTTTGGGTTCAAGCAATATGATGCAAAATCGATATGATCATGAGGAAGAAGCTACAGTCCAACTGGGAATGCTACTAATCATCGCGTGTCTGGCTGCTACTTTGGTACTGATGGGGTTAGTGTATGCATTAATAATGTATCATAAAATCCATTAACCCCAGCCAGTAGAGCAAGATTGGAAGTCTAAAGTTGGCCTAGAATTAGCTGAAGTCCTGGTTAGATGCTGAATAAATGTTTTAATTTTGAAAATATTTTTTTGGTTATAATTTTCTTAATAAAAAAATAATATTTTTTATTAAAATTGCAATTTTTTTAATTTTTTTTTTTAATTTTAAAACGTGGTCATATGTTTTCGTTCGATGGAATATCAAATAAGTTTTAATGGTGGAGATGTACTGTACTTTTGAATTTTTCTATAATGGAATCAAATAATTCCACTACAACAAAAATCATTTTCAATGACACTAAATATGTCTTAACATTTACTGTTTTAGGACTCATTAAGTATAGAAATAATTAAACATTATCTTATAAAAGCATGTCCCAATAACTTATAAGAACAAGTACTCGCTGAATTGATCAAATAAGTTTTAACAAGTAGAGATGTAGTATTGTACTTCTGAATTTTTCTGTAACGGAATCAAATGATTCAAATCATATCTTGATATCGACTTTATATTTAGCGGATTATGCTAAATTTCTAAATTTATGGTTCCTATATAAAGTTTGGGATAATTCTCCTTTCTCAAGACGTGAGAGTGAGTTAGGTCCATTGGGTACATAGTATCAGAGCGAGATCTTTCGTCTAATACTAGGCGTGTTGAATCTCACATCAATGTTGGGCTCCCGATATCCGGTCGTAGTGGTTTATCATAATTCACCCTACGCGTGGGAGACATGTTGAATCTCATATTGATGTTTGGTCATTCGATATCCGTTCGCAATGATTTGTCAAAGTTCACCATGCATGTGAGAGGACATGTTAAATCTCAGATTGATGTTGGATTCTCTAAGATCAATTCGCAGTGGTTTGTCAAAGTCCGCCCTACACGTGAGGAGGCATGTTGAATCTCACATCTCTGGTGTAACGTGTATCTGAGTAATATATAAAGTTTAAGGCAATTCTCTTTTTACAAGATGTCTTTTGATAATGAGATATTGCCCATAGCATGGTGAAATTACTCTTTAGTTGCAATTTTGTAAACGTCATCCAATTTTGGAGCTTGCTTCTGTGCCCTTGGATCGGATTTTGTAAGATTGAATGGCTTAGATGAAACAATAAAATTTTTACTCCAACCTAATTTTCAATTGATATTAAATATTCTAACTTAGGGTTTTTTAAAATAATTTACACCGACACTGATCATCTGAAAGTTCATCATACTGACTTGGAACCAGTTTAGAAGTATATTGTTGTTTAGTTAATTGTTCTATATTTCGGATTCTAACAACAAACATGTGAATTATGTTTTTATTCTCCATAATATTGGAAGCATAAATTCGTTTGATAACGATAATTTTTCTTTATTTTTTTCCATAATTTATGAGAACAAAATAGAAGAAACATGTTTGATTGCAATATTAATTCTCATATATTTTTAATTAAACTGTAATGTAAAGTATAATCTTACATATTTATTTTAAGCAATTAATTTTTGAAAATAATAACATAATAAAAACGCATCTGGCATTAATTACAACTAAATAAAGTGATTATAGAACAATACTTTTTGTACTACGATTTTTATATTTTTATCAATTTATTAATATTTTTATAAATTTATTTTTATCAATTTAATCGAAATTTATTAAATTGCAAACTATCAAGGACGCCGTTGAATACATTAATAAAATATATGGTAGTAATAAAAATATTAAAAACTCGAGGGGGGACATGTGTACCTCCTTGTAAAGGGGTGGCTCTGCTCCTGTAGACATGCTTTTTTTAAGCTTAAATTTCAAATTTTAGGGAACGGGAACAAAAATTCAAGAACATAATTTTTTTTACACTTTTACCCATTTATTATTAGGAAAATTTAGAACCTTTCAAAATTTCATTTAAGCCCCTTCTAATTACATAAATTTTCGATAACTTTTTATGTCCTCTTTTATCAAGTTTTTGAATCTGATAGATGTGATTGCAATATATTTTGTAGATTTTGGATATATTTACCCTTGTTATTTACAATTCACCGAATCAAAAACTTTGATGACTTAACAATCATTATTTTCTTTTGGTATACCCACATGTATCCACTCACCCACACAGGGTGTGAGACTAATCTCGTTCAGGGTTCCGTTGATATCCCTTCCAACAAGTGTTTTTCTGTAAGCTCGAATTTTTCATCTTACAGAAATTTTTCAACTGCTTTAACTCAAGCATACTTTACCGCTTGAGTCACACATACTTAATAACAAGAAATTGAGCTCCAACATTTATTTATCTCTATTATTCATCATATTCCTTAACTAGCCCCCATAGATCAATCTATGGGGTGGAGATCACAAAAGTTACTAAGAGGGAAGGAAGGATAAGAGTAGGAACCATTGAGAATGGCATAAGTAAGAAGCTTGTTAGCAGCCTCAGTGGCATGAACCCCATCCCAACTCACATATTTGTAGGGATCTTCACAGGCTGATGCTGTCACACTCACCCCATTCATCACCTTTGTGTTCCCACAAAACACTTGGGGGTCAAAATTGTAATTTCCTCCCCCATGTCCACAGCATGCCTTCGTGCTATACTCCAACCCTACACCATATATAATAGAAAAATGAATAAAAATTATAATAAATAAATTATCATTTTTTCACCAAGGTCAAGCGACAAGGCATGCTTGAATTAAAGTAGTTAAGGGGCTTTTGCAATATTAGGAGTTCGAGTTTGCAAAAAAATACTTGTTGAGAGGGACCGCCACAGAACTCCAAATGAGATTAGTTTCAAACCCTATGTAGGTGTGGGGACACTCGTGGATATATAAAAAATAAAAATAAAACACAAATTTTCACTCATTAAAATAAAACACAGTCTATAGTAAATTAGGCTTGGAGAAGCATATCATGCGAAGTGGGATGTTGAAATAGCTCAAGCAACACAGAATGAGTATCTACATATATGACATTGGCATCCGTAAGGCCCTGTTTGGCTTGTTGTAGTGCTTCTTTTAAAATCGTATTATATTCCACCAACGCGTTGTTGTAAGAAACTAGGCATCCAAACGCGTCAATATCGGAGTTTTCTTGTGGTAGTTTCATCAGAAATGACGGGTAACAACCCACCGGAGCTAGATTTAGGACTAGAAACGTGCGGCCCCCTAAACCATAGATTTCCTTTGTTGCCCACGAATAGAAAACAATATTAAATATTTTGTCGTTGGTCTAAAGGGTATATTTAGTTGAAAGAATAGGAAAGTGGAGGAAAAGAAAAAAAAAAAAAAAAAAGACAAAAGATATTAGTAAGAGGTTTCAACTTAAAACCTTATGGTTTCAAGTGGAGTAATTTTTTTAATTTATATAGTAATTTAGAAACTCTCAAGTGATCGATATGAGATAGAAACATAATACTCATCGTTAAATGCGACTCCAATTTGCACAAAGAATTTGACTATAAGATAATAATGAGATATGTTCAACCTCGACTTGCACGGAGATTTGACTACGAGAAAATGAGAAAGGAAATCTCATAATCTTGACTCTGATATCATGTTAAGAGGTTTCAACTAAAAAACATATGGTTTCATGTGGAGTAATTCTTTGACTTATATAGTATTTTACAAACTCTCAAGTGATCGATGTAAGATATAAATCTAACAATAACATTTTTATTCTTTAAGAAAGAAAAGTTATTTTTTCTAATATTACTTGATTGAATAGATGTAAAAGCAGAAGAATATAAAATCGTTCAAACCGTACAGTCACTTCCACATATTCCTTTCCCTTTATTTTTTTGTTCAAACCTAACAATCATTTTTTTCTATTCTTCATCCTACTACAACTATATATATATTATAAAATCGTTCTAATTATGTTGTACACTAAATAAGGTAAGATTTTTCGATCATTAGGCTATCTTTCTCTCTTTTTGTCTTCAAATCTGGTCGATTTTGAGATAAGGTTTCTTCTTATACATTCTAATGGAATTTTTTGTAAAAATTATATTTTTGGTCCATGGAGTATCAGGTGAGTGTGTATATAGATTCTGAGATCTGTCAAATTACACACTTGGTCCCTCGAGTTTCGCATTTATTTCATTTTCGCAAATTTAGAATGTTATTAATTAGGGGAAAAAAAATGCATTTTTAGTCCTTTAAGTTAGGGGTCAGTATTTAAATGGACCTTGTGATTTCATAAGTAGGACATTTGGTCATTCAAGTTTTGATATGATTTCAATTTGGTCAATCAAAATTCCTATTTGAGAAATTGGATGAAAACCGTCAAATTGGGGCTATTTTTATAATTTCTCATATGATCTCTTTTCATATCATTAAAGTGAAAGTAAATGTAATTATTACTTAATTATTTCTCTCTCACTGCCACGTCACTCACAGTCTCTGTTTTTCTTACACACAAACAACAAAACCTAAGACGCATTTTCCTATTTTTTCCCTAACATCAATCTGTTTCGAAAAATGAGAGAGAAGCTCAAATCATTAAGGATAAAATGTCTTAAAAGAAATGACCAAACAAGGGAATTAAACAAAAACTAAGAGCCCGTTTGGTAACCATTTCTGTTCCCATCCCATCCCATGGAATGAGATGGGATGAGAATTTTGTTTCCTTCTTGGGAGTAGAATCGCGTTTGGTAACGATTTTATTTATTTATTTTTTTTGGGAACAGAATCGCATTTGGTAACGATTTTATCCTAAAATCAATTTTATTTTATTTTGTTTTGGGAACATTGAGAATGGCATAAGTAAGAAGCTTGTTAGCAGCCTCAGTGGCATGAACCCCATCCCAACTCACATATTTGTAGGGATCTTCACAGGCTGATGCTGTCACACTCACCCCATTCATCACCCTTATGTTCCCACAAAACACTTGGGGGTCAAAATGTAATTTCCTCCCCCATGTCCACAGCATGCCTTGGTGCTATACTCCAACCCTACACCATATATAATAGAAAAAAAAAATTATCAATTTCCCACCAACATAATATTGGCTCAAGCGACAAGGCATATTTGAGTTAAATTAGTTGAAGGGCTTTTGCAAAGTTAAGGGTTCGAATTTGCAGAAAAACACTTGTTGAGAGGGACCGCCACAGAACTCCAAATGAGATTAGTTTCACACCCTATGTAGGTGTGGGGACACTTATAGATATATAAAAAAATAAAAAATAAAAAATAAAAACACAAATTTTCACTCATTAAAATAAAACACAGTCTATAGTAAATTAGGCTTGGAGAAGCATATCATGCGAAGTGGGATGTTGAAATAGCTCAACCAACACAGAATGAGCATCTACATATATGACATTGGCATCCGTAAGGCCCTGTTTGCTTGTTGTAGTGCTTCTTTTAAAATCGCATTATATTCCACCACCACGTTGTTGTAAGAAACCAGGCATCCAAACGCGTCAATATCGGAGTTTTCTTGTGGTAGTTTCATCAGAAATGACGGATAATGTAAGAACCCGACTTTTCATATACGAATAATTCAAGTCACGTTTTAAAATATTTTGAAAATGTCGGGGTAGACTACGATATTAATGATATAAATTAATATTTTAGGGGATTGTATTGAAATTTTAAAAAACCTTAAAACATACTTTTGGGTTTAATTTCTACCACAACATAATATAAGGGGAGACTTGTGTAATTTTATAAAAATATCTCAAATATATTATATACATAGAAAGTTGGGGAATGGGTAAGGGAGTTGGTGAGGAAGTATGGGGGCTGTCCGACGGGTGGGCTCTCCTACAGATATATATATTTACACACGAAGAAGAATCGAGAAGATGAGACGAAGAAAAAGGAAGAGAGAGAGGAGTCCGCCGGCGTGGGTTTTCGGTCGTCTGTCCAGCGACGGCGTTGTGAGTTTCGTTTCGGTCGTCGGTGAGTCGCCGGAGTTGCCGGCAGTTAAGTTGAGAGAGAGGTTCGGCCAAGTGGTGGTTTATCACGGTTTCAGCAGGTGTGTGAATGGATCTCAGGCATTTGTTGTCGTCTGTTGTCCGGTGTTGTCGTGTGTTGTGTGTGTGTGTGTATGTTGTTGTTCCATCGCCGGCGATAGGTTAGAGAGAGAAAACTGTCGGTGGCGTGTGTTTGTCTCTGTTCCGTCGTCGGTGATGCTTGTGGTGGGTTTTGGTCAGTAAGTTTGGTCCGACGGTGGTGGCGGTGGTGCGAGTTTGGGTGTGCTGTTGGGGTTGTGTGTGGGTTTTCGATGGGGGTATATATATATATATTGTGTTGTAATGTCGGCAAAATACAGCAAACCAGAAAAAAAAAAAAAAAAAAAAAAAAAAAAAAAAAAACAGTAGAGAAACGAGTAGAGAGAGAGGTCCAGCGGTTGAGGTGTGTCGCCGGCGGTTGTCGGATCGGTCCGGCGGTGAGCGTGTGGGCTTTTGATGTGCATACCTCGTCGCCGATTGTGGTGGTCGGTTATTGTGCTGGTTGTTTGTTGGTGGTGACTGCCGGAATTAGTGAGGAAGTTCGCCTAGGCGGAAGTTTCTCGCCTAGGTGGTGGGTCGTCAGTGTCTAACTCAAAAACTGTAAGCAGCTCGGTCGCCTAAGCGATGGATTTTCGCCCAGGCAGGTGAAAATGCAGAGTGCAGTTATGAGAAAGAGAGAAGCAGCCACTCGATCGCCTAGGCGGTGGGACGTCGCTTAGGCGGTGGGGAGCAGAATCAGAGATACATGAAATTTTAGGAAAATCCACGATCGATTCGGAGCGGGTAACCTTTCTAACTTAATTTGTGAATTCTAAATTTAGTTTTCTAACCTTAGTGTAATAAAATGAAAATAATAAATCTTGAGATTTGGTTATAAGAACAAAGTTTATAAATAGTAAACCGTAACGAAACGATACTAGTTGAATAGTTATATTTCGTAATAAAAGATGGAAAATAGGAATTGAGAAAATTAGGATTTCATGGCGTGATTAGTTTGTTTCATACAAAAATATTAATTTAGGCCCTGTCACCGTTAGGTTCGCAGGCACCAGAGTTCAGATAGGGGATAGTTGGATAAAGGTTACGAAAGCGGATATCAGGTGAGTGTACTGCTCTTCTTGCCAAACTATTTCATATAAATATGATGGGATATGTGTTTATTTAATTGTTACGAATTTTATAAATTATATGGATCAAGTCAGTTGTGGGTGAGTTGGTAAAAAAAGTTTTCCATTGAAATGTTTGGGTTTAAAAAGAAAGACTTTATAAATAATCTGTTGGATTTGGTGCTTTTAATAAAAAGGTGGGAAAAACATGATTTTTAAATTAAAGTGGGTTTTGTTAAAAAAAAAAAAAGAGGTGGACAATGGTGATTTTGACGGTATTGATGAAATGGTGATTTTGTCGATATTATTGAAGTGGTGATTTATATTATGGTCTGTCCGGAGGGTGGTCCGGCAGATGGATAATTATTTGTGTTTTGGTGATGATATTATTGAATTGACTATGCTATAGTTATTATGTCCTGTCCGGAGGGTGGTTCGGCAGGTGGTGATTTACTGATGGATACTTATTATATGGTGATGTATATTATTGGCCTCCAGAGACTTCCGGTTGGCGGTGATCTGCGCAGTTAGGTCCCGCTAGGAAGGCATATCCTACGGATGGTTACGGTACCTGTTACAACTCCCAATCGTGAGGTTAAAACGATCACTATAGCTTAGCCAGTGGGTGTGGGATTGAGATGTGTGTTTAAATTGAGGTGTTTTATAAATACTGGGTGACTTATTATTGATTAGGTGTTTGAAAACTGAATTATATTGCTTTACTTCCATTGCTTATTTGATACTAGAGATTTTACCAACTCTGTGTGGTGTTTATATTATTCACGTTTGATCCATTTAAATATTGGATTTTATGAAATGTATTGTTATTACGTTAAAAATGGTTTTTACTAAGAAGGCAGTACACTCGCAGGTGATTTCTTAGGAGACGGTCCCCTACTGCATTAGGTGGAGTTATCTGGGAGGTTTTTGAGTTGAGCTGACAGAAAAGAATAATAAGATAGTGAAAGATTATGTACTTGTTGTATGATTGAAATTGTATAGTACATGTAATGTAATTATGTAATGTATAAGAAGTTAATAGTGAAGCAGGTGATATCATATTGTCGTCATGTCGGTCCTGGGATGACAGGTGTCCAGGACGGGTCGTGACAGGTAACAACCCACCGAAGCTAGATTTAGGACTAGAAACGTGCAGCCGCCTAAACCATAGATTTTCTTTGTTGCCCACGAATAGAAAACAATATTAAATATTTTGTCGTTGGTCTAAAGGGTATATTTAGTTGAAAGAATAGGAAAGTGGTGGAAAAGAAAAAAAAAAAAAAAGACAAGAGATTGTTAGTAAGAGGTTTCAACTTAAAACCTTATGGTTTCAAGTAGAGTAATTTTTTAATTTATATAATAATTTGGAAACTCTCAAGTGATCGATATGAGATAGAAACATAATGCTCGTCGTTAAATGCGACTCCAGTTTGCACAGATGATTTGAGTACAAGATAATAATAAGATATGTTCAACCCCGACTTGCACGGAGATTTGACTACGAGATAATGAGAGAGGAAATTTCATAACCTTGGCTTTGATATCATGTTAAGAGGTTTCAACTAAAAAACATATGGTTTCATGTGGAGTAATTCTTTTGACTTATATAATATTTTACAAACTCTCAAGTGATCGATGTAGGATATAAATCTAACAATAACATTTTTATTTTTTAAGAAAGAAAAGTTATTTTTTCTAATATTGCTTGATTGAATAGATGTAAAAGCAGAAGAATATAAAATCGTTCAAACCGAACAATCATTTCCACATATTCCTTTCCCTTTATTTTTTCGTCCAAACCGAACAATCATTTTTTTCTATTCTTCATCCTACTACAACTATATATATATTATAAAATCGTTCTGATTATGTTGTACACTAAATAAGGTAAGATTTTTCGATCATTAGGCTATCTCTCTCTTTTTGTCTCCAAATCTGGTCGATTTTGAGATAAGGTTTTTCTTATACATTCTAATGGAATTTTTCGTAAAAATTATATTTTTGGTCCCTGGAGTATCAGGTGAGTGTGTATGTAGATTCTGAGATCTGTCAAATTACACATTTGATCCCTCGAGTTTCGCATTTATTTTAATTTCGCAAATTTAAGAATGTTATTAATTGGAAAAAAAAAAATGCATTTTTAGTCCTTTAAGTTAGGGGTCAGTATTTAAATAGACCTTGTGATTTCATAAGTAGGACATTTGATCATTCAAGTTTTGATTTGATTTCAATCTGGTCCAAGCAAAATTCCTACTTGAGAAATTGAATGAAAACCGTCAAATTGGGGCTATTTTTATAATTTCTCATATGATCTCTTTTCATATCATTAAAGTGGAAGTAAATGTAATTATTACTTAATTATTTCTCTCTCACTGCCACGTCACTCATAGTCTCTCTTTTTCTTACACACAAACAACAAAACCTAAGACGTATTTTCCTATTTTTTCCCTAACATCAATCTATTTCGAAAAATGAGAGAGAAATTCAAATCATTAAGGATAAAACGTCTTAAAAGAAATGACCAAACAAGGGAATTAAACAAAAACTAAGAGTCCGTTTGGTAACCATTTCTGTTCCCATCTCATGCAGTGGGATGTGAATGAAATGGGATGAGGATTTTGTTTCCTTCTTGGGAGTAGAATTGCATTTGGTAACGATATTTTTTTTTTTATTTTGGGAACAGAATCGCGTTTGGTAACGATTTTATCTTAAAATCAAGATTTTTTTTTTGTTTTGAGAACATTTTTTTTTTTTGTTTTGGCCCGGACGGCGGAGGCGGCAGCCGGAAGATGGCCGGCGGGCGGTGCCAGAAGTGGCCGGCAGACGGCTAACGATGGTTGGCCGGCGGTCCTGGAGGTGGCTGGCAAGCGGTGATCGGAGATGACTCGTGAGAAGATCAAGCCAAGGACATGAAAAAACACAAGAACAACAATGAAAATCTCTTGATGCTATACGATCTTATTTCGATTTAGGTAGTTTCGGTTGAACGGAATTGGGGCCTCGAAATCGGAATTAGAAACGAACTCATGGAAATTTTGAAGCTTTTGCTGTGTTCATTTCCAATTCCAGGGCTTTAATTCCATCAAACCAAACGCTGCCTTACTTCATTTGCAAAAGGTGAATGTGAGATGATCACATTAGTGCAATCCAGATGAAAAAGAAGGAAAATCAATCCAATATCACCCAAAAATGTTGAATCAGCATTTTACATTTAAAGATTAAATTGAAACTAGTAGTAATTAGTTTTCATTGTTTTGACTTTGGAGAAATAATGTATATTCTATGTTCAATTGATTTCATAGTTTAGCTTGCCAGTTCTTTACGGTTAATCGAATTAGCATCATCCGTCTCCTCACAAGGTAAACTATAGCACAAAATCTAAATGAAGAACAGATCAAAACAGTATAAAAACATCACACATCCACATAAAATTGAGAAAAAATGCTTTTGGTAATCCCTGCCGAGTGCCGACCACTTGTTCGACGAAATGCCAGAGCGACGGATAGACATGGAAAGCAATAAATTACCGGGAAATGGTTTGGCGAAAGTAGAAACGCGTGATCTGGAAAAGCGCGGTGGAAGGCGAGGCGAGGCGGAGCATTGGGTGGCAGTGGCCTTCGGGAGGCGTCTAGCGTTGATGGCGGTGGTCGCCGCCAAGGAAGTGGAAGTAACAGCTGCTGCTGCCGCCGTCGCCATTGGAGCCGCACTTCAAACGATTCCGAGCTGTATTCTGGTGATGCTTCACGCCGAATCCCGATCTTCTTCACAAAGATTTTTCTTCCGCTTCTTCTTCTTCTTGTTAATATCCACAATATTTTTTCCTTTCTTTTTCTTTCTTCTTATTTTGCAAAAGGAGAAGAGGTATTAAAATGGAATGACCAATAGCATTCTTATGTTTTATGATAAATAAGATTAAACATGGTATTAAAAATATATTGGAATACCATTCTTTTATTGCAATTCCTGCGTTTAATTAGAAAATATATTAATTATTTTATTGGAATGAACGATAAATAAAATGAAATAATATTCTTAAGTACTCAAAAATTTTACAACAAAATTTTTAGAACATAAAAGAATTATTCAGAAACACTAAACAAATGTCACCTAGGTTATCCTTTAACCCGAAAAATTAAAGGGCTTGAAAGTACTTTCGTGTTTCTATTTTCCTTTTTCTGTTCCTAAAAAAACTTATAACTGAAAAAAAATAAAAATGATTTGCTTATGTTCTGATTTCAGGATTTTGTTGTAAAAACCTGAGAACATAACAAAACATTTTTTTTCCTATTTTATTGATTTTGTTCCAATCATTTTGTTAACACAGTTAAGATAAACATACTAAACCCCACTTATATCTCACTTGTTTAGTGTTTCTATTCTCATAAAATTGGGAATACAAATAAACATATGGGGAAAAAGTTATTTATTCCGAGTTTTATATCTATGTTCTAGGTTTTCTTGGAACAAAAATAGAAATCTGGGAACAAAAACAAATATTTGGGAACAAAAACAGAAATATGTTCCCAAATTTCTGTTTATGTTTTTGTTCCCATGTTTTTGTTTCTGTTTTGTTCCCAGATTTTTGTTTTTGTTCGCAGATTTCGTTCTCATATTTTTGTTTCCGTTCCATGTTTTCTGGGAACAGAAATATGACAGCAATACCACCATTTTTTTGTTTTTATTCTCAGAATTTTATTTTCTATTGTGAAAAATACGGAAACAGAAGTATAGGTTATTCTTCTTACCTAATATATCACTTCATTTGGGATTAGGTAATCCCATGATTACCTAATATCTCATTTCATTTGGGATTGACTAATCCCAGAAGATGAGATTAGTCATTATTTGGGAATGAAAATGAAAATCAATCCCACTAAACAAACATAAGAATAGAATGATAATTCTCAACTTCATTCCAATCCTAAGATAAATCTCATCTACCAAACGTGACCTTTATGCATTTAAGATTAAATTCAATATAAATTTCTGAATGCTCCTAAGAGAGTCGAACCCTGACTACTAAAAAAAAAAAAAATCTCTTATCAATCAGACTAATACCTCTTGGACGAGAATTCAATGAATGTTTCGTCTTTAATCTTACTCTCTTATTAAGAATTTTAGAATTTTTTTTTGAAATTTTTTATTATTTAGTTATTAAAATAACTAAATTCTAGAAAAATTATCAATGGTTCAATATAAGTTTTTCGTCCCAAAAAAAAAAATCATTAAATAATCTCTATATTTTATTAAAAGTAAAAGAGGCGAAATGCATAATATAACTCATACTTAGGATAGAGAATTCAGTGAACGTGGTGGATGTGATTGCAATAGATTTTGTAGATAAAAATGCTTGACTACCTCACATTGATTTAATTTTTGAAAAATTACTGCGTAGATTTATATTAAGAATCAAATCACCAATTAATACTAATTGTTTGTGGTTAAACCAGTTAATATCATTGACTTAGCTTTTTGAATTGTTTAATCCTAATTTTAAACTGTTTAATCCCAATTTTAAAATGGCCAAAAAATTTATGACAAAAAATACCCCTCGAAAGATCTATGGAATTTAATAGTTTCCCTTGTTAAACGTTTAAAAAAACCCTCAAATAACAAGCGTCCTAGCCAACAAATGTAATATTCAACATCCAAACAAAAGCCAGCGTTATGATTGTGTGCTTTGCGGAAGACATATGCCTTAATTATAAGCAGTTTATGTTATATATAACACCAAAATATATTGTAACAATATATTTTTTTTCGTCTTTGTAATGTATATAATGTTGATGGTCATTTATTCAAATTATAATGGAAATGTCACTGGTTGAACTATAATAAAAATATTTTGATAAATTATAATGAAATTTATAGTTGTATTTAAATTATATTTATATTTGAATTTGAAATAATTGTGTTGATTATTTACCGTTGTAAAGATGGCTTGAAAATTCGATGATTCTAATTATCGCCGTAATTTGTAAAATTTATTAGATTTTTATGCAATAAAATATTGGTGATTCGACTTTAGTAATAAGTTCTCCTCGAGAGAAACTACGTGGCGGCCCTGGAATAATATGGATTTCTATATAATGCTCCAAAAAGAAAAACAAATGTTATAGTCAACATCCAAACAAAAGACGAGGTTATTGATTGTATGTTTCGCGAAAAACGTATACCCTACTTTACAAAGCATTTTATGTTATATGTAACACAAACAAATAAATGTAACAATGTATTTTTTTGGTCTTGTAGTGCATATCATGTTGAATATTGCATGGATCCAATGCTCAAAAAAATAAATGATTCACATTGCATTTTAAAGACAGTAAAATAGAGATTATTCATGTATAATTTGATGATGAAAACAATGAATACATTTAAAACAAACATTTGATAATTCAGAAGTGTTTTTCTTACAAACACATATGGTAACTGCTCTGCAAATTAAGATATGTATATAAACGGAAATATTGATTGACCAGGAATTGAAAACAACAACATTTTAATTGGGGCAAATCAGTTTATAAATTTTAAAAGGATCTCTGGGTGCACTGAAAAATCATCGGGTTCATTTGGTAGTTTCGATACCCAAACGAAATTGAGCAATCTCACCTGTCAACTTCTTCGTCCACTGGAATTGTGTTTAAAAGTTTCTATTTTTTAAAGTACCATTAAGAAATACACATGTAAGTATTCGTATAACAATTGAAGTCATTTACTGTTAATTTACTGGATGAAATCAAATCTCAAATAGCGTTTCTATATTTCTATTTCTATTCTCAAAATGTGGATGAGAATTATCTTTCCGTTCTCGATAATTTTGGGAACAGAAACGCGTTTGGTAACGAGAAATTCTTAAATTGTTGTATAATTTATGAGAATAAAAGCATGTTAGTTACAACATTAGTTATATTTTTATTTTTTCTACTTTAAATTTAGATTTAAAGGATAAACTTATTCTTTTAGGCAATCAATTATGGAAAATTATGAAAAAATAAAAACGCATTATAATCTTAATTACAACTAAATATAATAATTATAGGAAAATACTTTGTGTGTTTCTCTTTGCCTAAATTGATGACTAAAACGAATAAATAAATAAATTATTTCTCTATATTTGAATCTAAAAAATACTAAATGGGCGACCTCGTTAAGAATTTCTGAAATAACAATCTTGTCCCTTTAAGTGTAATTTTAAAAGCAATATATATATATATATATTCAAAATTCCAAGAATTTTGAGAATGTTTGTGGATAAAAAGATGTTACCCAAACATGAGACATGTTTTCGTTATTAAATTTCAAAATTTTGAAAGCGAAAATAAGAATTTGAGAGCAGAAACAATAAACAAATGAAGCCTTAATGTTCCATATTCAAAGCCCAAAGATTACATCTTTTCCATCAAAATGTGTACAATCCCTTTGATATGTTGGATTCGATCTTATCGCCTCCCAAACATCACGAACAAAATACCCCAATTTTACAAATAAATTAGGGAGTGCATAAAACATTAAATCGAAATTTTCATTCATTTGTATGCATGCATACATCTCAAATATTAATGACCATTAAATCACAATCTATACCAACATTGCTATAGCATGTAATCTCCTATATATACATATGTAATTTATATGTGGATAGAAGAAGCTATGGAGACACAAGAGGGACGTTTGGGTTCAAGCAATATGATGCAAAATCGATATGATCATGAGGAAGAAGCTACAGTCCAACTGGGAATGCTACTAATCATCGCGTGTCTGGCTGCTACTTTGGTACTGATGGGGTTAGTGTATGCATTAATAATGTATCATAAAATCCATTAACCCCAGCCAGTAGAGCAAGATTGGAAGTCTAAAGTTGGCCTAGAATTAGCTGAAGTCCTGGTTAGATGCTGAATAAATGTTTTAATTTTGAAAATATTTTTTTGGTTATAATTTTCTTAATAAAAAAATAATATTTTTTATTAAAATTGCAATTTTTTTAATTTTTTTTTTTAATTTTAAAACGTGGTCATATGTTTTCGTTCGATGGAATATCAAATAAGTTTTAATGGTGGAGATGTACTGTACTTTTGAATTTTTCTATAATGGAATCAAATAATTCCACTACAACAAAAATCATTTTCAATGACACTAAATATGTCTTAACATTTACTGTTTTAGGACTCATTAAGTATAGAAATAATTAAACATTATCTTATAAAAGCATGTCCCAATAACTTATAAGAACAAGTACTCGCTGAATTGATCAAATAAGTTTTAACAAGTAGAGATGTAGTATTGTACTTCTGAATTTTTCTGTAACGGAATCAAATGATTCAAATCATATCTTGATATCGACTTTATATTTAGCGGATTATGCTAAATTTCTAAATTTATGGTTCCTATATAAAGTTTGGGATAATTCTCCTTTCTCAAGACGTGAGAGTGAGTTAGGTCCATTGGGTACATAGTATCAGAGCGAGATCTTTCGTCTAATACTAGGCGTGTTGAATCTCACATCAATGTTGGGCTCCCGATATCCGGTCGTAGTGGTTTATCATAATTCACCCTACGCGTGGGAGACATGTTGAATCTCATATTGATGTTTGGTCATTCGATATCCGTTCGCAATGATTTGTCAAAGTTCACCATGCATGTGAGAGGACATGTTAAATCTCAGATTGATGTTGGATTCTCTAAGATCAATTCGCAGTGGTTTGTCAAAGTCCGCCCTACACGTGAGGAGGCATGTTGAATCTCACATCTCTGGTGTAACGTGTATCTGAGTAATATATAAAGTTTAAGGCAATTCTCTTTTTACAAGATGTCTTTTGATAATGAGATATTGCCCATAGCATGGTGAAATTACTCTTTAGTTGCAATTTTGTAAACGTCATCCAATTTTGGAGCTTGCTTCTGTGCCCTTGGATCGGATTTTGTAAGATTGAATGGCTTAGATGAAACAATAAAATTTTTACTCCAACCTAATTTTCAATTGATATTAAATATTCTAACTTAGGGTTTTTTAAAATAATTTACACCGACACTGATCATCTGAAAGTTCATCATACTGACTTGGAACCAGTTTAGAAGTATATTGTTGTTTAGTTAATTGTTCTATATTTCGGATTCTAACAACAAACATGTGAATTATGTTTTTATTCTCCATAATATTGGAAGCATAAATTCGTTTGATAACGATAATTTTTCTTTATTTTTTTCCATAATTTATGAGAACAAAATAGAAGAAACATGTTTGATTGCAATATTAATTCTCATATATTTTTAATTAAACTGTAATGTAAAGTATAATCTTACATATTTATTTTAAGCAATTAATTTTTGAAAATAATAACATAATAAAAACGCATCTGGCATTAATTACAACTAAATAAAGTGATTATAGAACAATACTTTTTGTACTACGATTTTTATATTTTTATCAATTTATTAATATTTTTATAAATTTATTTTTATCAATTTAATCGAAATTTATTAAATTGCAAACTATCAAGGACGCCGTTGAATACATTAATAAAATATATGGTAGTAATAAAAATATTAAAAACTCGAGGGGGGACATGTGTACCTCCTTGTAAAGGGGTGGCTCTGCTCCTGTAGACATGCTTTTTTAAGCTTAAATTTCAAATTTTAGGGAACGGGAACAAAAATTCAAGAACATAATTTTTTTTACACTTTTACCCATTTATTATTAGGAAAATTTAGAACCTTTCAAAATTTCATTTAAGCCCCTTCTAATTACATAAATTTTCGATAACTTTTTATGTCCTCTTTTATCAAGTTTTTGAATCTGATAGATGTGATTGCAATATATTTTGTAGATTTTGGATATATTTACCCTTGTTATTTACAATTCACCGAATCAAAAAACTTTGATGACTTAACAATCATTATTTTCTTTTGGTATACCCACATGTATCCACTCACCCACACAGGGTGTGAGACTAATCTCGTTCAGGGTTCCGTTGATATCCCTTCCAACAAGTGTTTTTCTGTAAGCTCGAATTTTTCATCTTACAGAAATTTTTCAACTGCTTTAACTCAAGCATACTTTACCGCTTGAGTCACACATACTTAATAACAAGAAATTGAGCTCCAACATTTATTTATCTCTATTATTCATCATATTCCTTAACTAGCCCCCATAGATCAATCTATGGGGTGGAGATCACAAAAGTTACTAAGAGGGAAGGAAGGATAAGAGTAGGAACCATTGAGAATGGCATAAGTAAGAAGCTTGTTAGCAGCCTCAGTGGCATGAACCCCATCCCAACTCACATATTTGTAGGGATCTTCACAGGCTGATGCTGTCACACTCACCCCATTCATCACCTTTGTGTTCCCACAAAACACTTGGGGGTCAAAATTGTAATTTCCTCCCCCATGTCCACAGCATGCCTTCGTGCTATACTCCAACCCTACACCATATATAATAGAAAAATGAATAAAAATTATAATAAATAAATTATCATTTTTTCACCAAGGTCAAGCGACAAGGCATGCTTGAATTAAAGTAGTTAAGGGGCTTTTGCAATATTAGGAGTTCGAGTTTGCAAAAAAATACTTGTTGAGAGGGACCGCCACAGAACTCCAAATGAGATTAGTTTCAAACCCTATGTAGGTGTGGGGACACTCGTGGATATATAAAAAAATAAAAATAAAACACAAATTTTCACTCATTAAAATAAAACACAGTCTATAGTAAATTAGGCTTGGAGAAGCATATCATGCGAAGTGGGATGTTGAAATAGCTCAAGCAACACAGAATGAGTATCTACATATATGACATTGGCATCCGTAAGGCCCTGTTTGGCTTGTTGTAGTGCTTCTTTTAAAATCGTATTATATTCCACCAACGCGTTGTTGTAAGAAACTAGGCATCCAAACGCGTCAATATCGGAGTTTTCTTGTGGTAGTTTCATCAGAAATGACGGGTAACAACCCACCGGAGCTAGATTTAGGACTAGAAACGTGCGGCCCCCTAAACCATAGATTTCCTTTGTTGCCCACGAATAGAAAACAATATTAAATATTTTGTCGTTGGTCTAAAGGGTATATTTAGTTGAAAGAATAGGAAAGTGGAGGAAAAGAAAAAAAAAAAAAAAAAAGACAAAAGATTATTAGTAAGAGGTTTCAACTTAAAACCTTATGGTTTCAAGTGGAGTAATTTTTTTAATTTATATAGTAATTTAGAAACTCTCAAGTGATCGATATGAGATAGAAACATAATACTCATCGTTAAATGCGACTCCAATTTGCACAAAGAATTTGACTATAAGATAATAATGAGATATGTTCAACCTCGACTTGCACGGAGATTTGACTACGAGAAAATGAGAAAGGAAATCTCATAATCTTGACTCTGATATCATGTTAAGAGGTTTCAACTAAAAAACATATGGTTTCATGTGGAGTAATTCTTTTGACTTATATAGTATTTTACAAACTCTCAAGTGATCGATGTAAGATATAAATCTAACAATAACATTTTTATTCTTTAAGAAAGAAAAGTTATTTTTTCTAATATTACTTGATTGAATAGATGTAAAAGCAGAAGAATATAAAATCGTTCAAACCGTACAGTCACTTCCACATATTCCTTTCCCTTTATTTTTTTGTTCAAACCTAACAATCATTTTTTCTATTCTTCATCCTACTACAACTATATATATATTATAAAATCGTTCTAATTATGTTGTACACTAAATAAGGTAAGATTTTTCGATCATTAGGCTATCTTTCTCTCTTTTTGTCTTCAAATCTGGTCGATTTTGAGATAAGGTTTCTTCTTATACATTCTAATGGAATTTTTTGTAAAAATTATATTTTTGGTCCATGGAGTATCAGGTGAGTGTGTATATAGATTCTGAGATCTGTCAAATTACACACTTGGTCCCTCGAGTTTCGCATTTATTTCATTTTCGCAAATTTAGAATGTTATTAATTAGGGGAAAAAAAATGCATTTTTAGTCCTTTAAGTTAGGGGTCAGTATTTAAATGGACCTTGTGATTTCATAAGTAGGACATTTGGTCATTCAAGTTTTGATATGATTTCAATTTGGTCAATCAAAATTCCTATTTGAGAAATTGGATGAAAACCGTCAAATTGGGGCTATTTTTATAATTTCTCATATGATCTCTTTTCATATCATTAAAGTGAAAGTAAATGTAATTATTACTTAATTATTTCTCTCTCACTGCCACGTCACTCACAGTCTCTGTTTTTCTTACACACAAACAACAAAACCTAAGACGCATTTTCCTATTTTTTCCCTAACATCAATCTGTTTCGAAAAATGAGAGAGAAGCTCAAATCATTAAGGATAAAATGTCTTAAAAGAAATGACCAAACAAGGGAATTAAACAAAAACTAAGAGCCCGTTTGGTAACCATTTCTGTTCCCATCCCATCCCATGGAATGAGATGGGATGAGAATTTTGTTTCCTTCTTGGGAGTAGAATCGCGTTTGGTAACGATTTTATTTATTTATTTTTTTTGGGAACAGAATCGCATTTGGTAACGATTTTATCCTAAAATCAATTTTATTTTATTTTTGTTTTGGGAACATTGAGAATGGCATAAGTAAGAAGCTTGTTAGCAGCCTCAGTGGCATGAACCCCATCCCAACTCACATATTTGTAGGGATCTTCACAGGCTGATGCTGTCACACTCACCCCATTCATCACCCTTATGTTCCCACAAAACACTTGGGGGTCAAAATTGTAATTTCCTCCCCCATGTCCACAGCATGCCTTGGTGCTATACTCCAACCCTACACCATATATAATAGAAAAAAAAAATTATCAATTTCCCACCAACATAATATTGGCTCAAGCGACAAGGCATATTTGAGTTAAATTAGTTGAAGGGCTTTTGCAAAGTTAAGGGTTCGAATTTGCAGAAAAACACTTGTTGAGAGGGACCGCCACAGAACTCCAAATGAGATTAGTTTCACACCCTATGTAGGTGTGGGGACACTTATAGATATATAAAAAAATAAAAAATAAAAAATAAAAACACAAATTTTCACTCATTAAAATAAAACACAGTCTATAGTAAATTAGGCTTGGAGAAGCATATCATGCGAAGTGGGATGTTGAAATAGCTCAACCAACACAGAATGAGCATCTACATATATGACATTGGCATCCGTAAGGCCCTGTTTGGCTTGTTGTAGTGCTTCTTTTAAAATCGCATTATATTCCACCACCACGTTGTTGTAAGAAACCAGGCATCCAAACGCGTCAATATCGGAGTTTTCTTGTGGTAGTTTCATCAGAAATGACGGATAATGTAAGAACCCGACTTTTCATATACGAATAATTCAAGTCACGTTTTAAAAATATTTTGAAAATGTCGGGGTAGACTACGATATTAATGATATAAATTAATATTTTAGGGGATTGTATTGAAATTTTAAAAACCTTAAAACATACTTTTGGGTTTAATTTCTACCACAACATAATATAAGGGGAGACTTGTGTAATTTTATAAAAATATCTCAATATATATATATACATAGAAAGTTGGGAATGGGTAAGGGAGTTGGTGAGGAAGTATGGGGGCTGTCCGACGGGTGGGCTCTCCTACAGATATATATATTTACACACGAAGAAGAATCGAGAAGATGAGACGAAGAAAAAGGAAGAGAGAGAGGAGTCCGCCGGCGTGGGTTTCGGTCGTCTGTCCAGCGACGGCGTTGTGAGTTTCGTTTCGGTCGTCGGTGAGTCGCCGGAGTTGCCGGCAGTAAGTTGAGAGAGAGGTTCGGCCAGTGGTGGTTTATCACGGTTTCAGCAGGTGTGTGAATGGATCTCAGGCATTTGTTGTCGTCTGTTGTCCGGTGTTGTCGTGTGTTTGTGTGTGTGTGTATGTTGTTGTTCCATCGCCGGCGATAGGTTAGAGAGAGAAAACTGTCGGTGGCGTGTGTTTGTCTCTGTTCCGTCGTCGGTGATGCTTGTGGTGGGTTTGGTCAGTAAGTTTGGTCCGACGGTGGTGGCGGTGGTGCGAGTTGGGTGTGCTGTTGGGGTGTGTGTGGGTTTTCGATGGGGGTATATATATATATTGTGTGGGTAATGTCGGCAAAATCCAGCAAACCAGAAAAAAAAAAAAAAAAAAAAAAAAAAAAAAAAAAAAAAAACAAAGGAAGAAAAACGTAGAGAGAGAGAGGTCCAGCGGTGAGGTGTGTCGCCGGCGGTGTCGGATCGGTCCGGCGGTGAGCGTGTGGGCTTTTGATGTGCATACCTCGTCGCCGATGTGGGTGGTCGGTTATTGGCTGGTTGTTTGGTGGTGGTGACTGCCGGAATTAGTGAGGAAGTTCGCCTAGGCGGAAGTTTCTCGCCTAGGTGGTGGGTCGTCAGTGTCTAACTCAAAAACTGTAAAGCAGCTCGGTCGCCTAAGCGATGGATTTTCGCCCAGGCAGTGAAAATGCAGAGTGCAGTTATGAGAAAGAGAGAAGCAGCCACTCGATCGCCTAGGCGGTGGGACGTCGCTTAGGCGGTGGGGAGCAGAATCAGAGATACATGAAATTTTAGGAAAATCCACGATCGATTCGGAGCGGGTAACCTTTCTAACTTAATTTGTGAATTCTAAATTTAGTTTTCTAACCTTAGTGTAATAAAATGAAAATAATAAATCTTGAGATTTGGTTATAAGAACAAAGTTTATAAATAGTAAACCGTAACGAAACGATACTAGTTGAATAGTTATATTTCGTAATAAAAGATGGAAAATAGGAAATTGAGAAAATTAGGATTTCATGGCGTGATTAGTTTGTTTCATACAAAAATATTAATTTAGGCCCTGTCACCGTTAGGTTCGCAGGCACCAGAGTTCAGATAGGGGATAGTTGGATAAAGGTTACGAAAGCGGATATCAGGTGAGTGTACTGCTCTTCTTGCCAAACTATTTCATATAAATATGATGGGATATGTGTTTATTTAATTGTACGAATTTTATAAATTATATGGATCAAGTCAGTTGTGGGTGAGTTGGTAAAAAAAGTTTTCCATTGAAATGTTTGGGTTTAAAAAGAAAGACTTTATAAATAATCTGTTGGATTTGGTGCTTTTAATAAAAAGGTGGGAAAAACATGATTTTTAAATTAAAAGTGGGTTTTGTTAAAAAAAAAAAAAAGAGGTGGACAATGGTGATTTTGACGGTATTGATGAAATGGTGATTTTGTCGATATTATTGAAGTGGTGATTTATATTATGGTCTGTCCGGAGGGTGGTCCGGCAGATGGATAATTATTTGTGTTTTGGTGATGATATTATTGAATTGACTATGCTATAGTTATTATGTCCTGTCCGGAGGGTGGTTCGGCAGGTGGTGATTTATGATGGATACTTATTATATGGTGATGTATATTATTGGCCTCCAGAGACTTCCGGTTGGCGGTGATCTGCGCAGTTAGGTCCGCTAGGAAGGCATATCCTACGGATGGTTACGGTACCGTTACAACTCCCAATCGTGAGGTTAAAACGATCACTATAGCTTAGCCAGTGGGTGTGGGATTGAGATGTGTGTTTAAATTGAGGTGTTTTATAAATACTGGGTGACTTATTATTGATTAGGTGTTTGAAAACTGAATTATATTGCTTTACTTCCATTGCTTATTTGATACTAGAGATTTTACCAACTCTGTGTGGTGTTTATATTTATTCACGTTTGATCCATTTAAATATTGAATTTTATGAAATGTATTGTTATTACGTTAAAAATGGTTTTTACTAAGAAGGCAGTACACTCGCAGGTGATTTCTTAGGAGACGGTCCCCTACTGCATTAGGTGGAGTTATTTGGGAGGTTTTTGAGTTGAGCTGACAGAAAAGAATAATAAGATAGTGAAAGATTATGTACTTGTTGTATGATTGAAATTGTATAGTACATGTAATGTAATTATGTAATGTATAAGAAGTTAATAGTGAAGTAGGTGATATCATATTGTCGTCATGTCGGTCCTGGGATGACAGGTGTCCAGGACGGATCGTGACAGGTAACAACCCACCGAAGCTAGATTTAGGACTAGAAACGTGCAGCCGCCTAAACCATAGATTTTCTTTGTTGCCCACGAATAGAAAACAATATTAAATATTTTGTCGTTGGTCTAAAGGGTATATTTAGTTGAAAGAATAGGAAAGTGGTGGAAAAGAAAAAAAAAAAAAAGACAAGAGATTGTTAGTAAGAGGTTTCAACTTAAAACCTTATGGTTTCAAGTAGAGTAATATTTTTAATTTATATAATAATTTGGAAACTCTCAAGTGATCGATATGAGATAGAAACATAATGCTCGTCGTTAAATGCGACTCCAGTTTGCACAGATGATTTGAGTACAAGATAATAATAAGATATGTTCAACCCCGACTTGCACGGAAATTTGACTACGAGAGAATGAGAGAGGAAATTTCATAACCTTGACTTTGATATCATGTTAAGAGGTTTCAACTAAAAAACATATGGTTTCATGTGGAATAATTCTTTTGACTTATATAATATTTTACAAACTCTCAAGTGATCGATGTAGGATATAAATCTAACAATAACATTTTTATTTTTTAAGAAAGAAAAGTTATTTTTTCTAATATTGCTTGATTGAATAGATGTAAAAGCAGAAGAATATAAAATCGTTCAAACCGAACAATCATTTCCACATATTCCTTTCCCTTTATTTTTTCGTCCAAACCGAACAATCATTTTTTTCTATTCTTCATCCTACTACAACTATATATATATATTATAAAATCGTTCTGATTATGTTGTACACTAAATAAGGTAAGATTTTTCGATCATTAGGCTATCTCTCTCTTTTTGTCTCCAAATCTGGTCGATTTTGAGATAAGGTTTCTTCTTATACATTCTAATGGAATTTTTCGTAAAAATTATATTTTTGGTCCCTGGAGTATCAGGTGAGTGTGTATGTAGATTCTGAGATCTGTCAAATTACACATTTGATCCCTCGAGTTTCGCATTTATTTTAATTTTGCAAATTTAAGAATGTTATTAATTGGAAAAAAAAATATGCATTTTTAGTCCTTTAAGTTAGGGGTCAGTATTTAAATGGACCTTGTGATTTCATAAGTAGGACATTTGATCATTCAAGTTTTGATTTGATTTCAATCTGGTCCAAGCAAAATTCCTACTTGAGAAATTGAATGAAAACCGTCAAATTGGGGCTATTTTTATAATTTCTCATATGATCTCTTTTCATATCATTAAAGTGGAAGTAAATGTAATTATTACTTAATTATTTCTCTCTCACTGCCACGTCACTCACAGTCTCTCTTTTTCTTACACACAAACAACAAAACCTAAGACGTATTTTCCTATTTTTTTCCCTAACATCAATCTATTTCGAAAAATGAGAGAGAAATTCAAATCATTAAGGATAAAACGTCTTAAAAGAAATGACCAAACAAGGGAATTAAACAAAAACTAAGAGCCCGTTTGGTAACCATTTCTGTTCCCATCTCATGCAGTGGGATGTGAATGAAATGGGATGAGGATTTTGTTTCCTTCTTGGGAGTAGAATCGCATTTGGTAACGATATTTTTTTTTTTATTTTGGGAACAGAATCGCGTTTGGTAACGATTTTATCTTAAAATCAAGATTTTTTTTTTTGTTTTGAGAACATTTTTTTTTTTTTTGTTTTGGCCCGGACGGCGGAGGCGGCAGCCGGAAGATGGCCGGCGGGCGGTGCCAGAAGTGGCCGGCAGACGGCTAACGATGGTTGGCCGGCGGTCCTGGAGGTGGCTGGCAAGCAGTGATCGGAGATGACTCGTGAGAAGATCAAGCCAAGGACATGAAAAAACACAAGAACAACAATGAAAATCTCTTGATGCTATACGATCTTATTTCGATTTAGGTAGTTTTGGTTGAACGGAATTGGGGCCTCGAAATCGGAATTAGAAACGAACTCATGGAAATTTTGAAGCTTTTGCTGTGTTCATTTCCAATTCCAGGGCTTTAATTCCATCAAACCAAACGCTGCCTTACTTCATTTGCAAAAGGTGAATGTGAGATGATCACATTAGTGCAATCCAGATGAAAAAGAAGGAAAATCAATCCAATATCACCCAAAAATGTTGAATCAGCATTTTACATTTAAAGATTAAATTGAAACTAGTAGTAATTAGTTTTCATTGTTTTGACTTTGGAGAAATAATGTATATTCTATGTTCAATTGATTTCATAGTTTAGCTTGCCAGTTCTTTAAAGGAAAATCGAATTAGCATCATCCATCTCCCCACAAGGTAAACTATAGCACAAAATCTAAATGAAGAACAGATCAAAACAGTATAAAAACATCACACATCCACATAAAATTGAGAGAAAATGCCTTTGGTAATCACTGCCGAGTGCCGACCACTTGTTCGACGAAATGCCACAGCGACGGATAGACATGGAAAGCAATAAATTACCGGGAAATGGTTTGGCGGAAGTAGAAACGCGTGATCTGGAAAAGCGCGGTGGAAGGCGAGGCAAGGCGGAGCATTGGGTGGCAGTGGCCTTCGGGAGGCGTCGAGCGTTGATGACGGTGGTCGCCGCCAAGGAAGTGGAAGTAACAGCTGCTGCTGCCGCCGTCGCCATTGGAGCCGCACTTCAAACGATTCCGAGCTGTATTCTGGTGATGCTTCACGCCGAATCCCGATCTTCTTCACAAAGATTTTTCTTCCGCTTCTTCTTCTTCTGGTTAATATCCACAATATTTTTTCCTTTCTTATTCTTCTTATTTTGCAGAAGGAGAAGAGCTATTAAAATGGAATGAATTTTATAATAAATAAGATTAAACATGGTATTAAAAATATATTGGAATATCATTCTTTTATTATCATTCCTGCGTTTAATTACAAAATATATTAATCATTGTATTAGAATGAACGAAAAATAAAAATGAAATAGTATTCTTAAGTATTCAAAAATTTTACAACAAAATTTTTGGAACATAAAAGAATTATTCAGAAACACTAAACAAATGTCACCTAGGTTATTCTTTAACCCGACAAATTAAAGGGCTTGAAAGTACTTTCGTGTTTCTATTTTCCTTTTTCTGTTCCTAAAAAAACTTATAACTGAAAAAAAATAAAAATGATTTGCTTATGTTCTGATTTCAAGATTTTGTTGTAAAAACCTGAGAACATAACAAAACATTTTTTTCCCTATTTTACTGATTTTGTTCCAATCATTTTGTTAACACAGTTAAGATAAACATACTAAACTCCACTTATACCTCACTTGTTTAGTGTTTCTATTCTCATAAAATTAGGAATACAAATAAACATATGGGGAAAAAGTTATTTATTCCGAGTTTTATATCTATGTTCTAGGTTTTCTTGGAACAAAAATAGAAATCTGGGAACAAAAACAAAAATTTGGGAACAAAAACAGAAATTTGTTCCCAGATTTCTGTTTATGTTTTTGTTCCCATGTTTCTCTTTCTGTTTTGTTCCCAGATTTTTGTTTTTATTCTCAGATTTCGTTCCCATATTTTGTTTCCGTTCCATGTTTTCTGGAAACAGAAACATGAAAGCAACACCACCACTTTTTTGTTTCTGTTCTCATAATTTTATTTTCTGTTGTGAAAAATACGGAAACAGAAGTATAGGTTATTCTTCTTATCTATATATCACTTCATTTGGGATTAGGTAATCTCAGAATTACCTAATATCTCATTTCATTTGGGATTGACTAATTCCAGAAGATGAGATTAGTCATTATTTGGGAATGAGAATGAAAATCAATCCCACTAACCGAACATAAGAATAGAATGGTAATTCTCAACTTCATTCGAATCCTAAGATGAATCCCATATACCAAACGTGACCTTTATGCATTTAAGATTAAATTCAATATAAATTTCTGAATGCTCCTAAGAGAGTCGAACCCTGATTACTAAAAAAAAAATCGCTTATCAACCAGACTAATACCTCTTGGACGAGAATTCAATAAATGTTTCATCTTTAATCTTACTCTCTTATTAAGAATTTTAGAATTTTTTTTTTGAAATTTTTTATTATTTAGTTATTAAAATAACTAAATTCTAGAAAAATTATCAATGGTTCAATATAAGTTTTTCGTCCCAAAAAAAAAATCATTAAATAATCTCTATATTTTATTAAAAGTAAAAGAGGCGAGATGCCTAATATAACTCATATTTAGGATAGAGAATTCAGTGAACGTGGTGGATGTGATTGCAATATATTTTGTAGATAAAAATGCATGACTACCTCACATTGATTTAATTTTTGAAAAATTACTGCGTAGATTTATATTAAGAATCAAATCACCAATTAATACTAATTGTTTGTGGTTAAACCAGTTAATATCATTGACTTAGCTTTTTGAATTGTTTAATCCTAATTTTAAACTGTTTAATCCCAATTTTAAAAGAGCCAAAAAATTTATGACAAAAAATACCCCTCGAAAGATCTATGGAATTTAATAGTTTCCCTTGTTAAACGTTTAAAAAAACCCTCAAATAACAAGCGTCCTAGCCAACAAATGTAATATTCAACATCCAAACAAAAGCCAGCGTTATGATTGTGTACTTTGCGGAAGACATATGCCTTAATTATAAGCAGTTTATGTTATATATAACACCAAAATATATTGTAACAATATATTTTTTTTCGTCTTTGTAACGTATATCATGTTGATGGTCATTTTATTCAAATTATAATGGAAATGTCACTGGTTGAACTATAATGGGAATATTTTGATAAATTATAATGAAATTTATAGTTGTATTTAAATTATATTTATATTTGAATTTGAAATAATTGTGTTGATTATTTACCGTTGTAAAGATGGCTTGAAAATTCGATGATTTTAATTATCGCCGTAATTTGTAAAATTTATCAGATTTTTATGCAATAAAATATTGGTGATTCGACTTTAGTAATAAGTTCTCCTTGGGAGAAACCACGTGGCGGCCCTGGAATAATATGGATTTCTATATAATGCTCCAAAAAGAAAAACAAATGTTATAGTCAACATCCAAACAAAAGACGAGGTTATTGATTGTATGTTTCGCGAAAAACGTATACCCTACTTTACAAAGCATTTTATGTTATATGTAACACAAACAAATAAATGTAACAATGTATTTTTTTGGTCTTGTAGTGCATATCATGTTGAATATAGCATGGATCCAATGCTCAAAAAAATAAATGATTCACATTGCATTTTAAAGACAGTAAAATAGAGATTATTCATGTATAATTTGATGATGAAAACAATGAATACATTTAAAACAAACATCTGATAATTCAGAAGTGTTTTTCTTGCAAACACATATGGTAACTGCTCTGCAAATTAAGATATGTATATAAACGGAAATATTGATTGACCAGGAATTGAAAACAACAACATTTTAATTGGGGCAAATCAGTTTATAAATTTTAAAAGGATCTCTGGGTGCACTGAAAAATCATCGGGTTCATTTGGTAGTTTCGATACCCAAACGAAATTGAGCAATCTCACCTGTTAACTTCTTCGTCCACTGGAATTGTGTTTAAAAGTTTCTATTTTTTAAAGTACCATTAAGAAATACACATGTAAGTATTCGTATAACAATTGAAGTCATTTACTGTTAATTTACTGGATGAAATCAATTCTCAAATAACGTTTCTATATTTCTATTTCTATTCTCAAAATGTGGATGAGAATTATCTTTCCGTTCTCGATAATTTTGGGAACAGAAACGCGTTTGGTAACGAGAAATTCTTAAATTGTTGTATAATTTATGAGAATAAAAAGCATGTTAGTTACAACATTATTTATATTTTTATTTTTTCTGCTTTAAATTTAGATTTAAAGGATAAACTTATTCTTTTAGGCAATCAATTATGGAAAATTATGAAAAAATAAAAACGCATTATAATCTTAATTACAACTAAATATAATAATTATAGGAAAATACTTTGTGTGTTTCTCTTTGCCTAAATTGATGACTAAAACGAAAAATTAAATAAATTATTTCTCTATATTTGAATCTAAAAAATACTAAATGGGCAACCTCGTTAAGAATTTTTGAAATAACAATCTTGTCCCTTTTAGTGTAATTTTAAAAGCAATATATATATATATATATATATATATATATATATATATATATATATATATATATATATATTCAAAATTCCAAGAATTTTGAGAATGTTTGTGGATAAAAAGATGTTACCCAAACATGAGACATGTTTTCGTTATTAAATTTCAAAATTCTGAAAGCGAAAATAAGAATTTGAGAGCAGAAACAATAAACAAATGAAGCCTTAATGTTCCATATTCAAAGCCCAAAGATTACACCTTTTCCATCAAAATGTGTACAATCCCTTCGATATGTTGGATTCCATCTTATCGCCTCCCAAACATCACGAACAAAATACCGCAATTTTACAAATAAATTAGGGAGTGCATAAAACATTAAATCGAAATTTTCATTCATTTGTATGCATGCATACATCTCAAATATTAATGACCATTAAATCACAATCTATACAAACATTGCTATAGCATATAATCTCCTATATATACATATATAATTTATATGTAGATAGAAGAAGCTATGGAGACACAAGAGGGACGTTTGGGTTCAAGCAATATGATACAAAATCGATATGCGCTTGACGACGACGCTAAAATCCAACTGGGAATGCTGCTAACGTTCGCGTGTCTGACTGTTACTTTGGTACTGACGAGGATATTGTATGCATTAATAAGCTATCATAAAACCCATTAACCCCAGCCAGTAGAGCAAGATTGGAAGTCTAAAGTTGGCCTAGAATTAGCTGAAGTCCTGGTTAGATGCTGAATAAATGTTTTAATTTTGAAAATATTTTTTTGGTTATAATTTTCTTAATAAAAAAATAATATTTTTTTATTAAAATTGCAATTTTTTTTATTTTTATTTTTAATTTTAAAACGTGGTCATATGTTTTCGTTCGATGGAATATCAAATAAGTTTCAATGGTAGAGATGTACTGTACTTTTGAATTTTTCTATAATGGAATCAAATAATTCCACTACAACAAAAATCATTTTCAATGACACTAAATATGTCTTAACATTTACTGTTTTAGGACTCATTAAGTATAGAAATAATTAAACATTATCTTATAAAAGCATGTCCAATAACTTATAAGAACAAGTACTCGCTGGATTGATCAAATAAGTTTTAACAAGTAGAGATGTAGTATTGTACTTCTGAATTTTTCTGTAACGGAATCAAATGATTCAAATCATATCTTGATATCGACTTTATATTTAGCGGATTATGCTAAATTTCTAAATTTATGGTTCCTATATAAAGTTTGGGATAATCCTCCTTTCTCAAGACGTGAGAGTGAGTTAGGTCCATTGGGTACATAGTATCAGAGCGAGATCTTTCGTCTAATGCTAGGCGTATTGAATCTCACATCAATGTTGGGCTCCCAATATCCGGTCGTCGTGGTTTATCAAAATCCACCCTACGCGTGGGGGACATGTTGAATATCATATTGATGTTGGGTCATTCGATATCCGTTCGTAATGATTTGTCAAAGTTCACCATACATGTGAGAGGACATGTTAAATCTCAGATTGATATTGGATTCTCTAATATCAATTCGCAGTGGTTTGTCAAAGTCCGCCCTACACGTGAGGAGGCATGTTGAATCTCACATCTCTTATGTTACGTGTATCTGAATAATATATAAAGTTTAAGGCAATTCTCTTTTTACAAGACGTCTTTTGATAATGAGATATTGCCCATAGCATGGTGAAATTACTCTTTAGTTGCCATTTTATAAATGTCGTCCAATTTTGGAGCTTTTGGTCATTTCATAGTTCTGGATTTATTTATTTATTTTTATTTTTTGGTACTATTCATGTGCTTCTATGCCATTGGATTGGATTTTGTAAAATTGAATGGCTTAGATGAAACAATAAATTTTTTACTCCAACCTAATTTTCAATTGATATTAAATATTCTAACTTAGGGGTTTTTAAAATAATTTACATCGACACTGGTCACGTGGAAGTTCATCATACTGGCTTGGAACCAATTTAGAAGTATATTGTTGTTTAGTTAATTGTTCTAATTTTCGGATTCCAACATCAAACATGTGAATTATGTTTTTATTGTCAATAATATTGGAAGCATAAATTCGTTTGATAACGATAAATTGTTTTTTATTTTTTTCCATAATTTATGAGAACAAAATAGAAGAAACATACATGTTTGATTGCAATATTAATTCTCATATATTTTTAATTAAACTGTAATGTAAAGTACAATCTTTCATATTTATTTTAAGCAATTAATTTTTGAAAATAATAACAGAATAAAAACGCATCTGGGATTAATTACAACTAAATAAAGTGATTATAGAACAATACTTTTTGTACTGTGATTTTTATATTTTTATCAATTTATTAATATTTTTATAAATTTATTTTTATCAATTTAATCAAAATTTATTAAATTGCAAACTATCAAGGACGCCGTTGAATACATTAATAAAATATATGGTAGTAATAAAAATATTAAAAACTCGAGGGGGGACATGTGTACCTCCTTGTAAAGGGGTGGCTCTGCTCCTGTAGACATGTTTTTTTAAGCTTAAATTTCAAATTTTAGGAAACAGGGACAAAAATTTAAGAACATAATTTTTTTTTTTACACTTTTACCCATTTATTATTAGGAAAATTTAGAACCTTTCAAAATTTCATTTAAGCCCCTTCTAATTACATAAATTTTCAATAACTTCTTATGTCCTCTTTTATCAAGTTTCTGAATCTGATAGATGTGATTGCAATATATTTTGTAGATGAATGTCCAAGGCTAACCCAAATTGTAGATTTTGGATATATTTACCCTTGTTATTTACAATTTACCGAATCAAAAAACTTTGATGAGTTAATAAGCATTATTTTCTTTTGGTATACCTACAAGTATCCCCTCACTCACACAGGGTGTGAGACTAATCTCGTTCAGGGTTCCGTTGATATCCCTCCCAACAAGTGTTTTTCTGTAAGCTCGAACTTCTCACCTTACATAAATTTTTCAACTGCTCTAATTCAAGCAGACCTTGCCGCTTGAGTCACACATACTTAATAACAAGAAATTGAGCTCCAACATTTATTTATCTCTATTATTCATCATATTCCTTAACTACCCCCCATAGATCAATCTATGGGGTGGAGATCACAAAAGTTACTAAGAGGGAAGGAAGGATAAGAGTAGGAACCATTGAGAATGGCATAAGTAAGAAGCTTGTTAGCAGCCTCAGTGGCATGAACCCCATCCCAACTCACATATTTGTAGGGATCTTCACAGGCTGATGCTGTCACACTCACCCCATTCATCACCCTTGTGTTCCCACAAAACACTTGGGGGTCAAAATTGTAATTTCCTCCCCCATGTCCACAGCATGCCTTGGTGCTATACTCCAACCCTACACCATATATAATAGAAAAAAAAAATTATCAATTTCCCACCAACATAATATTGGCTCAAGCGACAAGGCATATTTGAGTTAAATTAGTTGAAGGGCTTTTGCAAAGTTAAGGGTTCGAATTTGCAGAAAAACACTTGTTGAGAGGGACCGCCACAGAACTCCAAATGAGATTAGTTTCACACCCTATGTAGGTGTGGGGACACTTATAGATATATAAAAAAATAAAAAATAAAAAATAAAAACACAAATTTTCACTCATTAAAATAAAACACAGTCTATAGTAAATTAGGCTTGGAGAAGCATATCATGCGAAGTGGGATGTTGAAATAACTCAACCAACACAGAATGAGCATCTACATATATGACATTGGCATCCGTAAGGCCCTGTTTGGCTTGTTGTAGTGCTTCTTTTAAAATCGCATTATATTCCACCACCGCGTTGTTGTAAGAAACCAGGCATCCAAACGCGTCAATATCGGAGTTTTCTTGTGGTAGTTTCATCATAAATGACGGATAATGTAAGACCCCGACTTTTCATATACGAATAATTCAAGTCACGTTTTAAAAATATTTTGAAAATGTCGGGGTAAACTACGATATTAATGATATAAATTAATATTTTAGGGGATTGTATTGAAATTTTAAAAACCTTAAAACATACTTTTGGGTTTAATTTCTACCACAACATAATATAAGGGGAGACTTGTGTAATTTTATAAAAATATCTCAATATATATATACATAGAAAGTTGGGAATGGGTAAGGGAGTTGGTGAGGAAGTATGGGGGCTGTCCGACGGGTGGGCTCTCCTACAGATATATATATTTACACACGAAGAAGAATCGAGAAGATGAGACGAAGAAAAAGGAAGAGAGAGAGGAGTCCGCCGACGTGGGTTTCGGTCGTCTGTCCAGCGACGGCGTTGTGAGTTTCGTTTCGGTCGTCGGTGAGTCGCCGGAGTTGCCGGCAGTAAGTTGAGAGAGAGGTTCGGCCAGTGGTGGTTTATCACGGTTCCAGCAGGTGTGTGAATGGATCTCAGGCATTTGTTGTCGTCTGTTGTCCGGTGTTGTCGTGTGTTTGTGTGTGTGTGTATGTTGTTGTTCCATCGCCGGCGATAGGTTAGAGAGAGAAAACTGTCGGTGGCGTGTGTTTGTCTCTGTTCCGTCGTCGGTGATGCTTGTGGTGGGTTTGGTCAGTAAGTTTGGTCCGACGGTGGTGGCGGTGGTGCGAGTTGGGTGTGCTGTTGGGGTGTGTGTGGGTTTTCGATGGGGGTATATATATATATATTGTGTGGGTAATGTCGGCAAAATCCAGCAAACCAGAAAAAAAAAAAAAAAAAAAAAAAAAAAAAAAAAAAAACAAAGGAAGAAAAACGTAGAGAGAGAGAGGTCCAGCGGTGAGGTGTGTCGCCGGCGGTGTCGGATCGGTCCGGCGGTGAGCGTGTGGGCTTTTGGTGTGCATACCTCGTCGCCGATGTGGGTGGTCGGTTATTGGCTGGTTGTTTGGTGGTGGTGACTGCCGGAATTAGTGAGGAAGTTCGCCTAGGCGGAAGTTTCTCGCCTAGGTGGTGGGTCGTCAGTGTCTAACTCAAAAACTGTAAAGCAGCTCGGTCGCCTAAGCGATGGATTTTCGCCCAGGCGGTGAAAATGCAGAGTGCAGTTATGAGAAAGAGAGAAGCAGCCACTCGATCGCCTAGGCGGTGGGACGTCGCTTAGGCGGTGGGGAGCAGAATCAGAGATACATGAAATTTTAGGAAAATCCACGATCGATTCGGAGCGGGTAACCTTTCTAACTTAATTTGTGAATTCTAAATTTAGTTTTCTAACCTTAGTGTAATAAAATGAAAATAATAAATCTTGAGATTTGGTTATAAGAACAAAGTTTATAAATAGTAAACCGTAACGAAACGATACTAGTTGAATAGTTATATTTCGTAATAAAAGATGGAAAATAGGAAATTGAGAAAATTAGGATTTCATGGCGTGATTAGTTTGTTTCATACAAAAATATTAATTTAGGCCCTGTCACCGTTAGGTTCGCAGGCACCAGAGTTCAGATAGGGGATAGTTGGATAAAGGTTACGAAAGCGGATATCAGGTGAGTGTACTGCTCTTCTTGCCAAACTATTTCATATAAATATGATGGGATATGTGTTTATTTAACTGTACGAATTTTATAAATTATATGGATCAAGCCAGTTGTGGGTGAGTTGGTAAAAAAAGTTTTCCATTGAAATGTTTGGGTTTAAAAAGAAAGACTTTATAAATAATCTGTTGGATTTGGTGCTTTTAATAAAAAGGTGGGAAAAACATGATTTTTAAATTAAAAGTGGGTTTTGTTAAAAAAAAAAAAAGAGGTGGACAATGGTGATTTTGACGGTATTGATGAAATGGTGATTTTGTCGATATTATTGAAGTGGTGATTTATATTATGGTCTGTCCGGAGGGTGGTCCGGCAGATGGATAATTATTTGTGTTTTGGTGATGATATTATTGAATTGACTATGCTATAGTTATTATGTCCTGTCCGGAGGGTGGTTCGGCAGGTGGTGATTTATGATGGATACTTATTATATGGTGATGTATATTATTGGCCTCCAGAGACTTCCGGTTGGCGGTGATCTGCGCAGTTAGGTCCGCTAGGAAGGCATATCCTACGGATGGTTACGGTACCGTTACAACTCCCAATCGTGAGGTTAAAACGATCACTATAGCTTAGCCAGTGGGTGTGGGATTGAGATGTGTGTTTAAATTGAGGTGTTTTATAAATACTGGGTGACTTATTATTGATTAGGTGTTTGAAAACTGAATTATATTGCTTTACTTCCATTGCTTATTTGATACTAGAGATTTTACCAACTCTGTGTGGTGTTTATATTTATTCACGTTTGATCCATTTAAATATTGAATTTTATGAAATGTATTGTTATTACGTTAAAAATGGTTTTTACTAAGAAGGCAGTACACTCGCAGGTGATTTCTTAGGAGACGGTCCCCTACTGCATTAGGTGGAGTTATTTGGAAGGTTTTTGAGTTGAGCTGACAGAAAAGAATAATAAGATAGTGAAAGATTATGTACTTGTTGTATGATTGAAATTGTATAGTACATGTAATGTAATTATGTAATGTATAAGAAGTTAATAGTGAAGTAGGTGATATCATATTGTCGTCATGTCGGTCCTGGGATGACAGGTGTCCAGGACGGATCGTGACAGGTAACAACCCACCGAAGCTAGATTTAGGACTAGAAACGTGCAGCCGCCTAAACCATAGATTTTCTTTGTTGCCCACGAATAGAAAACAATATTAAATATTTTGTCGTTGGTCTAAAGGGTATATTTAGTTGAAAGAATAGGAAAGTGGTGGAAAAGAAAAAAAAAAAAAAGACAAGAGATTGTTAGTAAGAGGTTTCAACTTAAAACCTTATGGTTTCAAGTAGAGTAATTTTTTTAATTTATATAATAATTTGGAAACTCTCAAGTGATCGATATGAGATAGAAACATAATGCTCGTCGTTAAATGCGACTCCAGTTTGCACAGATGATTTGAGTACAAGATAATAATAAGATATGTTCAACCCCGACTTGCACGGAGATTTGACTACGAGAGAATGAGAGAGGAAATTTCATAACCTTGACTTTGATATCATGTTAAGAGGTTTCAACTAAAAAACATATGGTTTCATGTGGAGTAATTCTTTTGACTTATATAATATTTTACAAACTCTCAAGTGATCGATGTAGGATATAAATCTAACAATAACATTTTTATTTTTTAAGAAAGAAAAGTTATTTTTTCTAATATTGCTTGATTGAATAGATGTAAAAGCAGAAGAATATAAAATCGTTCAAACCGAACAATCATTTCCACATATTCCTTTCCCTTTATTTTTTCGTCCAAACCGAACAATCATTTTTTTCTATTCTTCATCCTACTACAACTATATATATATATTATAAAATCGTTCTGATTATGTTGTACACTAAATAAGGTAAGATTTTTCGATCATTAGGCTATCTCTCTCTTTTTGTCTCCAAATCTGGTCGATTTTGAGATAAGGTTTCTTCTTATACATTCTAATGGAATTTTTCGTAAAAATTATATTTTTGGTCCCTGGAGTATCAGGTGAGTGTGTATGTAGATTCTGAGATCTGTCAAATTACACATTTGATCCCTCGAGTTTCGCATTTATTTTAATTTTGCAAATTTAAGAATGTTATTAATTGGAAAAAAAAATATGCATTTTTAGTCCTTTAAGTTAGGGGTCAGTATTTAAATGGACCTTGTGATTTCATAAGTAGGACATTTGATCATTCAAGTTTTGATTTGATTTCAATCTGGTCCAAGCAAAATTCCTACTTGAGAAATTGAATGAAAACCGTCAAATTGGGGCTATTTTTATAATTTCTCATATGATCTCTTTTCATATCATTAAAGTGGAAGTAAATGTAATTATTACTTAATTATTTCTCTCTCACTGCCACGTCACTCACAGTCTCTCTTTTTCTTACACACAAACAACAAAACCTAAGACGTATTTTCCTATTTTTTCCCTAACATCAATCTATTTCGAAAAATGAGAGAGAAATTCAAATCATTAAGGATAAAACGTCTTAAAAGAAATGACCAAACAAGGGAATTAAACAAAAACTAAGAGCCCGTTTGGTAACCATTTCTGTTCCCATCTCATGCAGTGGGATGTGAATGAAATGGGATGAGGATTTTGTTTCCTTCTTGGGAGTAGAATCGCATTTGGTAACGATATTTTTTTTTTTATTTTGGGAACAGAATCGCGTTTGGTAACGATTTTATCTTAAAATCAAGATTTTTTTTTTTGTTTTGAGAACATTTTTTTTTTTTTTGTTTTGGCCCGGACGGCGGAGGCGGCAGCCGGAAGATGGCCGGCGGGCGGTGCCAGAAGTGGCCGGCAGACGGCTAACGATGGTTGGCCGGCGGTCCTGGAGGTGGCTGGCAAGCAGTGATCGGAGATGACTCGTGAGAAGATCAAGCCAAGGACATGAAAAAACACAAGAACAACAATGAAAATCTCTTGATGCTATACGATCTTATTTCGATTTAGGTAGTTTTGGTTGAACGGAATTGGGGCCTCGAAATCGGAATTAGAAACGAACTCATGGAAATTTTGAAGCTTTTGCTGTGTTCATTTCCAATTCCAGGGCTTTAATTCCATCAAACCAAACGCTGCCTTACTTCATTTGCAAAAGGTGAATGTGAGATGATCACATTAGTGCAATCCAGATGAAAAAGAAGGAAAATCAATCCAATATCACCCAAAAATGTTGAATCAGCATTTTACATTTAAAGATTAAATTGAAACTAGTAGTAATTAGTTTTCATTGTTTTGACTTTGGAGAAATAATGTATATTCTATGTTCAATTGATTTCATAGTTTAGCTTGCCAGTTCTTTAAAGGAAAATCGAATTAGCATCATCCATCTCCCCACAAGGTAAACTATAGCACAAAATCTAAATGAAGAACAGATCAAAACAGTATAAAAACATCACACATCCACATAAAATTGAGAGAAAATGCCTTTGGTAATCACTGCCGAGTGCCGACCACTTGTTCGACGAAATGCCACAGCGACGGATAGACATGGAAAGCAATAAATTACCGGGAAATGGTTTGGCGGAAGTAGAAACGCGTGATCTGGAAAAGCGCGGTGGAAGGCGAGGCAAGGCGGAGCATTGGGTGGCAGTGGCCTTCGGGAGGCGTCGAGCGTTGATGACGGTGGTCGCCGCCAAGGAAGTGGAAGTAACAGCTGCTGCTGCCGCCGTCGCCATTGGAGCCGCACTTCAAACGATTCCGAGCTGTATTCTGGTGATGCTTCACGCCGAATCCCGATCTTCTTCACAAAGATTTTTCTTCCGCTTCTTCTTCTTCTGGTTAATATCCACAATATTTTTTCCTTTCTTATTCTTCTTATTTTGCAGAAGGAGAAGAGCTATTAAAATGGAATGAATTTTATAATAAATAAGATTAAACATGGTATTAAAAATATATTGGAATATCATTCTTTTATTATCATTCCTGCGTTTAATTACAAAATATATTAATCATTGTATTAGAATGAACGAAAAATAAAAATGAAATAGTATTCTTAAGTATTCAAAAATTTTACAACAAAATTTTTGGAACATAAAAGAATTATTCAGAAACACTAAACAAATGTCACCTAGGTTATTCTTTAACCCGACAAATTAAAGGGCTTGAAAGTACTTTCGTGTTTCTATTTTCCTTTTTCTGTTCCTAAAAAAACTTATAACTGAAAAAAAATAAAAATGATTTGCTTATGTTCTGATTTCAAGATTTTGTTGTAAAAACCTGAGAACATAACAAAACATTTTTTTCCCTATTTTACTGATTTTGTTCCAATCATTTTGTTAACACAGTTAAGATAAACATACTAAACTCCACTTATACCTCACTTGTTTAGTGTTTCTATTCTCATAAAATTAGGAATACAAATAAACATATGGGGAAAAAGTTATTTATTCCGAGTTTTATATCTATGTTCTAGGTTTTCTTGGAACAAAAATAGAAATCTGGGAACAAAAACAAAAATTTGGGAACAAAAACAGAAATTTGTTCCCAGATTTCTGTTTATGTTTTTGTTCCCATGTTTCTCTTTCTGTTTTGTTCCCAGATTTTGTTTTTATTCTCAGATTTCGTTCCCATATTTTGTTTCCGTTCCATGTTTTCTGGAAACAGAAACATGAAAGCAACACCACCACTTTTTTGTTTCTGTTCTCATAATTTTATTTTCTGTTGTGAAAAATACGGAAACAGAAGTATAGGTTATTCTTCTTATCTAATATATCACTTCATTTGGGATTAGGTAATCTCAGAATTACCTAATATCTCATTTCATTTGGGATTGACTAATTCCAGAAGATGAGATTAGTCATTATTTGGGAATGAGAATGAAAATCAATCCCACTAACCGAACATAAGAATAGAATGGTAATTCTCAACTTCATTCGAATCCTAAGATGAATCCCATATACCAAACGTGACCTTTATGCATTTAAGATTAAATTCAATATAAATTTCTGAATGCTCCTAAGAGAGTCGAACCCTGATTACTAAAAAAAAAATCGCTTATCAACCAGACTAATACCTCTTGGACGAGAATTCAATAAATGTTTCATCTTTAATCTTACTCTCTTATTAAGAATTTTAGAATTTTTTTTTTGAAATTTTTTATTATTTAGTTATTAAAATAACTAAATTCTAGAAAAATTATCAATGGTTCAATATAAGTTTTTCGTCCCAAAAAAAAAATCATTAAATAATCTCTATATTTTATTAAAAGTAAAAGAGGCGAGATGCCTAATATAACTCATATTTAGGATAGAGAATTCAGTGAACGTGGTGGATGTGATTGCAATATATTTTGTAGATAAAAATGCATGACTACCTCACATTGATTTAATTTTTGAAAAATTACTGCGTAGATTTATATTAAGAATCAAATCACCAATTAATACTAATTGTTTGTGGTTAAACCAGTTAATATCATTGACTTAGCTTTTTGAATTGTTTAATCCTAATTTTAAACTGTTTAATCCCAATTTTAAAAGAGCCAAAAAATTTATGACAAAAAATACCCCTCGAAAGATCTATGGAATTTAATAGTTTCCCTTGTTAAACGTTTAAAAAAACCCTCAAATAACAAGCGTCCTAGCCAACAAATGTAATATTCAACATCCAAACAAAAGCCAGCGTTATGATTGTGTACTTTGCGGAAGACATATGCCTTAATTATAAGCAGTTTATGTTATATATAACACCAAAATATATTGTAACAATATATTTTTTTTCGTCTTTGTAACGTATATCATGTTGATGGTCATTTTATTCAAATTATAATGGAAATGTCACTGGTTGAACTATAATGGGAATATTTTGATAAATTATAATGAAATTTATAGTTGTATTTAAATTATATTTATATTTGAATTTGAAATAATTGTGTTGATTATTTACCGTTGTAAAGATGGCTTGAAAATTCGATGATTTTAATTATCGCCGTAATTTGTAAAATTTATCAGATTTTTATGCAATAAAATATTGGTGATTCGACTTTAGTAATAAGTTCTCCTTGGGAGAAACCACGTGGCGGCCCTGGAATAATATGGATTTCTATATAATGCTCCAAAAAGAAAAACAAATGTTATAGTCAACATCCAAACAAAAGACGAGGTTATTGATTGTATGTTTCGCGAAAAACGTATACCCTACTTTACAAAGCATTTTATGTTATATGTAACACAAACAAATAAATGTAACAATGTATTTTTTTGGTCTTGTAGTGCATATCATGTTGAATATAGCATGGATCCAATGCTCAAAAAAATAAATGATTCACATTGCATTTTAAAGACAGTAAAATAGAGATTATTCATGTATAATTTGATGATGAAAACAATGAATACATTTAAAACAAACATCTGATAATTCAGAAGTGTTTTTCTTGCAAACACATATGGTAACTGCTCTGCAAATTAAGATATGTATATAAACGGAAATATTGATTGACCAGGAATTGAAAACAACAACATTTTAATTGGGGCAAATCAGTTTATAAATTTTAAAAGGATCTCTGGGTGCACTGAAAAATCATCGGGTTCATTTGGTAGTTTCGATACCCAAACGAAATTGAGCAATCTCACCTGTCAACTTCTTCGTCTACTGGAATTGTGTTTAAAAGTTTCTATTTTTTAAAGTACCATTAAGAAATACACATGTAAGTATTCGTATAACAATTGAAGTCATTTACTGTTAATTTACTGGATGAAATCAAATCTCAAATAACGTTTCTATATTTCTATTTCTATTCTCAAAATGTGGATGAGAATTATCTTTCCGTTCTCGATAATTTTGGGAACAGAAACGCGTTTGGTAACGAGAAATTCTTAAATTGTTGTATAATTTATGAGAATAAAAAGCATGTTAGTTACAACATTATTTATATTTTTATTTTTTCTGCTTTAAATTTAGATTTAAAGGATAAACTTATTCTTTTAGGCAATCAATTATGGAAAATTATGAAAAAATAAAAACGCATTATAATCTTAATTACAACTAAATATAATAATTATAGGAAAATACTTTGTGTGTTTCTCTTTGCCTAAATTGATGACTAAAACTAAAAATTAAATAAATTATTTCTCTATATTTGAATCTAAAAAATACTAAATGGGCAACCTCGTTAAGAATTTTTGAAATAACAATCTTGTCCCTTTTAGTGTAATTTTAAAAGCAATATATATATATATATATATATTCAAAATTCCAAGAATTTTGAGAATGTTTGTGGATAAAAAGATGTTACCCAAACATGAGACATGTTTTCGTTATTAAATTTCAAAATTCTGAAAGCGAAAATAAGAATTTGAGAGCAGAAACAATAAACAAATGAAGCCTTAATGTTCCATATTCAAAGCCCAAAGATTACATCTTTTCCATCAAAATGTGTACAATCCCTTCGATATGTTTGATTCGATCTTATCGCCTCTCAAACATCACGAACAAAATACCGCAATTTTACAAATAAATTAGGGAGTGCATAAAACATTAAATCGAAATTTTCATTCATTTGTATGCATGCATACATCTCAAATATTAATGACCATTAAATCACAATCTATACCAACATTGCTATAGCATATAATCTCCTATATATACATATGTAATTTATATGTGGATAGAAGAAGCTATGGAGACACAAGAGGGACGTTTGGGTTCAAGCAATATGATGCAAAATCGATATGATCATGAGGAAGAAGCTACAGTCCAACTGGGAATGCTACTAATCATCGCGTGTTTGGCTGCTACTTTGGTACTGATGGGGTTAGTGTATGCATTAATAAGCTATCATAAAACCCATTAACCCCAGCCAGTAGAGCAAGATTGGAAGTCTAAAGCTGGCCTAGAATTAGCTGAAGTCCTGGTTAGATGCTGAATAAATGTTTTAATTTTGAAAATATTTTTTTGGTTATAATTTTCTTAATAAAAAAATAATATTTTTTTATTAAAATTGCAATTTTTTTTTTTTTTAATTTTAAAACATGGTCATATGTTTTCGTTCGATGGAATATCAAATAAGTTTTAATGGTAGAAATGTACTGTACTTTTGAATTTTTCTATAATAGAATCAAATAATTCCACTACAACAAAAATCATTTTCAAGGACACTAAATATGTCTTAACATTTACAATTTTAGGACTCATTAAGCATAGAAATAATTAAAAATTATCTTATAAAAGCATGTCCCAATAACAGACAATTACTCGCTGAATGGATCAAATAAGTTTCAACAAGTAGAGATGTAGTATTGTACTTTTGAATTTTTCTGTAACGGAATCAAATGATTCAGATCGTATCTTGATATCGACTTTATATTTAGCGGATTATGCTAAATTTCTAAATTTATGGTTCCTATATAAAGTTTGGGATAATCCTCCTTTCTCAAGACGTGAGAGTGAGTTAGGTCCATTGGGTACATAGTATCAGAGCAAGGTCTTTCGTCTAATACTAGGCGTGTTGAATCTCACATCAATGTTGGGCTCCCGATATCCGGTCGTAGTGGTTTATCATAATTCACCCTACGCGTGGGAGACATGTTGAATCTCATATTGATGTTGGGTCATTCGATATCCGTTCGCAATGATTTGTCAAAGTTCACCATGCATGTGAGAGGACATGTTAAATCTCAGATTGATGTTGGATTCTCTAAGATCAATTCACAGTGGTTTGTCAAAGTCCGCCCTACACGTGAGGAGGCATGTTGAATCTCACATCTCTTGTGTAACGTGTATCTGAGTAATATATAAAGTTTAAGGCAATTCTCTTTTTACAAGACGTCTTTTGATAATGAGATATTGCCCATAGCATGGTGAAATTACTCTTTAGTTGCAATTTTGTAAATGTCATCCAATTTTGGAGCTTGCTTCTGTGCCCTTGGATCGGATTTTGTAAGATTGAATGGCTTAGATGAAACAATAAAATTTTTACTCCAACCTAATTTTCAATTGATATTAAATATTCTAACTTAGGGTTTTTTAAAATAATTTACACCGACACTGATCATGTGGAAGTTCATCATACTGACTTGGAACCAGTTTAGAAGTATATTGTTGTTTAGTTAATTGTTCTATATTTCGGATTCTAACAACAAACATGTGAATTATGTTTTTATTCTCCATAATATTGGAAGCATAAATTCGTTTGATAACGATAATTTTTCTTTATTTTTTTCCATAATTTATAAGAACAAAATAGAATAAACATGTTTGATTGCAATATTAATTCTCATATATTTTTAATTAAACTGTAATGTAAGGTATAATCTTACATATTTATTTTAAGCAATTAATTTTTGAAAATAATAACAGAATAAAAACGCATCTGGGATTAATTACAACTAAATAAAGTGATTATAGAACAATACTTTTTGTACTGTGATTTTTATATTTTTATCAATTTATTAATAGTTTTATATTTTTATCAATTTAATCGAAATTTATTAAATTGCAAACTATCAAGGACGCCGTTGAATACATTAATAAAATATATGGTAGTAATAAAAATATTAAAAACTCGAGGGGGGACATGTGTACCTCCTTGTAAAGGGCTCTGCTCCTATAGACATGCTTTTTTAAGGTTAAATTTCAAATTTTAGGAAATGGGAACAAAAATTTAAGAACAGAAACACTAATTTTGTTTTTTTACACTTTTACCCATTTATTATTAGGAAAATTTAGAACCTTTCTAAATTTCATTTAAGCCCCTTCTAATTACATAAATTTTCAATAACTTTTTATGTCCTCTTTTATCGAGTTTCTGAATCTGATAGATGTGATTGCAATATATTTTGTAGATGAATATCCAAGGCTAACCCAAATTGTAGATTTTGGATATATTTACCCTCGTTATTTACAATTCACCGAATCAAAAAACTTTGATGACTTAACAAGTATTATTTTCTTTTGGTATACCCACAAGTATCCCCTCACCCACACAGAGTGTGAGACTAATCTCGTTCAGGGTTCCGTTGATATCCCTCCCAACAAGTGTTTTTTTGTAAACTCGAATTTCTCACCTTACAGAAATTTCTCAACTGCTTTAACTCAAGTATACCTTACCGCTTGAGTCACACATACTTAATAACAAGAAATTGAGCTCCAACATTTATTTATTTCTTTATTGTGTCTCACAATTTCTCTATTTATTCATCATATTCCTTAACTACCCCCCATAGATCAATCTATGGGGTGGAGATCACAAAAGTTACTAAGAGGGAAGGAAGGATAAGAGTAGGAACCATTGAGAATGGCATAAGTAAGAAGCTTGTTAACAGCCTCAGTGGCATGAACCCCATCCCAACTCACATATTTGTAGGGATCTTCACAGGCTGATGCTGTCATACTCACCCCATTCATCACCTTTGTGTTCCCACAAAACACTTGGGGGTCAAAATTGTAATTTCCTCCCCCATGTCCACAGCATGCCTTGGTGCTATACTCCAACCCTACACCATATATAATAGAAAGAAAAAAATAATTATCAATTTTCCACCAACATAGTATATGGCTCAAGCGACAAGACATGTTTGAGTTAAAATAGTTGAAGGGCTTTTGCAATGTTAGGAGTTCCAGCATATGAAAAAACACTTGTTGAGAGGGACCGACACAAAACCCCGAATGAGATTAGTCTCACACCCAATGTAGGTGTGGAGACACTCGTGGGTATAAAAAGAAAGAAAAAAAAATCAAATTTTCACTCATTAAAATAAAACAGAGTCTATAGTAAATTAGGCTTGGAGAAGCATACCATGAGAAGAAGTAGGGTGTTGAAATAGCTCAAGCAACACAGAATGAGTATCTACATATATGACATTAGCATCCGTAAGGCCCTGTTTGGCTTGTTATAGTACTTCTTTTAACATCGTATTATATTCCACCACCGTGTTGTTGTAAGAAATCAGGCATCCAAACGCGTCAATATCGGAGTTTTCGTGTGGTAGTTTCACCAGAAACGTCGAGTAACAACCCACCGGAGCTAGATTTAGGACTAGAAACGTGCAGCCGCCTAAACCATAGATTTTCTTTGTTGCCCACGAATAGAAAACAATATTAAATATTTTGTTATTGGTCTAAAGGGTATATTTAGTTGAAAGAATAAGAAAGTGGAGGAAAAGAAAAAAAAAAGACAAAAGATTGTTAGTAAGAGGTTTCAACTTAAAACCTTATGGTTTCAAGTGGAGTAATTTTTTTAATTTATATAGTAATTTGGAAACTCTCAAGTGATCGATATGAGATAGAAACATAATACTCATCGTTAAATGAGATATGTTCAACCCCGACTTGCACGGAGATTTGACTACGAGAAAATGAGAGAGGAAATCTCATAATCTTGACTCTGATATCATGTTAAGAGGTTTCAACTGAAAAACATATGGTTTCATGTGGAGTAATTCTTTTGACTTATATAGTATTTTACAAACTCTCAAGTGATCGATGTAGGATATAAATCGAACAATAACATTTTTATTCTTTAAGAAAGAAAAGTTATTTTTTCTAATATTACTTGATTGAATAGATGTAAAAGCAGAAGAATATAAAATCGTTCAAACCGTACAATCATTTCCACATATTCCTTTCCCTTTATTTTTTTGTTCAAACCTAACAATCATTTTTTCTATTCTTCATCCTACTACAACTATATATATATTATAAAATCGTTCTAATTATGTTGTACACTAAATAAGGTAAGATTTTTCAATCATTAGGCTATCTTTCTCTCTTTTTGTCTTCAAATCTGGTCGATTTTGAGATAATGTTTCTTCTTATACATTCTAATGGAATTTTTTGTAAAAATTATATTTTTGGTCCCTGGAGTATCAGGTGAGTGTGTATATAGATTCTGAGATCTGTCAAATTACACACTTGGTCCCTCGAGTTTCGCATTTATTTCAATTTCGCAAATTTAGAATGTTATTAATTAGGGAAAAAAAATGCATTTTTAGTCCTTTAAGTTAGGGGTCAGTATTTAAATGGACCTTGTGATTTCATAAGTAGGACATTTGGTCATTCAAGTTTTGATATGATTTCAATTTGGTCCAATCAAAATTCCTATTTCAGAAATTGGATGAAAACGGTCAAATTGGGGCTATTTTTATAATTTCTCATATGATCTCTTTTCATATCATTAAAGTGAAAGTAAATGTAATTATTACTTAATTATTTCTCTCTCACTGCCACGTCACTCACAGTCTCTGTTTTTCTTACACGCAAACAACAAAACCTAAGACGCATTTTCCTATTTTTTCCCTAACATCAATCTGTTTCGAAAAATGAGAGAGAAGCTCAAATCATTAAGGATAAAATGTCTTAAAAGAAATGACCAAACAAGGGAATTAAACAAAAACTAAGAGCCCGTTTGGTAACCATTTCTGTTCCCATCCCATCCCATCCCATGGGATGGAATGAGAATTTTGTTTCCTTCTTGGGAGTAGAATCGCGTTTGGTAACGATTTTATTTTTTTTATTTTTTTTGGGAACAGAATCGCGTTTGGTAACGATTTTATCCTAAAATCAATTTTATTTTATTTTTGTTTTGGGAACATTTTTTTTTTTTTTTTGTTTTGGCCCGGACGGCGGCAACGGCGGGCGGATGGTGGCCGGCGGGCGGTGCCAGAAGTGGCCGGCAAGCGGCTAACGATGGTTGGCCGGCAATCCCAGAGGTGGCCGGCAGGCGGTGATCGGAGATGACTCGTGAGAAGATCAAGCCAAGGACATGAAAAAACACAAGAACAACAATGAAAATCTCTTGATGCTATACGATCTTATTTCGATTTAGGTAGTTTTGGTTGAACGGAATTGGGGCCTCGAAATCGGAATTAGAAACGAACTCGTGGAAATTTTGAAGCTTTTGCTGTGTTCATTTCCAATTCCAGGGCTTTAATTCCATCAAACCAAACGCTGCCTTACTTCATTTGCAAAAGGTGAATGTGAGATGATCACATTAGTGCAATCCAGATGAAAAAGAAGGAAAATCAATCCAATATCACCCAAAAATGTTGAATCAGCATTTTACATTTAAAGATTAAATTGAAACTAGTAGTAATTAGTTTTCATTGTTTTGACTTTGGAGAAATAATGTATATTCTATGTTCAATTGATTTCATAGTTTAGCTTGCCAGTTCTTTAAAGGAAAATCGAATTAGCATCATCCATCTCCCCACAAGGTAAACTATAGCACAAAATCTAAATGAAGAACAGATCAAAACAGTATAAAAACATCACACATCCACATAAAATTGAGAGAAAATGCCTTTGGTAATCACTGCCGAGTGCCGACCACTTGTTCGACGAAATGCCACAGCGACGGATAGACATGGAAAGCAATAAATTACCGGGAAATGGTTTGGCGAAAGTAGAAACGCGTGATCTGGAAAAGCGCGGTGGAAGGCGAGGCAAGGCGGAGCATTGGGTGGCAGTGGCCTTCGGGAGGCGTCTAGCGTTGATGGCGGTGGTCGCCGCCAAGGAAGTGGAAGTAACAGCTGCTGCTGCCGCCGTCGCCATTGGAGCCGCACTTCAAACGATTCCGAGCTGTATTCTGGTGATTCTTCACGCCGAATCCCGATCTTCTTCACAAAGATTTTTCTTCCGCTTCTTCTTCTTCTTGTTAATATCCACAATATTTTTTCCTTTCTTTTTCTTTCTTCTTATTTTGCAAAAGGAGAAGAGGTATTAAAATGGAATGACCAATAGCATTCTTATGTTTTATGATAAATAAGATTAAACATGGTATTAAAAATATATTGGAATACCATTCTTTTATTGCAATTCCTACGTTTAATTACAAAATATATTAATTATTTTATTGGAATGAACGATAAATAAAAATGAAATAATATTATTAAGTACTCAAAAATTTTACAACAAAATTTTTGGAACATAAAAGAATTATTCAAAAACACTAAACAAATGTCACCTAGGTTATCCTTTAACCCGAAAAATTAAAGGGCTTGAAAGTACTTTCGTGTTTCTATTTTCCTTTTTCTGTTCCTAAAAAAACTTATAACTGAAAAAAAATAAAAATGATTTGCTTATGTTCTGATTTCAGGATTTTGTTGTAAAAACCTGAGAACATAACAAAACATTTTTTTCCCTATTTTACTGATTTTGTTTCAATCATTTTGTTAACACAGTTAAGATAAACATACTAAACCTCACTTATATCTCACTTGTTTAGTGTTTCTATTCTCATAAAATTGGGAATACAAATAAACATATGGGGAAAAAGTTATTTATTCCGAGTTTTATATCTATGTTCTAGGTTTTCTTGGAACAAAAATAGAAATCTGGGAACAAAAACAAATATTTGGGAACAGAAACAGAAATATGTTCCCAGATTTCTGTTTATGTTTTTGTTCCCATGTTTCTGTTTCTGTTTTGTTCCCAGATTTTTGTTTTTATTCCCAGATTTCGTTCTCATATTTTTGTTTCCGTTTCATGTTTTCTGGAAACAGAAACATGAAAGCAACACCACCACTTTTTTGTTTCTGTTCTCAGAATTTTATTTTCTGTTGTGAAAAATACGGAAACAGAAGTATAGGTTATTCTTCTTATCTAATATATCACTTCATTTGGGATTAGGTAATCTCAGAATTACCTAATATCTCATTTCATTTGAGATTGACTAATTCCAGAAAATGAGATTAGTCATTATTTGGGAATGAGAATGAAAATCAATCCCACTAACCAAACATAAGAATAGAATGGTAATTCTCAACTTCATTCGAATCCTAAGATGAATCTCATATACCAAACGTGACCTTTATGCATTTAAGATTAAATTCAATATAAATTTATGAATGCTCCTAAGAGAGTCGAACCCTGACTACTAAAAAAAAATCGCTTATCAACCAGACTAACACCTCTTGGACGAGAATTCAATAAATGTTTCATCTTTAATCTTACTCTCTTATTAAGAATTTTAGAATTTTTTTTTTGAAATTTTTTATTATTTAGTTATTAAAATAACTAAATTCTAGAAAAATTATCAATGGTTCAATATAAGTTTTTCGTCCCAAAAAAAATCATTAAATAATCTCTATATTTTATTAAAAGTAAAAGATGCGAGATGCCTAATATAACTCATACTTAGGATAGAGAATTCAGTGAACGTGGTGGATGTGATTGCAATAGATTTTGTAGATAAAAATGCTTGACTACCTCACATTGATTTAATTTTTGAAAAATTACTGCGTAGATTTATATTAAGAATCAAATCACCAATTAATACTAATTGTTTGTGGTTAAACCAGTTAATATCATTGACTTAGCTTTTTGAATTGTTTAATCCTAATTTTAAACTGTTTAATCCCAATTTTAAAATGGCCAAAAAATTTATGACAAAAAATACCCCTCGAAAGATCTATGGAATTTAATAGTTTCACTTGTTAAACGTTTTAAAAAACCCTCAAATAACAAGCGTCCTAGCCAACAAATGTAATATTCAACATCCAAACAAAAGCCAGCGTTATGATTGTGTGCTTTGCGGAAGACATATTGTAGACACGGCATTTTGACCGCTCCGCAAAAAATATACTTTATTTTATAGTTATTTTTTATTTTATTTTTCTATTTACTTTATTTTGATTGTACCGTATTTGTGCGGTTTAATACTGCTAAATTAAGTTTTATTAATCTCTTAAGTAAATTAAATATTAGTAATTAATTAATTTATTTTTTTTGGTTTTGTAGATTTTTAGAAGTGGAATAAAAACGCGTTAATTCGGAACAAAATGGACCAGAAACAGACGAGAACGAGAGAGGCCTGGACCGAACGAGGGTGGGGGGTGCATTAAGGTCGCACGTGCGACCAAGGGCTGGTCGCACGTGTGACCAAGCTGGTTGCTATAGCGACCAGTTGCACTGGTCGCTGTAGCGACCAGCACTGCTGGCCGCATGTGCGGCCAGCAGGAGGGGCCAGCCCCCCCCTTTTTTTGGGTGCACCATTTTTGGTGCACCCAAAGGGGGGTGGGTGCACCGAATTTCGGTGCACCCACCCATTTTTTTAATATTTTTTCTACTTTTTTTGTTTTGTTGGCGGCAAGTTGTTGCACTTCATTCCTATAAATAGGAATGAAGGCTCACAAGGAGGAGGAGAAAAAATTTTGGGGAGGAAGAAATTTTTTGAGAGAAATTTTTGTAAGGGAGAGGAGAAGTTTGGAGAAAAATTTTGAAGAAAATAATATTATTTTCATTTTATTGTAATTTTGAAGAAAAAAAATCTCCAAGAAGGTGGTAAATTTTCATCTGTTGTAAATCTTACTCTTATTTTTTTAAGTTGTTATTATACTAATTTTTTTTTTGTAAATTAGATTTTTTTTTTTCCTTTATTATTTATTTATTTATTTATTTATTACTTTTTATTTTCTTTTTATTTTTTTATTTTTTTTTTTTTTTGAGTAAATAATACGAGGTGGAAAATTCTCAACCTTAAATTTGAATGGCTAAGATTTAGAAAGGAATTACTCTCCTCGATGCGTGTGTACGTGTGTTTTATTTAATTTGTATTAAATATAATGTGCTAACAATACGAGGTGGAAAATTCCCAACCTTCAATTTGAATGGCTAAATTTAGAAGGGAATTACTCTCCTCGATGCGTGTGTACGGGTGTTTTATTTAATTTGTATTAAATATAATGTGCTAACAACACGAGGTGGAAAATTCCCAACCTTCAATTTGAATGGCTAAGATTTAGAAGGGAATTACTCTCCTCGATGCGTGTGTGCGGGTGTTTTATTTAATTTGTATTAAATATAAGGTGCTAACAATACGAGGTGGAAAATTCCCAACCTTTAATTTGAATGGCTAAAATTTAGAAGGAAAATACTCTCCTCGATGCGTGTGTGCGGGTGTTTTATTTAATTTGCATTAAATATAATGTGCTAACAATACGAGGTGGAAAATTCCCAACTTTCAATTTGAATGGCTAAATTTAGAAGGGAATTACTCTCCTCGATGCGTGTGTGCGGGTGTTTTATTTAATTTGTATTAAATATAATGTACTAACAATATGAGGTGAAAAATTCCCAACCTTCAATTTGAATGGCATAAATTTAGAAGGGAATTACTCTCCTCGATGCGTGTGTGCGGGTGTTTTATTTAATTTGTATTAAATATAATGTGCTAACAATACGAGGTGGAAAATTCCCAACCTTCAATTTGAACGGCATAAATTTAGAAGGGAATTACTCTCCTCGATGCGTGTGTGCGGGTGTTTTATTTAATTTGTATTAAATATAATGTGCTAACAATACGAGGTGGAAAATTCCCAACCTTCAATCAGAACGGTCTAGGTTTAGAAGGGGGATCACTTCCCTCAAATGTGTGTGTATGTGTATCTAAGGAGGATTTAAAAATAAAATAAAAACATTCGGATTTAAATTCTAATTGGACTTAATCGGATAAGGTACCGTCTTTGGACGGGCGTCTTGGGGTGCTTGACACCTTCCCCGAGCGTAACTGACCCCCGAACTCTTTAAACGAATCTCTGGTTAGACCATATTATTTTGGAGTCAAATTTTACTTAAGCCATTTTTAAATTATTTTCAAAAAAGAAAAATATGGTGACCTAGTACATCATTTAAACCCAATGTTAGGTGGCGACTCTTTTTTTCTAAAACAGGCTTAAGTACATTTTAATGAGAAAATCGACGTTTTTAAAAAAAACCCTTTTCGTTTTACCAGCGCCAAGCATACATAAACATATATCTATATATATATATATTTGTTTTTTGTTTTCTCTGGAAAATCGGGGCGCGTTCAGCTGGCGACTCCGCTGGGGAACGACTGAGGGTCGAGCCCAATATGTCTGAATAAGTCCAACTAATCTAAAGTCCGAATGTTAAATTTTGTTTTATTTTTTCTCTCAATTCAGTAAATAAGTTGTGATTTTTTTATATCATTTATTTTTTATTTTATATATATATAGATAATATGGATACAAGACAGTTTTGTATTATATATATATATATGATACAAAACTGTCTTGTATCCATATTATCCCCTCAGGATTCTATGATACAAGACGAGAAAGGGTTTTTTTTTTACTTGATGGATTTATGACGTCTGAGGAAGTCCTAAAAAAAAAAAAAAAAAAAAAAAAAGTTCAAAGTTTTCAATATCGGTAGGGAACGACAAAAAAAAAAAAAAAAAACAAAAATAATAATAAAAAAAAAAAAAAAAAAAAAAAAATTAATTAGTCGTTATCGAAATTGAAATCTTCGAATTAGAAAGGGCTTTAAGGCCACCTAAGACCCACGTGAACTAAAAAAAATGATTTTTTTTTTTTTTTGTAGGTGAAAAAGAAAAGGACAAGACAAAGAAAATTGGTCCCCGAAAAGCAAATCCAGTTCCCCCCTTTCGAAGTCCGATCTTTACACGCAGTCGAGCACAGACTCATTCCAGGATGACATCAGAAAGCAATCCCGAATCTCCCCGAACGACCCAGATAGCTCAGATGCAGGAAACTATTGACAGGTTGATGGAAAGGATCAATGAACTTAGCCGACCTCAGGAGGTGCCTATTCCTCCGTCCAACGGGACTCCTGTGACTGAATCCCCAAATGGAAACCCTGCAAGTGTTGGGATGGAGAACTCAGGGCCGAATCCGAACCACGTCGGCCCGAACTTTGCAGTACCGGTCTACTATGGACCTCAGATGGGCCCTCATCCTTTCGCCTATGGAGCTCCGACATATCCCATCCAGGGGCATGTCTATCAGGCCTCGCCAGAGGGCTCGGCCCCCGCCGCCCTGCAGATCCTCATTCACCCGGAGAGGGTCGTTGCTCCACCAAACAATTCAAATGATAGCCAACCGGCCCCGGCCATTGAAACTGAAAACAAAGAATAGAATGGCCCTCCACCGGCTTGGCTTCTGAAAATGGAGAAATTAGAAAAAACTATGGAAGAATGGCAAAAAGAGAAGCCGTCCAGGAAAGCGACGTACAAGGAGTTGTCAGCACCACCCGGGATTGTGTACCCGGAAAATTTTGTGGTTCCAGAATTCACAAAATATGATGGCACTGGCCCTCCAGAATGGCATGTTAGCATTTACAAAGAGGAGTTAGGAATTCATGCTCGGAACGAAGACCTTTGCCTAAAGATGTTTCGGAGGTCGTTGAAAGGATTGGCTCTCAACTGGTACATGACCCTGGAGCTATCACAGATTAAAACATTTGAAGATCTGGTAGAGGCCTTCTGTGAGCAATATGTGTACAATAGGGATGCCGCGCCAGACCGCAATACCCTCTACCAGATACTGAAAAATAAAGACGAAAGTTTCCGGAGGTATACTGCTCGTTGGAGGGAAGAGGCTGCCAAAGTTGTCCCTAAGCTGAGCGAGGAGGCTCAGTTAGAGATATTCAAATCAATTCAGTCACCGCCGTTCTATCGAGATCTCTCGAGCATAGCAGTGGTTTCTTTCGGCGATGCGATCAAACAGGCCGAGGTGACGGAAGAAGGAATAAGGAGCGGAAAAATTGAAGGGGCCCAATCCAATCTGACGAAAAGGTCAGCCCCGCCAAAGATGAAAGAAAATGAAGTAGCTGTTGTCATTTCCCCTCGACAAACCCATTACCAGAACTACCCCCAAACTTCTTGTCCCCAGAACTACCCGAACCAGAACAACCAATATCACAACTACCCTCCTCAAAATCGCCAAAACCAAAACTATCCTCAAAACCAACCCTATTCCCAAAGCCGCCCCCGCTATTACCAAAATGTACCTCCCCCTTATCAAAACCACATTCCCCAATATTACCCTCAAGCCTACCCAACACCCTCTTACCATACCTATCAACCACGCCCGAACACCCCACCTCAAATTCCTAACTGCACTCCAAGGTCAGGAACCCAATACCACCAAGACCTTCTACCTCATGCTACTGGGGGAAATTTCCAGAACGACAACAGAGAGCTACAAGACCTTCCGGTTTCGATCACCGAGTTGTACCGGAATTGTTTGAAGCAGGGGATGCTGACGCCCCTTCCATTCTACGAAGTTAAACCTGGGAGTAAAGCAGCTTCTTCAAATGCTTTCTGTGAATACCACTCGGGAACTAGAGGACATGCGACTGAGCAATGCTTTCAGCTAAAAGACAAAATCTGGGAGTTTATACGGACCGGAGTCATCACATTTCCTAAAAAACCTGAGGCCGGTACGCCAAATTGTCAGCAAAATCCGTTGCCTGAACACGCCTCCTCAGGAAGTGGCGTCAATCTAATTTTCACAGAGGAGGTCGAAGAAGAAGTTGATGTGATCGATATCGGTGGTGTTTATTTACACCCGGAGGTTCTCTACGGAGGGTTCGAATTACATCTAGAAAGGGTAGCCCAAAAACTGGAGAAATCTCTAGTTTTGTCTTTCCCAATCCAAAAGATGGTGGAAAATCTCAATAAGGTTCCGTGGAATTATGAGATCGTCGCTAAAACAGGAGAAGGAGAAGAATTGCCAATCTCCGTAGGAGAAATCGGTGGAATCACTCGGTCTGGAAGGGTGTATACGCCACAGGATTTGATCAGGATTCCTGTGAGGGAACCAAGAGGGGCCCTGAAAAAGCCAGTGTCAGAACCGAAGGCTCACGACTTTCTAAAGGCAATGAAGAATTCAGAATACAAGATAGTGGAGCAACTCAGCAAAGCACCGGCGCAAATCTCGATGCTCTCACTACTTCTATCCTCAGAAGTACATAGACAAGCACTGCTGAAAGTCCTAAATGAAGCCCACTTGCCTAGCACGATCTCTCCGGAGAAGTTTGTCACTCTGGTCGAGCAGGTCCTAGGATCTAACACCATCACTTTCACAGATGACGAGATGGACGATGATGGAACAGGTCACAACAAGCCTTTGAATATCACGGTCGAAAGCCATGGAATGTTCATAGCTCGGGTGCTGATTGACAATGGATCGGCACTAAATATCTGTCCTTTATCGACCCTGGAAGAAATGGGGATAGATCTATCACAGGTTCGATCATCTAAGACGGTTATCCGAGCATTCGATGGGGCTAAGAGAGATAGTGTTGGAGAAATTGACCTGCCAATTGAAATTGGTCCAATACAGTTCAATGCGAAGTTCCAAGTGCTCGACATACCTGCTTCGTACAACCTGTTGTTGGGGAGGCCATGGATCCATAACGCTGGGGCAGTGCCTTCATCTCTACATCAGAAGATCAAGTTTATCATTAATGACACACTGTACGTGATAAGGGCTGATTCAGATATCATACCTTTCCATCAAGCGATAAGTCGGCATGTCCCGTTAACAGATGACGGAAAGGAGAAGGAGAAGATTGAAGCCTCCTATCACGTGTTCGACGTTGCGAATGCTACCTTTGTGAAGGAAGGAGGACACAAGATGACACCATCACTGTCTAACATTGTGGCCTTCGTTGCTAAAGAAATGAAGTCTCGGGGTTGCATTCCCGGGAAAGGTTTGGGCAAGAATCTAGACGGAATTACAGAACCGATAGAAGTCAAGGAGAAGAAGGGGAGATTCGGATTGGGATACGAGCCGACAAAAGCAGACAGAGCGAAGTTCTTCCAGAAGAAGAGGGATGGATCCCCAGACAACCAGCCAATGAAAATTCCGCATATCCGGGTCACTTTCCCCTATCCAGCATAAACCCTCAACAAAGGAAAGGAGACCGCAGGATTCAAGTTGCACCCTGAGAGAGTAATGATCAAGGAAGCTGTGAATGTAATCATGAGAGACGAGGCAGGACCAAGTCATGGGTCTGGTATTCGAACCAAGGGAAAAGAAAAGCTGCAGAATTGGGATTCTTGTTCTCTCCCAATTCGCCAGGCGTTTCGGTAAACTTAGGGAGATTTTCTGTTGGTCATCCCTCCATCCACCTTGCCTTCTAGATGGAAAGGGATTTTGCTTTGTAATGGGTTTTTATATTTAATGAATGCAATTCTGTTTTATCCGACATATGGTTTAAATGTTTAAATTTTATGCTTTCAGGATGTCTAAAACACCAGTGTATGATGCATGCGATATAACTGAGCCAGAGTGCGATAAGTATGATTTCAATACAGAACCAGACCATGACCCGATGGGAGTGGAAGCAGAAGATGACTCTTGCCAGCCAGACGATGGTGAGATCCGAAAAGCTTTCACGGAGCTCGAGAACAAGCTGATTCCCAGTAACGATGAGACCGAGTTGATAAACTTGGGGACCTCGGAAGAGTTGAAGGAAGTAAAGATTGGATCAGCTCTCATGACACTGGAAAAGAAAGAGTTGACAACGCTCTTAATTTCCTACCGAGATATCTTTGCCTGGTCCTACGATGACATGGTAGGACTGGACAAGAGTATCGTGGCCCATAAGCTGCCGCTAAAGCCGGGGAGTGTACCAGTCAAACAAAAGTTGAGGAAACTAAGGCCCGCTGTCAGCCTCGAGGTCAAGGAGGAGATCGTGAAGCAATTCAATGCCCGAATTATTGAAGTCTGTAACTATAGTGAATTGCTCTCAAATGTCGTTCCCGTGCCAAAGTCCTCAGGAAAAATCAGAGTCTGCGTGGACTATCGTGATCTCAACCGGGCGAGTCCAAAAGATGATTTTCCACTGCCAAACATTCACATCATCATCGACAATACTGCGGGGCGAAAGCTCTATTCTTTCGCCGATGGGTTCTCTGGCTATAATCAGATTCTGATGGATGAGAAAGATCGAGAAAAGACAGCCTTCACTACCCCATGGGGAGTCTTTTGCTATAGGGCGATGCCTTTCGGTCTCAAAAACGTCGGGGCAACATACCAAAGAGCAATGACGACCCTATTTCATGATATGATGCACAAGGAGATGGAGGTATATGTTGATGACATGATCGTTAAATCACAGGAGAACGAGGATCATCTCTGCCATTTGAAAAAGGTGTTCGACAGACTTCGAAAGTACCAGCTCAAGCTCAATCCAGCAAAATGTGCGTTTGGGGTGGCTTCCGGAAAACTTCTTGGTTTCATGGTAAATCGCCATGGAATCGAGATTGATCCTGCAAAGACGAAGGCCATTCGTGAGATGCCGCCGCCGAGAAATGAGAAAGAAATCCGAGGTTTTCTGGGGCGATTAAATTTCATAGCCCGATTCATCTTCCAACTCACTGCCACTTGTGAGCCAATCTTCAAGCTACTTCGAAAAGAAAGTGACGGGCGATGGAATGCAGATTGCCAAAATGCCTTGGAGAAAATTAAAGTCTATCTAACGAACCCTCCCGTTCTAGTGCCGCCTCGGGAGAAGGTTCCGTTATTACTATATTTGTCAGTTCTCGACTCCTCCATGGGAGCTATTCTTGGGCAACTCGATAAATCTGGAAAGAAGGAGCAAGCCATCTACTACCTCAGCAAGCGCTTCACAAAGTATGAGGAAAATTATACCTTGCTGGAGAGAACCTGTTGTGCATTGGCTTGGTCCGCTCAAAGACTGCGCCATTATATGCTCCCACTGACTACCTACTTGATAGCCAGGATGGATCCCTTAAAATACATCTTCGAGAAGCCGATTCTGTCAGAAAAAGTTGCAAAGTGGCAGATGCTGCTGACGGAGTTCGATATCATCTACAAGACCCAAAAGTCAGTAAAGGGTCAGGCGATAGCAGATCAGTTGGCTAGTTGTCCAGCTCAAACGGATAACCAGCCTCTTGAGACGCTATTCCCTGACGAGTCGATTCATGCGGTGGATGAAGAAAATGAGGAAACAGTCTGGAAAATGCATTTTGATGGAGCAGTGAACTCTCGAGGGGCTGGAATCGGAGCCGTTCTGGTTTCTCCGGGCAAACAGCATTATCCAGTGGCTTCCAAGTTGAAGTTCCAAAGCACAAATAATCGAGCTGAGTACGAAGCCTGTATTCTGGGACTCCAGCTGGCTGTCGATATGAAAATCAAAGAATTGCTAGTGTTCGGAGATTCTGAGCTGATAATCAATCAGGTAACGGATAAATATGCCACGAGAGATCCGACCTTGATAGCCTATAACAATCACCTCCTGGAGTTGTGCGAGCAATTTACAATAATAGAATTTGAAAGCATACCGAGGCTAAAAAATGACTTCGCCGATGCCTTAGCTACCTTGGCATCTATGATATCTATTACTCGAGAGGATGATGATATCATTCCGGTGGTGATCCGAGTTCAACGCCGACCGGCCCACTGCTGCCAGCTTGAATCTGAGCCAGCCAAAGACCCGTGGTACCATGACATAAAGAACTTTCTGAAAAATCAGGAGTATCCGGAAGGGGCATCAAGTGTTGATCGGAAAACTCTCCGGAGGTTAGCAGGCCAATTCTTCCTAAGCGGGGAGACACTGTACAAACGCTCCCCTGACATGGGCCTGTTGAGATGTGTTGGAGTCGAAGAGGCCATCCAGTTGATGAAAGAGGTCCATGGTGGCATATGTGGACCTCACATGAGCGGCTTCATGCTTGCCAAGAAGATCCTGAGGACCGGTCATTTTTGGCTAACGATAGAAAACGACTGCGTGCAGTTTGTTCGAAGATGCCATAAGTGTCAGATTCATGGTGATCAAATCCATGTCCCACCTTCGCACCTTCATTGTTTGGCAGCCCCATGGCCCTTCTCAATGTGGGGTATGGACGTTATTGGGGAAGTTACCCCTAAGGCGCCGAGTGGTCACCGCTTTATCCTGGTGGCAATTGATTATTTTTCAAAGTGGGTAGAAGCCGTTTCCTTAACCCGAGTGACTCAAAAGATAGTAGCTCGATTCATCAAAGAAAATATTGTGTCAAGATACGGTTTGCCGCAAACATTGATAACCGACAATGCTAAAAACCTGAAGGGTTCAGAAATACAAAAAATATGTCAACAGTTCAAGATCGAGCACAAAAACTCAGCGCCTTACCGTCCAAAAATGAATGGAGCAGTGGAAGCCGCCAACAAAAATATAAAGAAAATTCTCCGGAAGATGATTGACAATTATAAGGAGTGGGATGATATGCTGCCATATGCTTTGATGGCTTACCGAACCTCGGTTCGGACCTCGACAGGGGCAACCCCCTATTCTCTGGTTTATGGCACAGAAGCGGTGATACCAGCCGAGGTGGAAATTCCATCTCTACGAGTACTCATAGAGGCCGAGCTTGATGAAACTGAATGGGTACAACAACGGTTGGACCAACTTTGTTTAATCGATGAAAAGCGGCTGACAGCGATATGCCACGGACAGTGTTACAGACAGAGGATTACTAGAGCTCATGATAAATGGGTATACCCTAGAGTCTTCAAGGTCGGTGAGTTAGTTTTGAAGAAAATCTTTCCTTTCCAAGATGAAGCTAAGGGTAAGTTCGCGCCAAATTGGGAAGGTCCTTTTGTTGTTCATAAGGCTTTGAGCGGTGGAGCGCTGATTCTCCAGGAAATGGATGGTGATGTATTTCCCGAGCCCCTAAACTCGGATTCTGTAAAGAAATACATTGCCTAACAAATGTCCTTATTTTCTAAGTAAGTTTATTTCAATTTGTGATTATCTGTTGCTTCAAAAAAAAAAAAAAATACGGCTCGAACATGGTGAAAACTCGAAAGGGCGCTATGAGAAAAATGTAGAGACCGTGTCGCAAAAAAAAAAAAAAAAAAAAAAAACGGCTCGAACATGGTGAAAACTCGAAAGGGCGCTATGAGAAAAATGTAGAGACCGTGTTGCAAAAAAAAAAAAAAAAAACAGTTAGATCACTCATAGGGGCATTTTTGGAATTCCCATTACGGTCGACTTCCATTGATCGTAAGACTTTGCTGTGTTCGGAACTTGATGGATTTGAGTAAGAGTTGGAATCTGTGAAAAGGAACATCGAATATGGCTCAAATTTGCATTGAAATCATACTTGTCAGACAATCCGACTTGAAATCTCGCAGTCAACATATCTGGTGATAAAGATACCTGTTTGGGGTAAGGTTTTACACGTTTTCCCATATTTAGTTAAATCAGTTTTGCAGGATTTGAAAAATACAAAGCAAACAGGAGTATGTGATTCTCCTAAGCACTGAGGATGCCTAGTAGAAAAGAGAAAGTGAGAATCGGCGGGTGCAGAGAAATAAAGGCTGATAGGGATGTTGTCCAAAAAAAAAAAAAAAAAAAAAAACAGACCCTGCCAACAACCCGGAGAAAACCTTCAGAAAGTACATCTCTAAGATTGACGGAAGGACGAGACGAAAAAATCTCCCGATACTGTCCCGTGACCCGAGAAAGTCAAGCGCCATCAAATGGGGGATTGCGATGGAAAAGGGGGGGACGGAATTGCTAGTCGTCAAGAGTGACAAGTTTTTCAAACTAAATTTTCGTGTTGCATGTGTTTTTTGTCCAATTATAGGGTTTTCAAAGGACAGGGAAGCATGGATTTCTCTCTCACAAAGACTTCTTACATTCCAGTTCAAATTAGAAACTTTTATTACTAAAAGTTCCAAAGCTCTAAATGAGCGTCCAGGTATGCGTTTTGCCCTGAAAAGGGCGAAAAGTGAACTACGCCAAACTTAATCCTCGGCATAATACTAAGATACGCAGGCAATCTATAAATGTTTGGTCATCTGAGAGTTCGGTTGGGGCACATTTATATCTTTGTTCTCTCATTCTGACTCAGTCACAAGTGGGGGCATATTTTATACTCTTGAACTTTCTTTAAGCCCCTGGCCAAGAGGGCTGGGGCATGAATAATTTTTATTACTCTAAACGATCCTCTAAACAGACACGTGTTCGTCATGAGTATCGTTATGAGTCATTTTTATTACTCTAAACGATCCTCTAAACAGACACGTGTTCGTCATGAGTAGCGTTATGAGTCATTTTTTATTACTCTAAACAATCCTCTAAACAGACACTTGTTCGTCATGAGTATCGTCATGAGTCATCATTTTATTACTCTAAACGATCCTCTAAACAGACACTCGTTCGTCATGAGTATCGTCATGAGTCTTTTTTTATTACTCTAAACAATTCTCTAAACAGACACTTGTTCGTCATGAGTATCGTCATGAGTCATCATTTTATTACTCTAAACGATCCTCTAAACAGACACTTGTTCGTCATGAGTATCGTCATGAGTCCTTTTTTTATTACTCTAAACAATCTTCTAAACAGACACATGTTCGTTATGAGTATCGTCAGAAGTCATTTTTTTTTTACTTTAAACGATCCTCTAAACGGACATTTGTTTATCATGAACATCGTCATGAGTATTCTTTTATTACTCTAAACGTACACGTATTCGTCATGAATCATTTTATTTTATTTGTTCTATTATTGGAAAATACACTAAAAATAAAAATAAATAAATAAATAAAGATAAAATGGGACGATCAAAATGACGTGGTCTTTTATCTTTGTCAAGCAAGTGGGACTTGCATGACAAAGAGGGGCAGCTGTGACACGGCATTTTGACCGCTCCGCAAAAAATATACTTTATTTTATAGTTATTTTTTATTTTATTTTTCTATTTACTTTATTTTGATTGTACCGTATTTGTGCGGTTTAATACTGCTAAATTAAGTTTTATTAATCTCTTAAGTAAATTAAATATTAGTAATTAATTAATTTATTTTTTTTGGTTTTGTAGATTTTTCGAAGTGGAATAAAAACGCGTTAATTCGGAACAAAATGGACCAGAAACAGACGAGAACGAGAGAGGTCTGGACCGAACGGGGGTGGGGGGTGCATTAAGGTCGCACGTGCGACCAAGGGCTAGTCGCTACAGCGACCAGTTGCACTGGTCGCTGTAGCGACCAGCATTATTGCTGGCCGCACATGCGACCAGCATTATTGCTGGCCGCACATGCGGCCAGCAGGGGGGGCCAGCCCCCCCTTTTTTTGGGTGCACCATTTTTGGTGCACCCAAAGGGGGGTGGGTGCACCGAATTTCGGTGCACCCACCCATTTTTTTAATATTTTTTCTACTTTTTTTGTTTTGTTGGCGGCAAGTTGTTGCACTTCATTCCTATAAATAGGAATGAAGGTTCACAAGGAGGAGGAGAAAAAATTTTGGGGAGGAAGAAATTTTTTGAGAGAAATTTTTGTAAGGGAGAGGAGAAGTTTGGAGAAAAATTTTGAAGAAAATAATATTATTTTCATTTTATTGTAATTTTGAAGAAGAAAAATCTCCAAGAAGGTGGTAAATTTTCATCTGTTGTAAATCTTACTCTTATTTTTTTAAGTTGTTATTATACTAATTTTTTTTTTGTAAATTAGATTTTTTTTTTTTTCCTTTATTATTTATTTATTTATTTATTTATTACTTTTTATTTTCTTTTTATTTATTTATTTATTTATTTATTTTTATTTTTTTTGAGTAAATAATACGAGGTGGAAAATTCTCAACCTTCAATTTGAATGGCTAAGATTTAGAAAGGAATTACTCTCCTCGATGCGTGTGTACGGGTGTTTTATTTAATTTGTATTAAATATAATGTGCTAACAATACGAGGTGGAAAATTCCCAACCTTCAATTTGAATGGCTAAATTTAGAAGGGAATTACTCTCCTCGATGCGTGTGTACGGGTGTTTTATTTAATTTGTATTAAATATAATGTGCTAACAATACGAGGTGGAAAATTCCCAACCTTCAATTTGAATGGCTAAATTTAGAAGGGAATTACTCTCCTCGATGCGTGTGTACGGGTGTTTTATTTAATTTGTGTTAAATATAATGTGCTAACAACACGAGGTGAAAAATTCCCAACCTTCAATTTGAATGGCTAAGATTTAGAAGGGAATTACTCTCATCGATGCGTGTGTGCGGGTGTTTTATTTAATTTGTATTAAATATAAGGTGCTAACAATACAAGGTGGAAAATTCCCAACCTTTAATTTGAATGGCTAAAATTTAGAAGGAAAATACTCTCCTCGATGCGTGTGTGCGGGTGTTTTATTTAATTTGCATTAAATATAATGTGCTAACAATACGAGGTGGAAAATTCCCAACCTTCAATTTGAATGGCTAAATTTAGAAGGGAATTACTCTCCTCGATGCGTGTGTGCGGGTGTTTTATTTAATTTGTATTAAATATAATGTACTAACAATATGAGGTGAAAAATTCCCAACCTTCAATTTGAATGGCATAAATTTAGAAGGGAATTACTCTCCTCGATGCGTGTGTGCGGGTGTTTTATTTAATTTGTATTAAATATAATGTGCTAACAATACGAGGTGGAAAATTCCCAACCTTCAATTTGAACGGCATAAATTTAGAAGGGAATTACTCTCCTCGATGCGTGTGTGCGGGTGTTTTATTTAATTTGTATTAAATATAATGTGCTAACAATACGAGGTGGAAAATTCCCAACCTTCAATCAGAACGGTCTAGGTTTAGAAGGGGGATCACTTCCCTCAAATGTGTGTGTATGTGTATCTAAGGAGGATTTAAAAAATAAAATAAAAACATTCGGATTTAAATTCTAATTGGACTTAATCGGATAAGGTACCGTCTTTGGACGGGCGTCTTGGGATGCTTGACACCTTCCCCGAGCGTAACTGACCCCTGAACTCTTTAAACGAATCTCTGGTTAGACCATATTATTTTGGAGTCAAATTTTACTTAAGCCATTTTTAAATTATTTTCAAAAAAGAAAAATATGGTGACCTAGTACATCATTTAAACCCAATGCTAGGTGGCGACTCTTTTTTTCTAAAACAGGCTTAAGTACATTTTAATGAGAAAATCGACGTTTTTAAAAAAAAAATCTTTTCGTTTTACCAGCGCCAAGCATACATAAACATATATCTATATATATATTTGTTTTTTGTTTTCTCTGAAAAATCGGGGCGCGTTCACATATGCCTTAATTATAAGCAGTTTATGTTATATATAACACCAAAATATATTGTAACAATATATTTTTTTTCGTCTTTGTAATGTATATCATGTTGATGGTCATTTTATTCAAATTATAATGGAAATGTCACTGGTTGAACTATAATGGAAATATTTTGATAAATTATAATGAAATTTATAGTTGTATTTAAATTATATTTAAATTTGAATTTGAAATAATTGTGTTGATTATTTACCGTTGTAAAGATGGCTTGAAAATTCGATGATTCTAATTATCGCCGTAATTTGTAAAATTTATTAGATTTTTATGCAATAAAATATTGGTGATTCGACTTTAGTAATAAGTTCTCCTCGAGAGAAACATCGTGGCGGCCCTGGAATAATATGGATTTCTATATAATGCTCCAAAAAGAAAAACAAATGTTATAGTCAACATCCAAACAAAAGACGAGGTTATTGATTGTATGTTTCGCGAAAAACGTATACCCTACTTTACAAAGCATTTTATGTTATATGTAACACAAACAAATAAATGTAACAATGTATTTTTTTGGTCTTGTAGTGCATATCATGTTGAATATAGCATGGATCCAATGCTCAAAAAAATAAATGATTCACATTGCATTTTAAAGACAGTAAAATAGAGATTATTCATGTATAATTTGATGATGAAAACAATGAATACATTTAAAACAAACATCTGATAATTCAGAAGTGTTTTTCTTACAAACACATATGGTAACTGCTCTGCAAATTAAGATATGTATATAAACGGAAATATTGATTGACCAGGAATTGAAAACAACAACATTTTAATTGGGGCAAATCAGTTTATAAATTTTAAAAGGATCTCTGGGTGCACTGAAAAATCATCGGGTTCATTTGGTAGTTTCGATACCCAAACGAAATTGAGCAATCTCACCTGTCAACTTCTTCGTCCACTGGAATTGTGTTTAAAAGTTTCTATTTTTTAAAGTACCATTAAGAAATACACATGTAAGTATTCGTATAACAATTGAAGTCATTTACTGTTAATTTATTGGATGAAATCAAATCTCAAATAACGTTTCTATATTTCTATTTCTATTCTCAAAATGTGGATGAGAATTATCTTTCCGTTCTCGATAATTTTGGGAACAGAAACGCGTTTGGTAACGAGAAATTCTTAAATTGTTGTATAATTTATGAGAATAAAAAGCATGTTAGTTACAACATTAGTTATATTTTTATTTTTTCTACTTTAAATTTAGATTTAAAGGATAAACTTATTCTTTTAGGCAATCAATTATGGAAAATTATGAAAAAATAAAAACGCATTATAATCTTAATTACAACTAAATATAATAATTATAGGAAAATACTTTGTGTGTTTCTCTTTGCCTAAATTGATGACTAAAACGAAAAAATAAATAAATTATTTCTCTATATTTGAATCTAAAAAATACTAAATGGGCGACCTCGTTAAGAATTTCTGAAATAACAATCTTGTCCCTTTAAGTGTAATTTTAAAAGCAATATATATATATATATATATATATATATATATATATATATATATATATATATATATATATATATATATATATATATATATATATATATATATTCAAAATTCCAAGAATTTTGAGAATGTTTGTGGATAAAAAGATGTTACCCAAACATGAGACATGTTTTCGTTATTAAATTTCAAAATTTTGAAAGCGAAAATAAGAATTTGAGAACAGAAACAATAAACAAATGAAGCCTTAATGTTCCATGTTCAAAGCCCAAAGATTACATCTTTTCCATCAAAATGTGTACAATCCCTTTGATATGTTGGATTCGATCTTATCGCCTCCCAAACATCACGAACAAAATACCGCAATTTTACAAATAAATTAGGGAGTGCACAAGACATTAAATCGAAATTTTCATTCATTTGTATGCATGCATACATCTCAAATATTAATGACCATTAAATCACAATCTATACCAACATTGCTATAGCATATAATCTCCTATATATACATATGTAATTTATATGTGGATAGAAGAAGCTATGGAGACACAAGAGGGACGTTTGGGTTCAAGCAATATGATGCAAAATCGATATGATCATGAGGAAGAAGCTACAGTCCAACTGGGAATGCTACTAATCATCGCGTGTTTAGCTGCTACTTTGGTACTGATGGGGTTAGTGTATGCATTAATAAGCTATCATAAAACCCATTAACCCCAGCCAGTAGAGCAAGATTGGAAGTCTAAAGCTGGCCTAGAATTAGCTGAAGTCCTGGTTAGATGCTGAATAAATGTTTTAATTTTGAAAATAGTTTTTTGGTTATAATTTTCTTAATAAAAAAATAATATTTTTTATAAAAATTGCAAGTTTTTTTTTTTTTTTTAATTTTAAAATGTGGTCATATGTTTTCGTTCGATGGAATATCAAATAAGTTTTAATGGTGGAGATGTACTGTACTTTTGAATTTTTCTATAATAGAATCAAATAATTCCACTACAACAAAAATCATTTTCAAGGACACTAAATATGTCTTACCATTTACTATTTTAGGACTCATTAAGCATAGAAATAATTAAAAATTATCTTATAAAAGCATGTCCCAATAATAGACAATTACTCGCTGAATGGATCAAATAAGTTTTAACAAGTAGAGATGTAGTATTGTACTTTTGAATTTTTCTGTAACGGAATCAAATGATTCAAATCGTATCTTGATATCGACTTTATATTTAGCGGATTATGCTAAATTTCTAAATTTATGGTTCCTATATAAAGTTTGGGATAATCCTCCTTTCTCAAGACGTGAGAGTGAGTTAGGTCCATTGGGTACATAGTATCAGAGCGAGATCTTTCGTCTAATGCTAGGCGTATTGAATATCACATCAATGTTGGGCTCCCGATATCCGGTCGTAGTGCTTTATCAAAATCCACCCTACGCGTGGGGGACATGTTGAATATCATATTGATGTTGGGTCATTCGATATCCGTTCGCAATGATTTGTCAAAGTTCACCATGCATGTGAGAGGACATGTTAAATCTCAGATTGATGTTGGATTCTCTAAGATCAATTCGCAGTGGTTTGTCAAAGTCCGCCCTACACGTGAGGAGGCATATTGAATCTCACATCTCTTGTGTAACGTGTATCTGAGTAATATATAAAGTTTAAGGCAATTCTCTTTTTACAAGACGTATTTTGATAATGAGATATTGCCCATAGCATGGTGAAATTACTCTTTAGTTGCAATTTTGTAAATGTCATCCAATTTTGGAGCTTGCTTCTGTGCCCTTGGATCGGATTTTGTAAGATTGAATGGCTTAGATGAAACAATAAAATTTTTACTCCAACCTAATTTTCAATTGATATTAAATATTCTAACTTAGGGTTTTTTAAAATAATTTACACCAACACTGATCATGTGGAAGTTCATCATACTGACTTGGAACCAGTTTAGAAGTATATTGTTGTTTAGTTAATTGTTCTATATTTCGGATTCTAACAACAAACATGTGAATTATGTTTTTATTCTCCATAATATTGGAAGCATAAATTCGTTTGATAATGATAATTTTTCTTTATTTTTTTCCATAATTTATGAGAACAAAATAGAATAAACATGTTTGATTGCAATATTAATTCTCATATATTTTTAATTAAACTGTAATGTAAAGTACAATCTTACATATTTATTTTAAGCAATTAATTTTTGAAAATAATAACAGAATAAAAACGCATCTGGGATTAATTACAACTAAATAAAGTGATTATAGAACAATACTTTTTGTACTGTGATTTTTATATTTTTATCAATTTATTAATATTTTTATATTTTTATCAATTTAATCGAAATTTATTAAATTGCAAACTATCAAGGACGCCGTTGAATACATTAATAAAATATATGGTAGTAATAAAAATATTAAAAACTCGAGGGGGGACATGTGTACCTCCTTGTAAAGGGCTCTGCTCCTATAGACATGCTTTTTTAAGGTTAAATTTCAAATTTTAGGAAATGGGAACAAAAATTTAAGAACAGAAACACTAATTTTGTTTTTTTACACTTTTACCCATTTATTATTAGGAAAATTTAGAACCTTTCTAAATTTCATTTAAGCCCCTTCTAATTACATAAATTTTCAATAACTTTTTATGTCCGCTTTTATCAAGTTTCTGAATCTGATAGATGTGATTGCAATATATTTTGTAGATGAATATCCAAGGCTAACCCAAATTGTAGATTTTGGATATATTTACCCTCGTTATTACAATTCACCGAATCAAAAAACTTTGATGACTTAACAAACATTATTTTCTTTTGGTATACCCACAAGTATCCCCTCACCCACACAGAGTGTGAGACTAATCTCGTTCAGGGTTCTGTTGATATCCCTCCCAATAAGTGTTTTTCTGTAAGCTCGAATTTCTCACCTTACAGAAATTTTTCAACTGCTTTAACTCAAGCATACCTTGCCGCTTGAGTCACACATACTTAATAACAAGAAATTGAGCTCCAACATTTATTTATTTCTTTATTATGTCTCACAATTTCTCTATTTATTCATCATATTCCTTAACTACCCCCCATAGATCAATCTATGGGGTGGAGATCACAAAAGTTACTAAGAGGGAAGGAAGGATAAGAGTAGGAACCATTGAGAATGGCATAAGTAAGAAGCTTGTTAGCCGCCTCAGTGGCATGAACCCCATCCCAACTCACATATTTGTAGGGATCTTCACAGGCTGATGCTGTCACACTCACCCCATTCATCACCTTTGAGTTCCCACAAAACACTTGGGGGTCAAAATTGTAATTTCTTCCCCCATGTCCACAACATGCCTTGGTGCTATACTCCAACCCTACACCATATATAATAGAAAAATAAATAAAAATTATAATAAATAAATTATAAATTTGTCACCAAGCTCAAGCGACAAGGCATGCTTGAATTAAAGTAGTTGAGGGACTTTTGCAAGGTTAGATGTTCGAGTCTGTGGAAAAACACTTGTTTTGAGGGGCCGCCACGGAACCCCGAACGAGATTAATCTCACATCATGTGTAGGTGTGAGGACACTCGTGGGTATAAAAAGAAGAAAAAAAATCAAATTTTCACTCATTAAAATAAAACACAGTCTACAGTAAATTAGGCTTGGAGAAGCATACCATGAGAAGTAGGGCGTTGAAATAGCTCAAGCAACACCGAATGAGTATCCACATATATGACATTAGCATCCGTAAGGCCCTGTTTGGCTTGTTCCAGTGCTTCTTTTAACATCGTATTATATTCCACCACCGCATTGTTGTAAGAAATCAAGCATCCAAACGCGTCAATATCGGAGTTTTCGTGTGGTAGTTTCACCAGAAACGACGGGTAACAACCCACCGGAGCTAGATTTAGAACTAGAAACGTGCGGCCGCCTAAACCATAGATTTCCTTTGTTGCCCACGAATAGAAAACAACATTAAATATTTAGTTATTGGTCTAAAGGGTATATTTAGGTGGGGAAAAAAAAAGGTTTGGTATTAAGAGGTTTCAACTTTAATATCTTTTGGTTTCGAGTTTTTTAACATATATAGTCGTTTGGGTAATAATCGTTTTTAAATACAACCCTAGTTTGCACGAATGATTTGGCTACAAGATAATAATAAGATATGTTCAACTCCCGGCTTGCACAAAGATTTGACTACGAGAGAATGAGAAAGGAATTCTCATAACCTTAACTCTGATATTATGTTAAGAGGTTTTAACTGAAAAATATATGGTTTCATGTGGAGTAATTCTTTTAACTTATATAGTATTTTGCAAACTCTCAAATGATCGATGTAGGATATGAATCTAACAATAACATTTTTATTCTTTAAGAAAGAAAAAAAAATTCTGGTGTTGCTTGATTGAATAGATGTAAAAGCAGAAGAATATAAAGTTTGGTACTTAGTTTGGAAAGAAATATGAGAAGAAGGAAAATTATTCACTTGTCTAATTTATTATTTTTCTCTCATATATTATGAAAATAAATTAAATATTCTACCATCAAAGGTGTAACTATAATTTTCTCTTTTATTTCCGTTGTATTTTCTCCCAAGTTGATACAAACAAAAAATTACTTAGAGAATTGTTGATAAAATCGTTCTAATTATGTTGTATACTTTATTGTGTCTCTTTCTATGTCTTCTAATGTCGATTGGTGCACATTTCATAAATGAACACTAAATAAGGTAAGATTTTTCGATCATTAGGCTATCTTTCTCTCTTTTGTCTCGAAATCTCGTCAATTTTGAGATAAAGTTTCTTCTTATACATCCAAGTGGAATTTTTGGGAAAATTATATTTTTTGGTCCCTGAAGTATGAGGTGAGTGTGTATGTAGATTCTGAGATCTATCAAATTACACATTTAACCCTTCAAGTTTCACATTTACATCAATTTCCCAAATTTAAGAATGTCATTAATTGGAAAAAAAAATTGCATTTTTAGTCCTTCAAGTTAGGGGTCAGTATTTAAATGGACCTTCTGATTTCATAAGTAGGACATTTGGTTATTCAAGTTTTGATTTGATTTCAATCTGGTCCAATCAAAATTTCTATTTGAGAAATTGGATGAAAACCGTCAAATTGGGGCTATTTTTATAATTTCTCATATGATCTCTTTTCATATCATTAAAGTGGAAATAAATGTAATTATTACTTAATTTTTTCTTTCTCACTGCTACCTCACTCACAGTCTCTCTTTCTCTTACACAAATAACAAAACCTAAGACGTATTTTTCTATTTTTAACCTAACATCAATCTGTTCCGAAAAATGAGAGAGAAGTCCAAATCATTGGGGATAAAACGTCTTAAAAGAAATGACCAAACAAGGGAATTAAACAAAAACTAATATTTTTATCTCCTCTTCTCCTTATTTATCTCCATCCAAACATGCCCTAAGAAACATAGAAGTAAACAAAGGAAAAGAGAATAGATTTTTAATTCTTGAAATTAGCATTTCATGATGTGTAGTGAAGAAAGTAATGTCACCTTTATAGTGTTGCCAATTTGAGAAACCACTTGGGGAAGATATTGCTTCACTCCTCCTATTCCAATGGAGGCTAAGTTGGAGGTGAAGTCATTTTGACCAATGTAAAATGTGTAGAGTGATTTCCCAAATATGTCTGGAGGTGGAAGATTGCTTCCTCCTAAAAATAAATAAACTAATAAATAATCCATTTTCAAAAGAAACCATGAATGACAGTATAGTACCAAATGCAGTCCACTGATTTAGTATTTTTTAAACCAAGTCCACGTGACCCAAAATACTAGTAAGTCGCTCATACAATACTTTATATATCAGACAATTTTTTTTTAGTACTTTCGATACGGAATCTAATAGGTAGAATGTGTTTGATTTGCTTTTTTTTTTTTTTTTTTTCAAGAAAAAGAATAGTTGCAATCCAAATATATTTTAATAAAATCCAAAATGGTTATGAAAAAATTGGGTTAATTCTTGGATCCCAAAATTTGTATTTTACATCTCAAGACTTTTAACCAAGTTTATCAATTTTTATATACTTTAAAAAGTAATATGCTTCAATTGGGAAAAATTCAATTGAGGTCCGAGGATAAATTTTAGAGATGGAAAACGTAATTTAACAAGAATACAAAAAAAATTCGATGAACAGTTTACGAAATTAAAATTTTAGCCCATGTAGTCCACACATTACAGTATTTTTTTCAAAAGTTCAAAAGTTATCATAAACTATAAAAGTTACTGCAATTTTTACCTAAAAATTACAGTAACTTTTATGTATTAACTAAAATTTTAATTTCGTAAACTGTTAACAAAGACTCCAACAAAATAAAATCAATATTTTGGAAAAATAATTGTACTGCTTACATACCTTTGGAGTAGAGTTGGTCAACTTTGGCCTTGAATTCTTTGAGTTGGTTGAGTTGAATGGAAAGGGCGAAAGGGCTGATGCCAGTGACAAATAAGGAGGTGTTTGGGATGAGGACTGTGGATGCAAGTGTTGCAAAGTTGGCTCCATGTCTATAATCTGATCCAATTGATTGGAGGTATGGGCTCACAAATGGCAACCCTAGGGCTTCAGCTACATATATTTAATAAAAAAATACACATTATATATGTATGTATAAAAGTTACATCTGTATAATACTAACATCGTTTGAAAATGTTAATAAAATAAGGGGTTTTGTTTCTAATCAAGTTCGACTCTTCTAAAGAATATTTCAAAAATTAAATCTTAAGGGGAATACACCTTTAAGATCGTCTGAGGAGGTGATTAGTAAATGTATGTTAAAGCAGTCCAGACACATCTTACTGTAAAATTGAAAAAAAAAATTATCTTAATAAAATACGCAATGGAACATAAGATGTGATGCTATTACAAGTAATTTTTGAAAGAAAAAAAATCATTTTAAATTAAACCCCACTGGCTCTACACCCCCCTTAAAAATAAATAAATGTTATTACTATTTTAATCTTTGATTACTAACATATATATCTCTTTTAACTTTTTACTTTTTTTACAATTTTTCTATTTTTTTTCTCGCCATCTTCTTATTCTCTTACAAGTACCATTGTCGTGGCGGCTGCCAATGTTATCACTAGAGCTGGATCTCTCTCTCTCTTTCTCCCCTCCACCCCCACCCACCTGGCGGTCCCATCAATTCCCTTATCCCCATCCAAATTTGTCGTCGAATCTATATAGTTTTGTGCATTTGAATCTATAGATCCACGAGAAAGATAAGAAGAATGGAGGGACAAGAAACAAGGGACGGCAGGGATAAGGTGTGGGGAAGATGGCGGGGTAGGGGGTGGAGGGGGGTTAGTGCATGCTTAAAAAAAAAAAGGTGAAGTTATTTTTTTTTAAAAATAAAATTATTTAGGTTTTATTATGAATAGGGGTGTATATTTAGAAAATGGGGTGTACATATAAAATTATATTTAGAAAGAAAAAAAAAAGAAAAAAATCCTTGGGGGTGCCCATATGAATTTTGAGTTTTGGCTTGGTGGGCCAAACAAGTCAAAAAAGGTGCCAAACCTCTAATTTGTCATTAACTCAAGAGTACAAGGAAATTTGTCCCTTCAATCATAAATCACAATTTGGATTATTCTACAATTTTGCAACAAAATACTAGCCCGGTCCAGCCCACCATTTTGGCCCTCGGACCGTTGATTTTGCAGAAATCCCTCAACTGCTTTAACTCAAGCAGATCTTATCACTTGAGTTACACTATTTTGAAATAACAATGTTTAATGTGTATTAAATTGATATTTTTATAACAAATTGGTATATATTTAAATAATTTCAAAAATAAAAATAATTTTACTAGATTTATCAAGAAATAACTAATTATACCACTTCTCACCCTAAACTATTTGATTACATGATTTTATTTTAAAGCATAATTTTTTGAGTTAGTCCAATTTCAACCCATAAGGCCATGTGATTTTAGAATTTCATGAAGAAAAAAAAACCAAATTAAACTAAAAGAAAAAAAATCTCATAAAATACGAGGTTTCATAGTATATGAGGTAAAGTGTTATTTTCTTAAAATATATGATAGTAAAATGTAATTATTTCAGTTAAAATTTGGGAGTGAAGCGTAATTTTTTAAGTAAAAAATAACACTAATTATAGCGGGATGACCATTTAGAATAATGGTTACAAATTATAGGGGCTAATTGCAACAATATAGAGTTGGAGGGTCACATAAAAAAATGCTGTAAGTAGGAGGATCAAAAGTGTAATTTTTCCTATTTCGAAAAAGGATATGTGAACGAATGGTAATTACCCAAGAAATCGACGATGAGTCTGCCGTCGCAGGCACGACCGGCGGGCCTCTTGAAGTAGGTCATGCCGTTTGGCGAAGGAGCAGCCGGAAAAGCCGCCCAGAATCCACCAGTGTCGGAATTCGAGTCTCCGAAATTGAAGATAGCCTCAAAAGCACATTTGGGTTCGACGGAATCCACCAGCACTGCCGCGACGACCACCGCCCAAGCCGCCAAGAACCGCCGCAATGCGGCGGAGATATTAAATGACCCAACACCCATTTAAGCCACAGAGAGAGAGAGAGAGAGGTTTGGTTGTAATTGGAGTGTGATTCAGAAGGATCCTTGGATTTATATGGAGGGGGAAAAGATAATATTAATCAACAGATGGATGGAGAGACACAGGAGAAAGACACGTCTAGAGAGAGAGAGAAATTTACAAAACTTTCACATATTTCTTTAGGATTTTTTTTCTTTTTCTGCCAAGGATCTATGAATCTATTAAGTCTTGTTTGTTTGATTACAACACAAATTTATATTTTTGTTTTTAAGAAAAGGGGTTTAGAAATTAATTAATTGTAGAAAAGAAATTTGAAAAATAAAAATAAAACAAATTATCATCATTATTTACGAAAACGTTCTAAATTAACAGATCATAACATAGAACGACAAAATCAAAATTTGTATTACAATATTGCCATGGAATATTGAAGGGCTTGTAACACTTTCATCCGTTATCATTTTGCCTTAAATCGGATATATCTCCTGTCATTTTACAAATACTAGTAAGTGCTCTTATCATTTTGGTCAAAGATCACTTACCTCTCTTATAGATAAAAAATTTATTATAATGACAATTTTACCCTCAACTATTTAAAAATGATTAAATAATTAAAAAATAAAATACATAAATAACCCTCTAAATAAAATATATATATACACACTTTTTTATCTATTTAAAAAAAAAATTGTTTTAACCCTTTTATTAAACAAAATAAAAAAATAAATAATATAAATAAAAAACATCTCTCTCTCTCTCTCTCTCTCTCCAGTGGGTGGTGGCGGTGGTTGGTGGGCGGTGAGAGGGTGGATAGAGTGGAAGGTAAATATAATTATTTAAAAAATTAAGGGTAAAAATTATAATTTTAAAAATAAGAGAGTGTTGATGAATTTTTATAAAACTAAAATATGGTTTTTTTTCAAAATAACAGAAGGACATTTATATCTTTTAAAAAAAAAAAAAATCGGTCAATGGGGTTAGCTGATATTTGTAAAATGATAGAGGCGATATCTGTTTTTCAAAATAATAGGAGAGGTAAGTGGTATAAATCTAATATTGAATATGAAATAAGAAAAATACATTTGTTTTTTGATAATGTATTATCGAACAGAAATTAAAATAAAATGTTAGAAAAAGTGAGCTCAAGACAATTGTTTGACGATTTCTTCTTAAACTAGATTTCAACCTCGTTATGGTGCCTACAATTTGACTGAGCATTTGCCTCTCGGGATACCATGATCAAGAGGTACTAGTACTAGCTTTGGAAACCAAAAGCTAAGCTGGCGTTTGGTAACCATTTTTGTTCTCATCCCAGCAGTAGGATGGGATGGAATAAGAATTTTGTTTCCTTCTTGGGAGTAGAATCGTTTTTGGTAACGATAATTTTTTTTTTGTTTTGGGAACAAAATCACATTTGGTAACGATTTTATTTTAAAAAAAAATTGTTTTGAGAATAATTTTTTTTTTTTGGCCGGACGGTGGCGTTGGCCTGACGGTGACCGGCGGGTGGCTGACGGTGGGCGATCGGCGATGCCGGAGGTGACCAACGACGATTGCCAGAGATGGCTGCCGGCGGCGACGGTGGTCGGTCGACGGCGATGGTGGCCGGCGGCGGACAACGGATGAACAGTGGCGGTGATTTTTGGGAATGGGATGGGAATAATGAGAAACAACTTTTTTTGTTTCTCATTTCTTAAAAAAAAAAATAGTTGGCACAATTCTCAAATAGGAACGGGAACAAAAATTACCAAACGCTATTCCCAAACAGAAATCCCAAAAATCTGGAAATAGAATGAAAATTTCTGGGATGAAAACGGTTACCAAACGGAGCCTTAAATGAACAAAAAAATATTGAAACTCTCTCACTCTCAAGAACAATGAACTTTGGAGAAAAACGTGAATGCAAACCTAATATTGGATACCTATATACTGAGCAATGTCTGTCCTTTTATAAGGAGCATAATTAGAAATAGAAGATAATGAAGGCCCCGTTTGGTAACCATTTCCATTTCAGAAATTCTCATTCCATTCCCAGATTTTTGGGAATTCTGTTTGGGAATAGTGTTTGGTAATTTTTGTTTCCATTTCCATTTCATTCCCATTTGAGAATTGTGCCCACTTTTTTCTTAAAAAATGAGAAACAAAAAAAAAATTGTTTCTCATTATTCCCATTCTATTCCCAAAACACACAGTTACTGTTTACTCGCCGACCGACCACCGCCCGCCGCCATCCGCCACCGTCCTCCGCCGTCCGGTTGGCGACGGAACCACTGCCGTACGGCCAAAACAAGAGAAAAAAAAAAGATTTTAGGATAAAATCGTTACCAAACACAATTCTCTTCCCAAAACAAAAAAAAAAAAAATTATCGTTACCAAATGCGATTCTACTCCCAAGAAGAAAACAAAATTCTCATCTCATTCCATCTCATTCTTATCTCACTGCTGGAATAGAAACAAAAACGGTTACCAAACGCCACCAAAAAGACCAATTCTGTAACTCTTAAATCAAGGATTAAGAGTTAATTCTGTAACTTCTACCAGTTACACGCATGAAAAACCTCTAGATTTTATAACTCTCTAAGATTACGAACATGAACAATTAAGTTCAATGTACAGTCTAATTTTTGCGCATGTATATTTCTAATTGTATTTTAGAACATTTAAAAAAAAAATATGAGATTCATTGTATTATTTAAATTTTATTTTAAAAAAAAATAAAATAATTTAAGGGATTATTGTGATATTTAAAAATTTGACTTTAAAAATTTTTAGGAACAAATATATTAATTTTAAATTTTAACTTTTAAAAGTTTGGGAATTATTAAGTTATTTAAAATATTAATTTTTTAAAATATAATTAATATTTTTATTATTTTAAAGAAATAATTAATGTAAATAAAATAAATTAAAAAAAATAAAAAAATATATGGGTAGGAAGGAAACAAATCTTAACCAAGTATATAATTAGGATTGTGTCAAGTTGACACGTGTCAAACATTACAAAAATGGAAAGGTGAAAGGCAGTGAAGTAAATCCCTAAACCAACATATATATATATATATATACTCTACCGTGGAAAAAAAAAAAGAAAAAAAAAAACAGAAGCAGACAATGGCATCTGGCCATCTGCAGGTAATTCTTAACTTTTTTTATTTGTGTGTGTATATATATATATATATATATATATATATATATATATATATGTGTGTGTATATATGGATTCATTGTGCATACATATCTCTAGTTATATTTTAGAACATTTAAAAAAATATACGGGCCATTGTACTATTTAAATTTTATTTTAAAAATAAATAAAATTAAGAAATTATTGTGATATTTAAAAATTTGGCTTTAAAAAATTTTAGGGACAAATGTGTTAATTTTAAATTTTGACTTTTAAAAGTTTAGAGATTATTAAGTTATTTAAAATATAATTTTAAAATTTTTTGAGATATAATTATTATTTTTATTATTTTAAAAGAGTAATTAATGTAAATAAAATGAATTAAAAATAAATAAATAAAATATGGGTAGGATTTGTTTCTTCGTTAGGAAGGAAACAAATCTTAACCAAGTATATGGCTAAGTTATTTAAAATATAATTTTAAAAAGTTTTGAAATATAATTAATATTTTTATTATTTTAAATGGATAATTAATGTAAATAAAATATATAAATAAAATATGGGTAGGATTTGTTTTATTCTTAAGGATTGTGTCAAGTTGACACCTGTCAAACATTAATATATATATATATATAGCTAAAATAAAATATATATCAAGTTTAATTCATGAAACTATTTGTACGGACAGGTACACATGTATATTTATATGTGAAAAATATATACGTAGGTTCGAAAAATATAATGAGTATAGATATATCTAATTTATGAAGAATACAATTTGTAAATTTTACTAAAATGATAATTTTTTAGTATTTCGTTGATTAATAATATTATTAGCAGTCAATTAATATTTTTTTGTAGATTAAATTATTAATAGGAATAAATTTGTAATCGTTGTTATAGTAATTTTTATACAGTTAATATTGACTGAAAAATTCGACGTGTGATAATTTTGTATGATCAAAAAAATTTGGGAATGGAAAATAGTGCATTTTAGGGTCACGGATTACATATTATATTTATTTTAAATAAATTATTAGTTTAGACCCTTTTGTTGTTAGGTTTACAGGCGACGCCAACCACGTCAACATTTTGATGATAGTATTTTTAGTAGCGCAAAAATCGAGATGAGTGTAGTATTTTCTATGTAAATTGTTAAATTATATTTTTATACTAAAATGTGAAAAGAAAATGTTTATTAAAATATATTATTTTATAACGTGATGCAGATTAAGTAAATTTTTAAAATGGGAAAAATGATTTTATTATCCGACTATATTATAGTGTGATCTCGACAAAAGGGCATATCCTGCGGGGTGTTGTTGGTCCTAACAGGAGGACATGTTCTGTAAGACATTATGTTGTGACTCGACATGAGGGCAAGTCTTGCATGTGGTTGATATCTGTTATTGTTGTTGTTGACGATGATGATTATCATCATGATATAGTGGTTTATATTACGTGTTGGCTCCTACCATTGGAGATATTAAATAGCCCTGACACTGATGACAACTTTAGATTGCACAGTTGTACAGGTTACGGTACCATCGTAACTCCCGATCGTGAGGTGAAACGATCCTACGACTAGTAGGGAAATATGTGTGCGGTATTTTATTATATATCAAATAGTCTGATTGATTAATCTAAATGCATTTATATTGTTGTGACAATGGATGTGGAATTGTATTTCGGCTCAATGTGCGGTTATCTTTATATTATGTTTTGAAAGGTGGTATTTGATAATTATGCTTGATCTATATAAATTATTTTTATATTATAAAGACAGTACACCGATAAAATATTTGATCTCAGGTACCACAGTTAGGGACTGGTCCACTACTGGCACTAGGTAAAGTCAGAGGGTGGTGTCGTTTTTGAAGGAATTGCGAGACTGGTGTAAACTGTGAAAGATTCAGTTTCTTTTTTATAGTTTGGGTTGTGGATATATAGGACATGTGTATGCCTGAATTTTGAAGTTGATAAATATTTTTGAAAAAAAACAATCTACATCAGTACATGTTATATATTTGTTGGTTGATCGAGTAACATTAAGTCGACGTCACTCCCGGCCTCAGGCGATGGGAACCAGGGTGGGGTGTGACATTCAGCATTCCCTAAGGCCACAAGCCTAGGCTCAGAGTCTGAACCTGGCTGGCCTGGCAGACAGTGCACCCTTTGTGGCTTTATTTATGTTATAACCATTGCTACTTTCTGTCCATATCAGTTCAACGTCCAAGGGAACTTATCTTCAAAAGGTCACCCGAATATAAATAGATGGTTTTTCATATTTTTCAGTGACCAATGTGGAATAACTTACATGTCACATCAATCAACAACTTCAAATGGAATGAACAATTTTAATTTATCTCTAAATGATTTTTTTCATAAATAGATATATTACATTTATTTTCTCACTTTAGAAAATATATTGGTATTTATTCATATGTTCGAATTCAAAATTGAGTCCACAAATAATTAGGTTCTGATATATTTTTTTTTTTTTTTTTTTTTGACATATAACATCTTTCTAACCAAATAACATTTTTTTCACCTTCAATGATTTTTCATAGTCAAAACCTTGAAAAAAGTGACGAACATAAAAAAAAAAAATAATAATAATAATAATTTGGAAAAAGAGCCCCAAAAATGAGTAGTCTAGTTTACAAGAACATTCATCAAATTTAGGTTACGTTTTCTAAAATTATTTTTTATAATAAATAATAAATTTGTCAAAAAAGTATTTTAGTATTAAATATATATATATATATATATATATATATATATATATATATATATATATATATTTGGTAAAAAAAACTTTTTGCTAACGTTTTGGGCTCTCTTTCATTCAAAAGAATTTCATACATGGTAAGAGTGGTCTAATGGTCCTAATCAAATAGATCACTCAAAATATAAAACTCCTAAAACAAAAAGTAATTATTTTTTTATTTTTTAAAAAATTTTAAAAGTATTTTTATATAAAAATAAGAAATAAAAAAATATATATATATTTATTTTTTTGTGAAACAAGAATATTTAACGAGGAGAGCTAAGGAAAATAATTTGTGTTTCGAATAAATTTGTCATAATACCAGTAAAAAAATATTATTATGTTTTTGGTACAAGACGAAACAAGCTAAAGGAAAAAATTAAGGAAATTATCGACGGCCTCAAAATCCATTTCTGCCATTACAAGCATTTCAATGTCCTCGGTTGGCGACTCCATCATTTTGAGTTACACCATTCCATCAACTCTTTTTTTGGCAAGGAAATGGGAGCATTTGTTTGCTTCCCTTGGGGGTGAACTGACACATATAATTGTTGTTGATGAAGAATCTTTTGCCTTCCTCTACCCATGGTTTACATTGACGTGTTTTTAGACACTCTCCGAGAATTAGGGCAATGACTTCAGACTAGTCAGTTTCCACCACTACTCTAGGAAGATTCCAAGATGATGCAATCTGAATTCCAATATGTATGCTTCTCAACTCTGCTTCCAACCTAGTGTAGGATGGTAGATGCCCGAAGTAGCCAGTAATCCAAGCTCTGAGGTGATCTCTCACCATTCCACCTATGCCTTCTGCTATAGGGTTGCCACTTGCACTTCTATCAGTGTTGAGTTTATAAAAAGCTACATTAGGAAAAGCCCATTTAATGCAAGGGTTCAAAGGATTGCATGTTGGGTTCGGAGATGACAAAAATATGAAAATAAAGAATATGCAGAAACGGAAAAAATGACAAATACAAAAGTGACACAAGATATAACGTGGTTCGGCACAATTTGCCTACCTCCACGGGCGAAGAACAACGAATAATTTCATTAATATGAAAAAAATTACACAAAAGGAGATAAATTCTTGAACTAAAGAACTAACAACAAAATCTCCACAAAAAATCTCTCTCAACAAATATACTCTCTTTGAGTATGGACACACAAAATTCATATTTGGAATTTCCAATACATGTCCACTGAGATGCTCTCTACATCTTGAGAGATCTACTTTACTCCCCTGCTCATGGCATCTATTTATAGAGGAGGTTTGAGGCACAAATTCAGTCTGAACAAAATACTAAGAACCTTCAAGAATTCAACCACAACCTTCTACTGTCTTCTCCATTCTTCAAAAGTTGTTGCCTTCTTCTATCTTCCTTTAACAAAAATGACAGAGAGAAAAAAATAATTCTCTTTCTCTTTTGTCAAATAAAAGAAAAGATTTCTCTTTTAAACAAATCCCAACAAAAGAGCCAAAAGAGGAAAAAAAAAAACAAATTTCAATGATGACCGATCAATTGTCAAGAAAAAACAGAAGGGAGTCTGGCTCACATTTGAAAATTAAGCCAAAATCTAACATTGCCATCACTGGGGGATTTGTGAAGAAAGATTTCCAAAAGCTCCCTAAAAAGTTGAGAAATTTTGAAAACAATAGTTGAGGTGTTTTGGGTCATTTCTTTAATCACCTATCTGTTTCTTTATTTTCAAATCTCTCATATAATGGCAATGAACAAATAAAATTTTCTTTTGTTAAGAATATTCCCTTTGATGAACTTTTGGATCCACTCAACGATGTAAAGATTAAAGTCCTCCTGGAATTGGGGATGGTTCATAAATCGTTTCTGGATGGTAGCAACTTAAGGACACTTTCTCAGATAATGGTCAATACTTTCGATATGGTTGAGACATCTTTGGCAGAAAGGTAAAGCATCGTTGGACTTGGCGGCCCTTATCTCGTTAGTAGGTAGTCTTCTATGGTGGATCAACAACAAGAAGAATTTTACATTATGGGGATTTTTAGTTTCCAAATCCAATTTCATTTGGATATTCTATTATCAGTTTTTCAGTTATACGCTGACCAGTAAGTTGAACTAGTGGTGAATTTCCCTGAAACGTCGAGGAACCAAATAGGGTCGTCTTCACAAATAATATTGGGAGGTTCCGTACTATTAATGAGTCTTAATTGGTCCTCCATAAGGATATTAAGGATTGATAAAATGACCAATTACCTGGATCATCAATAATATCTACAACTTTAATATCATATATATTTTGCAAACAAGAGTCTCCAAAGAGAGAATCACCATACCACCGTCCATCCATAAGTTAATAGACAAACTATTTTCCACCTACCAATTTCGGATTGCCTAGTATTCTACCGATGAGTAACCCAAGATTCTAGACTTTTCTAAAATGGGTGAGAAATCCACCAGGATAAAAATACTATAGATACAAGATATAAAATAGGTTTAATACTTTTGGCCGACAAATTTTTTGAATTGAGAATGCCCCTCCAAATGTAAGATCCGCCAGGTTTCTTAACCCATGAGTTAGGATTTTCATAAATGTTATATTATTTTTAAGAACGTCCACCCAGAGACTATTTTTATTAGAGAGAATGTTCTAACCCAATCTGGCTAGGAAGGCTTCATTAGTGTTTCTGGCTTTTTCTAATCCCAAGACCCTTCCAATCTTTATGTTAGCAAGCGGTTTCCTAAATAATAAGATGATTTTTTTTAGAATCGGAATTTTCCTGTAAAAACTTTTTGTTTATTCTATCAATATCATCACAAAGTTTTAAGAAGGGGGGGGGGGTTAACTTGCATGGAATAATTAGGAATTGCATTGCACACTAACGTAAGAAGGATAATTCTTCCGGCAACAGACATGTAACATAATAGTTTCTTCTCGATTTTTTCAATATATGATTAAGTTTATTTTTGGTGTATTTCCTGTGGATGAGGGGGACTCCCAAATATATTCTCAATTCCTCGGTTAGAGAAATTCCCACTTTTCTACTTAGGCTACATGCTTCAATTCTGGGGATATTAGGGGAGACGAATTTTTTGGATTTATTAAGGTCCACTTTTTGACCTGAGAATTTAGAGAATGTGTCAAGGATTTAAAGGATATTTTAACAATATTTATTGCCGATTTTGAAAAAGATTATGAGATCATCAGCAAAAAACAAATGGATTTTGGTAGGGCCTTTCCTGGCAACTTTTATCCCTTTAATCGTGCCCATCTTAGCCCTATCAATTAAGAGATGAGAGAGTCTTTTTATGCACAAGACAAACAGATACGGAGATAGGGGATCATACTACTTGAGGCCTCTAGAATAGGAGAACTCATCTAGAGGTTTCCCATTCCAGAAGATCAACAAGCTAGGGTCCTGATACAGCTCATGATCATAGAAATCCAACCTGGGGGAAGATTAAAATATGAAGGGTTTCTTCAAAAAAATTCCAACTAAGTCTATTATAGGCTTTCTCAAGATCAATTTTAAGCACTAACCCATTCCAGAGGATCAACCAGCTAGGGTCCTGATACAACTCATGATCATAGAAATCCAACCTGGGGGAAGATTAAAATATGAAGGGTTTCCTCAAAAAATTTCCAACTAAGTATAGAGAAATGGTAATGGTTTATATTATTATTAATAACAACCTCCTCTATTTACAGAGGGGAGAGATGAATTACAAAAGCAAACATAATAAAAAAAACAACATAAATATTAAAATAATTAAGGTAATGACATAAATACTAAAATAATTAAGATAATGACATAATTCCAATTATACAAATGGAAAATTCCTTTTGCATATTTGGAACACTCTAACACTAAGTCTAGTATAGGCTTTCTCAAGATCAATTTTAAGCACTAACCCTCTTTCTCTATTCTTGATTTTCTTAAGGCTATAAATCATTTCTTGAGTGACTATGATATTATTAATATTGGGTTTTCTCAGAATAAAGCTAATTTGGAAAAGACCAATGATGTCTTTCAAGAAAGGTCTAAGTCTAGCAATTAGGATTTTAGTAACGATTTTATAAGAAGTGTTGCATAGACTTACAGGTCTGAATTGATTTATCATTTCAAGAAGGTCAACGTTAGGAATAAGGGAAATAAGAGTTTTGTTGTTTTTAGGGACATCTCTTTGTTAATAAATAACTTTTCACGAAATTACTGAGGTCTTTGCCCACAATATCTCAATTTCTTTTAAAGAAGATGGTTTCGAGTCCATCCAACCCTTGGGCTTTAAGGTCTTTAATACTATTCAAGAAATCTTTAATATCCTTATCAGAGGGGATTCGAGAGAGATGAGAGTGCTCATTGTGTCAAGCCTCGAACGGATATATTCAGAGTTGGCCAAGGACTTCTAGAATTTTCATTTCTGAAGAGATTAATAAAATACTCATTAACATGATTTTTCACTTCATTAGTGTCTTTAATCCAGTTATCATTAAGATGTTTAAGAGAGACAACTCTATTTTTTTCCTTATTTGGGTGGTGGCAATGTGAAAGAATTTAGTGTTCTTATTTCCAACAGAAAGCCATTGAACTCAATATTTTTTCAAACCAATAGATTTTCTTTTGTCTAAGGAGCATTTTGAATTTTTTCCTAAGTTCTTTTTCCAAGTAATCAAGGGCATCTGAGAAATTAGTTTCCTGAGCTTTATGGATCCCCGCAAGCCTCGCAGCTAGATTCCTTTTTGTTTTAAAGATATTATCAAAACAATTTATGTTCCAATCCCTAACTTTATAAGTGAATTTGCTAATTTTATTATGAAAGTTCTAGTTATTAGAAATCCAATAATTTTCAAAACAATTGAAAATTAGGGTGGGAGAGTCACATAGCTTTAAACTTGAAGGCCGCAAGGGCCTAGTGGGGTGGGGATTCCCGTGATGTGTATAACTAAAGCAAAGTGATCAAAATTAGTATGTGGCATGGCTTCAACCATAGGTTTAGGGAAAGATTCACATCATTTTTCATTCACTATAAGTTTATCCAATCTTTTCTTGATCCTCATTCCATTCCTGTTGCACCTAGACCAGGTCATAGGAGGGCTGTTGGAACCTAAATCATTCAGACCGCAATCAGTGATGCTATTGTTGAACCTATTGATTCCAGAGATATCTGTTGCATTGAATTTTTCCTCGACATAGACTTTTTCATAAGTCCCCCTCGACATAGACTTTTTCCTCACACGAATTTCCTTTCAACGCGTCCTTGAAATGAATGGTCTACTTCTGGGTCTTTATTTGTGGATCTGTCTCATTTGAGATCATGAGTTCATCCTCAATTGGGTCTATTCCATGGGGTTGATTGTGAGAAAGTTTTTCTTCCCCAGAGTTGCTTGGTTGGGACACCGCATCCATGGAATCGGAACGAGTTGGGCTCATCATGTGACCTTCTAATGGGATATTTGTCATTTTGTCACTCCAATAAAACTATGATATATTCTCTAACCTTTTTTTTAACAACAATTCCCTGAATAAGACAAAAATGACTAAATCTTTGTTTGGGAAAAAAAAAATCTGAATTTTAGTGGAACGAGAATTGACGAAAGTATCACAATTATAAAGTCATGTGTTGAGCAAAATCCATTTTTCATCCACATAAACACTCACACCATACTTTTAGACCCCTCAAACAAAAATAAAGAACAATAATTTATAAAAGTAAAGAATAATAATTTCCTTTTGAAAACTATATCTATTCTATTTTTGATGTTTCCAAATTTCATTCCTACCAAACAAGCCTTAACCAATTTTTTGACTGAGAAAGAGAGACGAACTCCATGGAAATGTATGTTTTGTGGGGTGGGTCGAAAACCATCAATTGTTGTCTCCAAAAACAGCTAGCAATCGATAGTGATGAGGTGATCAACTTAGCAATAATTAATAATGTCCAAAAAAAAAAACGAGTAGGTTGGCAACCGTCCAAAATGGTGACATACAAAGTGGGGGTAGGGATGTCAACCGAATTGATGGATAACAGAACGAAATCGAACCTTAGATTTTTTATACTGATTAAATGATTTTGGTTACGATTTTGGCTTTAAAATTGGAAACCAAAGTAGGTTTGGTTTTAGTTTTAGGATAGTAACCGCGTAACCGAACCGTGTATATATGTTACCCTCATTTTTTTTTTTTATAGTTTAACCCCTAGTATATGTCTGTATAGGGTTAGGGTTTTCGTCATTTGTTCGTTACCAACTTCCCAATTGCCATCCCTCTCTGACTTGTTTTGTGATGATTATCTATCGTTTTTTTTTTTTAGTACATGTGAATTTTATGTATTGTATTTTAATTATGGTTGGAATGTTTATTGTAACAATTAATAATTTTGTGATTTTTTTTTTTTTTGAATTTATATTTTATATTTTAGTTAAGTTTTTATTAATATATAAAAAACAAAAACAAATATACACTATTACCACCACCATAACAATATTCTCTATCATCGCCGCCACAACAAATATTCACTGTCATCATAGCAAAAACTAAGTTTATTGTGAAACAACTATTCTGGAGAATACTTTTGTTTAATAATATAAATAATTGTTGCACAATAATTTATGTATTCGTATTAATCGCATATTACATTCTCTGTTTTTCAGCCCAACAAAAATGATCGTCAACTCATGTTCAACGTGCATTAAGATGAGAGCATGTATTGTTACACGTTAAAAAAGAAGTTTACTACACAACAACATTTTGGAAAATATTTTTGCTATAGAGTTTAAATAGTTGTTGTACAATAATTCATGTTAACCCATTAGTCCTATATTACGCTCATTGTTTTTCTACACAAAGAATATGATTGTCTATTCATATTCAATGTGTATTATTAAGATGAGAAAATACGTTGTTACACTTCTACCACGACGTTTACTGTGCAACAACTATTTATACTAACTAGAAAACATTTTTGCTAGTTAGTATAAATAATTATTACACGGTAATTCGTGTATACCAATTAATTGTATATGACGCTCTATGTTTTTCTTCCAAACGAAAATGCCTCTTTTTATATTTGATGTTGATTAAGATGAAAAAAATGCATTCTTACAAATTTAACAGAAGATTACTGTACAACAACTATTTATGTTGTCTAAAAAAATAAATCTAGCCGATTAATTAAGTTCAGATCTGGGCCACTACCACCAAATTTGGTGGTGGTCGGTCAAGAACTTACCGACTAACTGGCTAGATCTTGCACTGTCGCCACTTGATCTGGTGGTGGTGGTCGTGTTTCAGTGCTTGTTTGTGTGTGTGTGTGTGTGAGAGAGAGAGAGAGTGAGGGGGAAAGAGAGAAAGAAGAAAGCGTATTGTGCAGCGAACACCGGGCACAAGGCCTTGCGAAAATTCAATACTTAAGAGGGGCATGTGTCCCTCCTTGAGTCCTTGTAAAGGGATGGCTCCGCCCATGCGAACATACTCTTATGCCTAAATTTCAAGTTTTAGAAAACGGAAACAAAACTTTAAGACAGAAACACTAAACAAACTTTAAGAGCCCCCTCCCTAATTTTGAAATTTTTACATATTTACCCATTTATTATACGATAATTTAGAACCTTTCAAAATTTCATAAAAACCCTTATGACTACATAAATCTCTAATAATTTTTTAATATTTTTTTCCGTTTTGTCAGGTTTCTGAATCTGATGGATGTGGTTGCAGTATATTTTGTAGATGAATGTCTTGGACTAACCCAGATTACAATTTTAGACATATTTACTCTTATTGTTTACAATTCACCGAATCAAAAGGTTTTGATGACTTAACAAGCATTCTTATAACAAGAAATTGGGCTCCAACATTTATTTACTCCTTCACTATGACTCACAATTTCTTTATTTATTCCTCAAATTCCTTAACTACCTTCCATAAATCAATCTATGGGGTGGAGATCACAAAAGCTAGCAAGAGGGAAGGAGGGAAAAGAGTAGGAACCATTGAGAATGGCATAAGTAAGAAGCTTGTTAGCAGCCTCAGTGGCATGAACCCCATCCCAACTCACATACTTGTAGGGATCTTCACAGGCTGATGCTGTCACACTAACCCCATTCATCACCTTTGTGTTCCCACAAAATACTTGGGGGTCAAAATTGTAATTTCCTCCTCCATGTCCACAACATGCCTTGGCGCCATACTCCAACCCTACACCATATATAATAGAAAAAATAAATAAATAAATTCTCAATTTTCCACCCATTAAAAAAAAAAAAAAAAAAAAAGGGAAAGGAGGACAATCTATTCTATTATAATAAAAGGATAATTGGCGATTAATCCTGTTTTTAAGATCTAGTATGCGATTAGTCCTTTCTTATTATTAAGTTTAAAATTAGTTTCTTAAGTTGAATTTCGCTTGAGTTTTAGTCTCGCATTGCAGGGATTATAGGGGCGTTGTAAGGATTGTAGGGAAAACTTAGTGAGTAAATTCGATTTTATAGTGAATATTAGTTACATATAACAAATATTAGTTACAATTTAATAATTGTTATATTTTTATATATATGTGTATTTTTTGTCACATGTATTTATGTAATATTAGTTACATGTTACAATTACATATATATGTGTACATTTCGTTATATGTAACTAATTAAATGTATTTTGTGTGATTTTTGTTACATCTAATAAAATTTTACACACAAAATTGTTATATATTACAAAATTCTGTAATATTTGTAACATATAACAAAATTTTACACACAAAATTGTTAGATGTAACCGTGCGTCTGCAAGCGCGTGTAGTGAGTTTTTGCCTTTTTAAAATAGGCGGGATTAAAACAAAAGTTCCTTCTATCTCTTGGACTTTTTAAAAATTAAAGGTGAAATAAGAGATGTTCCACCAAATACCCCTATAATAAATTAGGCTTGAAGAAGCATACCATGAAAAGTAGGGAGTTGAAATAGCTCAAGTAACACTGAATGAGTATCCACAAATATCGCATTAGCATCCGCAAGGTCCTGTTTGGCTTGTTGGAGTGCTTCCTTCAACATCCTATTATATTCTGACATCGCGTTGTTGTGAGAAACCATGCATCCAAACGCGTCAATATTGGAGTTGTCGTGCGATAGTTCTACCAGAAGTCTCGGGTAACAACCCACCGGAGCTAGATTTAGGACTAGAAACGTACGGCCGCCTAACCCATAGATTTCCTTTGATGCCCATGAATAGAAAACAATATTAAAAATTTAGTTACTAGTCTAAATGGTATATTTGTTTGAAAGAATGAAAAAGTAGAGGGAAAAAAAAACAAATAAGAGATCGTATTTTTATCCTTTAGGAAAGGAAATATATTTTTCCTTGTGTTGCTCGGTTGAAGTGATATAAAGACAAAGTGTTATATATATATATATAATTGTTCTAATTATACCCAATATAACTATTGATTGTAGAGATAAATTGAAATTTGTTGAAACTATGTTATATTGTTCATTGTGTATCTTTCAATGTCTCATAATGTCGATTGGTGCGCATTTCTAAAACTGTCTAATTACTATAATGTCCTATTTTATAAACAAACAATAAATAAGATAAGATTTTCAGTCATTAGACTATCTTTTATTCTTTTTGTCTCAACATTTCCCTAATTTTGAGACAAATTTTTTCTTATATTTTTGGTTCCCAAAGAATGGGGTGAGTGTCTATGTGAACCCTAAGATTTGTCAAATTATGCATTTGGTCCCTCAAATTTCACATTTGTTTCAATTCCGCAAATTTAAGAATGTTATTAATCAGGAAAAGTACATTTTTGGTCCCTTAAGTTAGAGGTCAGTGTTTAAATGGACCATGTGATTTCATAAGTAGCACATTTAGTCATTCAAGTTTCGATTTGGTTTTCAATCTGGTCCACTCAAAATTTCTGATAAAGAAATTGGATGGAAACCGTTAAATTAGGGCTATTTTGTAATTTTTCGTATGATCTTTTTTCATATCATTATACTAAAATAAAAAAAAAAAAGCAAATGTAATTATAACTTTTTTTTCTCTTTCTCACCGCCACGTCACTCACAATCTTTCTCTCTCACACACAATAAAATTTAAGACACGTTTCTCTAATTTTTCTCAAACAACAATTCGTTTTGAAAAATGATAAAGAAGTCCAAATCATTGAAGAAAAAACGTAGAGAAATAACCAAACAAGGAAATTAAAGAACAAAACTAATATTTTTATCTTCGCTTTTTAATTCTTTAATTGTTTGAAATTAGCATTTCATGATGTGTAGTGAAGAAAGTAATGTCACCTATATAGTGTTGGCAACTTGAGAAACCACTTGGGTAAGATATTGCTTCACTCCTTCTATTCCAATGGAGGCCAAGTTGGAGGTGAAGTCATTTTGACCAATGTAAAATGTGTAGAGTGATTTCCCATGGTGGAAGATTGCTTTCTCCTGAAAATAAACAAATAATCCATGTTAGATTCTTGTTCTTATCTCATATCATTCATATGATAGTTCTCAAACTACTATATAAATCAAAAGAGTTATTCCACTTAGTATTATATGGTTTTAAATTAGAACTTTCTATCATGGCATCAGAGTCAAAGTTATGAATCTCTCATTCCCTCGTAGTCAAATCATCCGTACAAGTCAAGAGTTGCACTCAAAAGCGGGTATTAGATTCTTGTCCATTTTCAAAAAATACCATGAATGATAGTGTAACATCCCAATATAGTCCACTGGTTTAATAACTTTTGAACCGAGTTCACGTGTTTCAAAATATTTAACCCAAAGATCAGACAATATTTTTCTAATACTTTCATTGTGGGATCTCACAGGTAGGGTGTGTTTACTATGTAATTTTTTTTTTTCTTTTTTCAAGAAAAATAATAGTTACAATCTAAACATATAGTATTTAGGAAAATCCAAAATGCTTATGAAAAAATAGGTTAATTCTTGGGTTCCAAAATTTATAATAGATTACATTTTGCATCACTTTTAATTTTCTGTGGTAGCATACTAAAAAATATTAAAACTATTTTTTTTATCCCACTAAAAAAGGACTGTTAGTCAAGTTATACGTGTGAAGAAAAATCTCACCTCATGAGCTAATTTTTGAAGTTAAGAAAGACTCAAGACCACCATATACTGATATCAAAATTCAGGCTATAACAACTCTGACCCAATAGCCACAGAGGCACAGACTGATCGAGGTTAGTCGATCAAAGACCCGATGTGTGAGGGGAAGATTATTGGGTTTATCCCACTTCGAATGTAGAAGGAGTTGGTGGCCAAATTGTAAGTGTGAGAGAAAACCTCACCTCATGATCTAGTTTTTTGGATTGAGAGAGACCCAAAACAACCCTATTTTAAAAATAAAAAAAAATAAAAAAATTGTTTAAAAATGAAAGAAATTATATTTTTCCATTTTTAAATTTATAAAAGTAAAAAGAATAATAATTTTTCATTTGAAAACTATATATCTATTCTCTTTTCTATGTTTCTGAATTTCATTCCTACCAAACAAGCCCTAACCAAAATTTTGAATAAGAAAGAGAGAGAAACTCATTGTCGTCTTCAAAACCAACTGATGATGATGAATGATGAGGTCGTCAACTCTTAGCTATAATTAATAATGTCCGAATAGAACACGCATAAAACTAGTTGGTTGGCAACGGTCCAAAATGGTGACATAGAAAAGAAGAGAGAGAGGGAACCGGGGAGGGAGAGAGAGGATGTACCACCGTTATCGACCGACTCGAGATTTTGGCCCAAACAATGTGCCAAGATCGGATTTTATCAAAACATCTATGATCTTACTCATTTTAATTACCGTAAGACATTTTGAACTTATTATCTAGAGTTCTATTTGAGATAGAATAATATAAAAAATAAATTTTATTAATAATACCTGGAACTATAATTTTACTTACATATCTAACACGTCGCGAATGCGGCCATTGTTTAATATTTTAAAAATCTATTGGTTAACAAATGTATATACAAAGCTAGAAAATCCAAAGAGCGCGCACACTGTTGCACGTCTAAAACTACCATATATGTCTCCTTTATAAGATGAAGTTGACTATATTATCCTTAACTTTTTGTTTTTTATTTTAGTATTAAATATATAAAATAATTACCACGGTGAATTTTTTACCCTTAATATTAATAATTTCTAAATTTAAAACTAATATATATATATATATATATATATATATATATATATATATATATGAATTATATTATGCTTTATTTGTCAATTGCCTCTCTTTATAATTAATTTTCTACAATTTTTTTTTTTATTTTAATAGTTAATTTTGTGTATTTTTTATTTTCTAGCATTTGTATATTTTTATCCATTTGCTTATTTATTTATGTATTCATTATTTTTATGTAGTTATTGATCTGTAAATGTTACTCTAAATGAGTAATAATAAAAAATTGAAATACGCATAAAAAGTAATTGGGTTAATAACACTTTACCTCCTGTGATTTGACCAATTTGCACCTTTGTGATTTGAAAATTGTCACTTACTCTCCTATGGTCAGATATTTGTTGTACTTACCTCCCTATATCAAGGGATAAGTGGTTTGAAAATCTAACTACAAGAGGGACAAGTGGCGATTTTCAAATCACAGGGGGATAAGTGCAAATCGGTCAAATCACAGGAAGATAAAGTTTAATTAACCCAAAGTAATAATCATTGTTGTATTCTAACCGTATCAATATCCTTATTTTTTAAATTTATTGAATCCTGGATTATATTCGTGTCGGAGACATATTTAGGTGTTTGTGCTTTCAAATTTTGATAGTAACAAGAAGATGAACAATTAATCTTATTCTCCTAATCCCAAGGTAGAAAATCAAACTCTCTCTCCCCCTCTCCCTCCTCTTTACAGCAGCAAATGACTAGGGTACGAAGTTGATCAGGTAAATTAAAATTTACGGCATGTTTGGTTGGAGGTAATGAAATCGAATTCTGATGAAATGAAATCAAAATTTAAATAGACGCTCATTCAAAATTCAATTCCATCGGATTGGATTCCATTACCTCTAACTAAACATACCGTTAGGTGGTGTTTGGTACGTAGGATTTAAGATGGGATTGGAATGGCCATGGGAATAGTCATTCCATTCCTATGTTTAGTACATATGATTTAATCACATTCTTATTATTAAGGAATCTCTAATCCCACAAAATATGAGATTAACCAATACCAATATAATTCGGTATTGGTTAATCCCAATTATATAGGATTAGGTTTTAATCAATAATTGGCCAAAAAACAAGATCAAATACTAAATAAATATTTAAATTCAAATGAAATTTAATTAAATTAACTATTATACCATTTGAAAATTCAATTAAATTACTATTTTATCCTTTGATGTCGTTCTAATACCATATGTAATCACTTTCGTCATCCAACGTAGGAATAGTAATGACCATTTTATTTCATTACCATACTAATTTCAATCTTATTGTCATTACATTCTAACGTACCTAACACAGCGTTAGGGTTTTAACATTTGGGCCGTTTGAGTTATAATTCAAAACAAGGCTTGGAAATTTTGGGTTTTTATTGGGCTTTGAAATAAAAATAAGGCTTGGGCTTTATAAATGTTAACACTGTGGGCTTTCATATTTTTAAATTAAAATTTTGCACTTAAATGGTATGGGCTTGGGCTCTTCCGGCTAGAGTATACACAAGCTCACTAATTTTTACATTTTACTTTTATTTTTTTATTCATGCTATAATTATCATTTTTTTTATATATATTAGATATATCACATTATTTTTTTATTACTTTAAATAATATTAATTTATAAAATAAATCCATTAAGATGGCGTTTGGTACGCGGGATTCGAGATGGGATTGAAATTATCGTAGAAATTGACATTTCATTCCTATGTTTGGTACATGGGATTTAATCTCATTCTCATTACCAAAGAATTCCTAATCTCACAAAGTATAGGATTAACCAATACCCAAATAAACTTGGTATTGGTTAATCTCAATTACATAGGATTAGATTCTAATCAATAATTGACAAAAAAATGAGACTAAATATTAAACAAATATTTGAATTCGAGTGAAATTTAATTTATACTGCTTGAAAATTCATTTAAATTACAATTTTACCTTTTGATGTCATTTCAATACTACAGTAATCTATTTCGTCACCAAATATATGAATAATAATGACCATTCTATTTCAATACTATATTAATTTTAATTCTATTGTCATTCCATTCCACCGTACCAAACATATCGTAAGAATCTATCACTTGATAAATAAAATTGGGATACAATTTTTTTTTCCCAAAAAAAAATGAATAGATATACTAAAAGCACTACCTGTACTTTAAATAGTGAAATTCATTATTTTTATTTTTATTTTTTAATTTAACGCACTTAAATTTAGTATTAGCATTAAAATGTACTTGGTGAAAATATAGAAATTTTGAACTAAATACTTAAATAATGAAATTAAATTAATAATAGTTAAATGTTTTCATTATCATTATTAACTAAGTATGTAGACAGTAAAATTTGAAAATTCTGTGAAGAATGACAGTGTGTGTTAAAACAGACTCGTGAACGTTCACGAACAATAATAAGAAGAGGATATGAACGTTCACAGAACAAAAACAAAAACAAAATGCTCAATAAACTGTAAATAAAGACTTGCTCGCATTTCAATGAAGAAATATAAAAAAAAAATTAAAAAAAAAAAAAAAATTGAAAATAGAGTTTGACTTTATGTCCCTAAAGCAGATTCGCGCCCCTCATACTGGTGCTAATAGTTGATTGGACGTCTGTCTCCTAAGGTACAATGATTTTCAAGTTTTAGATACAAGCAATCGAAACCAAAAACTCTGTCGAATTGAACTTGTCAGAACTCTTATAGATTTCTACATGTTCTGTACTTTGATAGTAATATGAAATGATAAATATTGTGAATTAAACAATTTCAAAATAACTGTGAAGTCTCTTATTTTTAGAAGACCAAAAGATACCAACTAATAGATGTAATTTGGAGCACCTCTTCGGTGTGAACAATCACCAGTGAACAAGCGTGAACATTCATTGGCACTTGTTAAGGAAGCATAACTACCCAACAATTATAATTATTATTTAACTATCATCTTTCTCATTTACTATTTAATAAATTTTGCGGTGGGTCAAGATCTGGCCCAATCCGAACCCACATTTGACCTGATCAAAGTTTGGATCGACCGTGACCCGAGCCCGACCGTGGTGATGGCAGAGCGTGGGTGTGCAGTTAAATATATAACAAAAACAGAAACATGATGTTCGATAAACTATAAATGAAAACTTACTCGCATTTTAAATGATAAAGAAAAACGAAGTAGATCGAAAATAAAGTTTGACTCTATGTCCCTAAAGTAAATTCGCACTCACACACTAGTATTAATGGTTGATTGTACGTCTATCTTCTAGGATGTAACGATCTTCAATTTTTTTGTACAAGCACTTGAAATCGAAATTCCAGTAAATTGTGTTTGTGTTTGAACTCTTACATATTTCTTATTTTTAGAAGACAAAAATACTAATGAATAGATGCAATTTGGAAAGACACTTGTTCTATGTGAACATTCATCTGAATAATCACTAATAAATAGGTGTGAACATTCACTAGAATTGGTTGAGGAAACATAATTGCCCAGCAGTTACATTGTTACTTAACTGTCACGTTTTCTATTTAATATTTAAATAAATTTTGCCCAAAAAATAATAATCTGATGTGTCAAGATATGGCCCAACTTGGCCTCACATTTGACCCGCCCCAACTCTGGATCGACCTACACCCGATCCCAAACCCGAATCAGTTCGGTCGGACGATGGTAGCGCTCAAGTGTGCAACTAAATATAAAACCCTTACAACGCACAAAATATTGTCTGTCCAAAGAACTTGCCACAATTAATGTGAGATTTACTTATCCATTATAATTTTCAACCAATCTAAAATAAATATTTTCATAATTACACTCTCATTCATTTTTTAATAATTTTTTGTATATAAATATATTATGTCGATCCGCAAATAAAAAAAAAAGTATCTAAATATTAATCCGATTAATTTAATTAATCAATCTCGTTTTCACAAAAAAGTGAAAGAAGCAATAACGAGAAGCTCTATGGCATTTCTAAACATTTCACTTTCTTTATTATTATTTTTTTTTTATCAAAAATTGTCTATTTTGGGTGCAAATGGAGCTTTTGTGAGTGTCAATAGCAATTCCTTTTCTTTTCTTTTCTTTTTTTTTTAAAAAAAAGGGTCGCCAGATCTGAATATTTGATCCAAACCCTTGCTTAGAGTCCACGTCAACGTGGTCCCACCCCACCTTCCTTCAAAAAAACAAAAAAGAAGGGAGAATTACACTTTCACCCCTATTCTTTAGTACAAGAGCAATTGTTTCCCTATACTTACATAATAAGCACTTCACCTATTGATTTAACTCTAAAAAAAAAAAAACAGCGTGGTACTACCAAGCTCTCACTATACGTGCGGTCGGAAGAAGGGTCGGACTACTTAAATCTATTTAACCCTGTTAAAAATTAATAAAAAGACTAATATCCCCTTTATTTATATTAAAAAAATATAATAACTTTTAATATGAAAATAAATTTTAATTTGTCTAAAAATAAAAATTTATGTCAATCCAAAAAACCTTAAAATTAGTTTTTTCATTCAATATAATTTCCTTAAAATTAAATTTAGGAATTTTCTCATCGAATTATTTCGAGAAGGAGTCAAGTACCTTTAGGCCCCGTTTGGTAACTATTTCTATTCCAAAAATTCTCATTGCATTCCTAAATTTTTGGGAATTCTGTTTGGGAATAGCGTTTGGTAATTTTTATTCTCATTCCCATTCCATTTTCATTTGAGAATTGTGCCCATTTTTTTCTTAAGAAATGAGAAACAAGAAAAATTATTTCTCATAATTCCTATTTTCATTCTCAGTTACTGTTCATCGCCAGCCGACCACTATCCGCCGCCGTTGCCATCGCCGGCGGCCATCTCCGGTCACCTCCGGCATCACCCGCCGCCAACCAGCCGGTCACCGCCGCCAACGACCACCTGACAACTTCCAGCGCCGCCTACTGGCCACCGTCACCCACCCGTCCGTCGTCGCTGTCGTCCAAAACAAAAAAAAAAAAAACTCAAAAAAAAAAAATATTTGGTTTTAGGATAAAATCGTTACCAAACGCGTTTCTCGTCCAAAAAAAAAAAAAAAAAAAAAAAAAAAGATTATCATTACCAAACGCGATTTTACTCCCAAAATTCTCATCCCATCCCATTCCTATCCCACTGCTAGAATGGAAACAGAAACAGTTACCAAACGTCATCTTAACTTTCAAAATTTTATACTATTCTTTTGATAGACCCTCGAATGTCCCCATACTTACATAGGGTGTGAGACTAATCTCGTTCGAGGTTTTGTGACTGTCTCTCCCAACTATGGGTGAAAATCAGTCGGGGGGAGAGTCATTTTTTGGCCGACCCGAAGTTTTTTTTAAGTATTGATGACCGACCCCGATCCGAAGCATCCGAAGTTCGATCGGGTTCGGGTCTGTCAGATGAGGTCGGATTTCGGTCTAATTTCGGGTGAGAATTCAAGATGAATGATGAACAAATCAGAATTCTAGATCAGATGAACAACGAAACAAACAACTAAAAAGATTAAAAACCCTAAGTAAAAATATGAACAACGTCGACGGCGACGAAGATGACGGCGACTTCAGGATTGAGAGAGAGCGGAAGCACGTAGACAGATCTTTGCCGGAGGACTACGAAAATGACATCGGCTTCCATAGAGGACGGGAGTTAGCTTGAGAGAAAGAACTAAGAGAGAGAGAGAAGAGAAGGATTGAGTGAAATGGCGGCCATAAATGAGAGAATGAGACATTAGGGTTTTCATCACTTGATATATATGTAGGGTATTTTTGTAATATGAGATGTTTAGTTGGGGGGTTTGTTAGTGAATAGTGTATTCGGTCAAGTTCGGGTTGGGCGGGCGGTATGAGTGGTAAATCCGATCCTTTTTCTCTCTCTTGTCGGGCGGGCGGGTCGGATAAAAAAAATAGAGAGTGAAATCCAACCAATCCGAGGGCGGGCGGGTCGGTTAGACGAGTAATTATTTCACCCCTACTCTCAACAAGTGTTTTTTCATAGGCTCGAATTTCTGACCTTGCAGACCCAGACTCTGCTTTAACTCAAATTTGTTTTACCGCTCGAGTCACACTAGGTTGGTTTTTACACTTATAATCTTATATTTTTATAAAAAATTAATAGAAACTCTCAAATTTTTACATAAGGCCCTAATTTATAAAGTGGGTTAAATTTGCTCCCGCAAAGAAGTAGAGGGGGTAAAAGTGCAATTAGCCCAACGAATTCCTAAGGAACACGTCACCCTGATCCTTACAATGTGGCGTCTGATAAGCCCCAACAGATCGCCACGTCATCACCTCCATTTCCCATCCACATCCGCAAAACACGCTCCGCCGTCCGATCTATTTCTCGATCGGACGATCCTAGTTGCGCATGACGTGGACCCAACCAATAGCTGACGTCTCGCCCCCCAACCATCCCAGCTGTCACATGCGAAGGTTTAATAAAATAAAGAAGAACAGCCAATCAGAAATGGACACGTAATTTAGGCCCACGTGGATTTTTTCCTATGACACGTGGTCCATTTTGGAAGATATCTAGAAAAAGTAGGGGTCGTGCAATTGAGCTGGCTTATGCAACACCTGCAGCAAAGGTGGGACCCTTTCAGATATTGCCTACAGTTTGCGTCTCTGCTATTTCTTCTTTTATTTATTGTAACTTTTTAAAAGCATATATTAATAAATTTATTTTTTAAAATAAAAAAATAATTTCAATGAGTTGACAAAAATATTTAAAAGAAAAAGTTAATTTTAATCATATTTTTAAAATATTAAAAACGACTAAAAAACCCAAGAAAAAATGAAAATGAATAATTTAAAATTAAATAAGTAAAAAATATATAAAGATTAAAAATTCATGAACAAGTTTTACTGGTTAAACAAATTAAATTTAATAAATAAATAAAAGTCGACTTAAATTAAAATATTAATAAATAAATGAACTTAATTGAAACAATTAATAGAGTCCAAGGGTACAAGCGTGAGTCATCAGAAATCGCCCTACGTGGTACACGTCACCACGTGGACCACAAATCCACCGACATCAGCAAAAAAGGCGGTGATGGGGGGACCACCTCCTCCTCTCTTCGATTCCCCATCATCGTGGCCAATTATTCACCGTCCGATGGATTTCTGATTGCCGACGTTGGACCCGGCCAATTAATTTAAGAATAAAAAAAAATAAAAAAATCTAAGAATAAACATTGTAACGCTAGCAGGACCCCCACCTTTTTCAGCAACCTCTACTCCACTATCAACAATCACACGATGTTATTTCTAGACCAGAGTATTTTTGGAGATAGAAATAAGAGGAATACATGCGGGTCTATGTCTGGCAATATCTAGGAAATTTGAAAGAGTGATAGTCGAGTCAAACTCTCAGGAAGCCATCAATCTTATCAAAGGGGAATGCCCGGATACTCATCTCCTAAGAAGATGGATTATGGACTGCAAATATATAGCTGAGAATCATGATTTTGAGTTTCGTGCTGTCAGAAGGGAGAGCAATCGCTGCACGGACTTTCTTGCTCGAATGAGAACTAATAACAGATCAGATTTGCATTATCTTGAAGAACCTCCGGAGGGCATTGAGAGCATCCTGCTAGTTGATATGGAAGCTGAAGGCATTTCGTCCAGCTGCTAGTTTTTTTGTGCTGTTTCTTTCATACCGAAAAAAAAAAAAAAAAATTAAAATTTCTAGATCAGAGTATTTTGATATCATTGTAATTCCCCATACGACCTACTAACCTAGTAACGTTTAGATCGAATCTACATGGGTCAAAATGCTTAAGTCAAAATATTAATCGTAAGTCACATATTAGTTTATATATCAAACGACCTTTTGTAGTTGTTTCGATATAAGATCTCACAATATCTCTCAGTCGGAGAAGTCCATCCCTTTGGTTGGTAGGATAAATAACATCCTATAAACGGATACAAAACATGCCATAAACGGACATATAGTATCTATCTTCGGGTCTCTATCCCTCTATGAAGCCTCAATTCCTCTATAAACACCACTATGGTACCGACAGAATGAGGACATTGCGTTTTTTAGTGAAGAATATTGTGAGATCCCATATTAAAAGTGTTAGAAAATATTATCTAATATAAAAGCACTATATGGATTACTATTAGTATCTTGGTTTAAAGATTTTAGGCCATATGACCTCGATCCGAAAAATTGCTAGTTCAGTAGGCCACACCAGCCTTACAAAAACTATAATCACTTTTATTGTTGTTATTGTGTTCTCTAACTTCTATTTTGTGTGCAAAAGAACACAAAAAAGAAATATGAAAAAAAGGAAAATTATTTGTCATATTTTTTTATTTTATTTAAAATTATTTTAAATTTTTTATTTTGTAAGATTTATGTTCCACATCGATCATTTGAGAGTTCTTATACCACTATATAAGTCAAAAAAATTACTACACTTGATACCATATAGTTTTAAGTTGAAACCTCCTAACAACAAACAAATAGCCATAAATTAGGAATAATTTTATCAATTTTTGCAAGTTTAATAAATTTTAATCTAATTAATTTATAATGTTTCTAATTTTTTTTTGTTGGAAATATTTTTCAAACACATTTATTTTTTTTAAGTAATTTAAAATATGCGTTTGGAAAATTATTCATATATTTGTACATTAATTAGAAAAAAATTAAATATAACTAAAAAAAAAGAGTAGGACACTCATTATTTGATATAAAAAAAAATAAGAACTCACTTAAATGTTTGAAAAAGGCATTCTTTAACCTAATTAATTTATATTGTATCTAATTTATTTTTGGTTGGAAATATTTTTCAATCACAATTATTTTTTAAAATAATTTAAAATGTGCACAAAGGAAAATTAATCATATATTTGTGCATTAATTAAAAAAATTAAATATAACTAAAAAAAAAAAATTGAGTAGGGCACTCATTATTTGATATATAAAAAAAATAAAAATAAATATAGGAACTCACCAAAATGTTTTAAAGAGTCATTCTTCAACCTAATTAAAACCTTATCTTTTCTTTCACTTTTAAGTATTAGATGTGCAAAACAAAAGTTACACCTAAGGGTAGATGTTATATTCTTGTCTCATATCGATCATTTGACAGTTTGCAAAACACCAAATAAATTAAATGAGTTACGTGCCAAACGAGCTCCATGTTCTTGGTTCGCAAAAGTTAACACCACCATCCACTAGTTTAGGTTCGCATCTAATGATTATGATTATGCCTTGTTTATTTGTCAAATTGACAACGACATTATCTTTTTTTTTCTTTTTTTAATTATTATTATTATTATTATTATTATTATACGTGGATGAAATGATCATTACATGAAATGATCTACATTGTATCTCAGAACAAAAAAAAAAAGTCTTAATAGTCAATTCGAGGTGAAAGATCTTGGTGTGTTTATCTATTTTCTCGGCCTCGAAGTTTTATCTTGTTCAGATGGATATTTTTCCTAATGTCAAATATGCCTCTGATCTACTTTCCAAAGTTAATATCACTGACTCCACTATTGCTAACACTCCTCTAGAGCAGAACAACAAACTTACCTACTAGATGACTCTCATTCCCAGACGTTACTCTTTATCGCTCACTAATTAGAAGTTTGGTATATTTTACCGTTACTCACTGAGACATTGTGTACGTTATCCATCAAGTTAGTCAGTTCATGTCCACTCCTCAGACCACTCACTACTTGGTTGTTTTTCAATTTTTTCAGTATGTTAAAGGCACTTTGTTGCATGAACTTCATTTCTCAGCTCAGTCCACTCCTACCTTACAGGCTTATTCTGATGTCAATTGAACCAGAGATCCCATCGACAAAAGTTTTACCACTGGTTGCCTACTCCAAAACTGAAATTAAGTACCGTGTCATTGCTAACGCAACACAAGAACTACATTGGCTTCGCTGCCTCTTCGCTGACATAAGAGTCTACTCCCCTATTGTCACTGCTCTAAATTGTAACAATATGAGAGCTATTTAGATTGCTCATAATGAGGTTTTTCAAGAGCGCACAAAACACAAAGAGGCTGATTGTTATTTCATCCGTCATCATATTCTCCAAAATAGTGTTCGTCTTCATTTTGTCAGTTTTGCCGATAAGACAACAGATTTTTTCATCAAGGCCCATTCATTTAGACGCTTTCACACTCTGGTTTTCAAACTCAAACTCACATCTGATTTATTGCCCTGAGCTTGAAGAGGGATGTTAATATATATAATTGGGCTTTGGCCTACTAGGTTAAATCCTAACCACTGTCTATATATAAATCTTCTATATATCTCTTTATTTTTGTACATTTCTCATATATCAATATAATCGTCTAAATTTTTTTTGACCATGTGGTTTCAAGTTGAAAGTTGTAACCTCCTAATATGACATCAGAGCTAAGCCTATAAGAATTCATCTCTTATTCTCTCGTCGTCAAATTATCCTTGCAAGTTAAGAGTTGCATATTTCTCATCATTCCCTCGTAGTCAAATTCTACGTGCAAATCGAGTGTTGCACTTAAAGTCGGGTGTTAGACACTTGTCCTACATCGATATATTGAGTATTTGCAAATCACTATATAAGTCAAAGAAGTTACTTCATTTGATACTACTTGGTTTTAAGTTAGAATCTCCATAGAATCATTCGTGCAAGTCGAGGGTTACGCGTATCTCATCATTCCTCGTAGTCAAATCATCCATGTAAATTGAGGATTGTACTTAAGGACGAGTGTTAGATCACTTTCCCACATTGATTATTTGAAAGTTCCCGAACTTACCATATAAATCAAATCAGATCATCCGTACAAATCAAGAGTTAGAAATTGCTTATCACACCCTCGTAGTCAAATCATACATGCAAACCGGGGGTTGTACTTAAGAGCGGGTGTAAGATTCTTATCCCACATCGATCATCCATATAAATTGGGACCTAATATAGAATCATCCATGCAAATTGAGAGCTGCACATATATCATCATTCACTCGTGGTCAAATTATCCATGTAAACTTGGGGTCACACTAAGGACGGGTGTTAAATTATTGTCCAACGTTGATCATTTGAGAGTTTTCAAATCACTATATAAATCAAATGAGTTACTCCACTTGTCACTAATCGCCATATGATTTTAAGTTAAATTCTCCTAACATGATATAAGAGCTAGAATTCACTTCTTATTTTCTCTTATTCAAATTATCCGTGCAAATCCGGAGTTACATTTAAGGCGCGAATGCGAATATTAGATTCATATCCCATGTTATATTACTTAATTTAAAAAATAAAAAATAACTAAACTTAAAAATAAAGACATTAGACAAACCTCATCTTCACCTGCTGCTGTCCCCTAAAGGGATTCGAAAATTTAAATTGGAGACATAAAGCTAGCTTGACTTTTTTTTTTTTAATTATTTTTTTAATCCCTAAATCATCTTCTTCATTTTTTCTTATTTGATTTTTTTAAAAAAAAATAAGTATATATCCTAAAAAATATCTATTCCTGAAAAATAACCTATTAATTTCATCCTTTAATATTTAATAATTCAAAAAGTAAAAAATTAATAATCTCATTATTTTTTAACATAACAAATGGGGCAATAATACCCTTTATAACATAAATAAATATCAAGATAATAAACAATTTAAATCTATTTTCATATTTTGTTAATATTAATATGTATTAAAATTAAAAAATAATCTATGATCATTATTGACAACTAATAGAGCAAAAAGCAAAAAACAATAAGATTTACAATAAAGTTGTAAAAAATAATTACATATTTAATTAAGATAAATTATTAAAAAAAAAAATTGAACTTTTGATATTTTTTATGATGGATTTTTTTTTTTGTACCTACGAGTGTCCCCACGCTTACACTGTAAAATTAATCTCGTTCACGATACATAATTATCTCTCCCAACAAGTATTTTTTCGTAAGTTCGAACTCTTGATCTTATAAAGATTTTTTAATTATTTTAATTCAAACGGATTTTACCAGTTGAATTGATGTAATAATAAAATAAAATAGCTTTATATTAGTCGAAAAATGTGGATTGGATTGGAGTAAAATATTTTTATTATTTTGTTAAATGGGGAGGGAAGCCCTGGGGATTACACGTGGTCCACGGGTGACGTGACTTTGAAGGTGGGGTGACATGGGCCAAAGTCAAAATCCACAATGAGCGTCAGACACGGAGTGCTCTCCGCGTCGATCTGTGTGGGGCAGTCCCACTTGTAAACTTACTCCTATGCCCAACTTTCCCATGCAATATTAGGAAAATTGAGCAGCCGTTTGGCGATCACTTCCGTCCCATTTTTTTCTATCTCATTCTCAGATTTTTATTTGATATAGCGTTTGGTAACTATTCTTAATTTTTTATTTCTTTTTCCATCCTATTTTAAAATGAGAATTGTACCCATTTTTTCTATAAGATTGAGAAATAAAAAAAATTGTGCGCAAGATTTTCCATTCCATTCATATTCTTGAAAAAGGACACGGAGGGAATTTTTGAATTTTTTTGTGAGACCAACCTTCAAACTTTGTAGCCATTTTTTTTTTCTTTCTTCTTTGTTCTTCGTTCGTTCGGCTCTTGATTTCGAAATCGAAATAGGGATCGATTTCGAAATCGAAACAGAAACATGAGGGTTTGGCTCTCGATTTCGAAATCGTTCGTTCTGCTCCATCGTCGCCACCACCTTCATTGTGTTGCTCCATCGTCGCCATTGCCATCGCCGTCGTTTTGGCCTTCGTCGTCATCGTTGAACCCTATTTCGTCGTCATTGTGTTCGTCGTCTGCTTTAGGGTTCGATTTCGATTTCGAAATCGAAACTCGAAATCAAATTGGAAACCTATTTCGATTTCGAAATCGAAATCGAAATAGGGTTTTGATTTCAATTTCGAAATCGAAACTCAAACTCAAACTTGAAATCGAAATAGGTTGAATTTGTACTTGATTTTTTGAATTTGTGATTGTTGTTCTTGAATTTATTCTTGGTGTCCTTGAATTTGTTCTTGAATTTGTGCTTTAGGGTTCGTTCTTAATTTTTTTGATAAAATTATTACCAAACGCGATTCTGTTCCCAAATCTAAAAAAAAAAATTGCCGTTACCAAACGTGATTCTGTTCCAAAAAAGGAAATAAAATTATCATCTTATCCCATCCCATCTCATTCCCATCCCACTACATGGGATGGGTACGAAATGGTTAGCAAACGGGCCCTGACCTTTTCTTGGAGGTACAATTCAACCCTGATTCAATCAAATCAAATCAAATCGAACAATTTTGATTACGATTTTAATTTTGAAATTAAAAATCAAAATTATTTGATTTTGATTTTGAAATAGTAACACTGAAATTGAACCGCATAATCGTTATTTTATATCTATTTTTACTATATATATACTTTTATTTTATTTATTTATTTACGCTTTGACTCCCAATATATATTGATGTGGCAAATGGAATCAACTTCTCACATGCCAAAAACTTTCTCAACTTCTCCTTTCGACCTGCAAAACCGATTAGTTCTTAAGAGAGTTAAAGAACCTCTGACGTGAGAATAAATAAATCTATTTATGATGAAAGCTCAAGCACTTGAATCAATCATAAAAATAACATGTTGATACTTTCCCTTTATATAGACTTAGTAGATCACTGTTGTTTCGTTGGTGAGGTCGCCTATGTCATGATTTTCCTCCTAACGGCATGAGATATGGCCACGACCTTATCCATTAAATTAGGAGAAGATCTCTGTAACGTTCCTCCCATCAAATATGGGCTATTACAGTTAGTCAGTTGTAACGCTCCTCATGCATGGGGGTCGTGGAGGTCATGAGCTGACCTGTTCTTGACCTTGTCACCATGGGTTCTAATTATCTCTTGTTGGGCCTGCTTGCAAGGCCTATTTTGCTTGTGTATTGGACCACTACGGTCTTTTTCCCGATGGGCGTGCTCAACCTAGATCATATGTCGGGGTATATCTTAGTACATGTGAATTTTATGTATTCTATTTCAATTATGGTTAAGACGTTTATTGTAACAATTAATAATTTTGTGATTTAGTTTTGTTATTTGAAATTTATGTTTTATATTTTAGCTATGTTTTTTATGCGGTTCGCGGTTTCGGGATTTCGGTTTTGATTTTAGTTTTATATAAATTTAAAATGCTCAATAGATTCCCAGTTTCTCGGTTTTGATTTAGTTAGAAAACTAAATTTCACTTAGCCAAAAGCAAAATTATTATAATCGTAGTTGAATTGAGAAAAAATAACAAATCAAGATTAAGAAATTGAGAGAGAGAGAGAGAGAGAAAAGTAGTACCTTAATTTCGAGTCTGAGAGGCTGTGCCAATCCAATCGCGCAAACAAAACAACCAAAACAAAAGAGAAACATGACTCCATTAAATCAAAATATTATACACTCGATCCAGTAATTCTAAATCACAGAGCAAAGATTTAAAAATCATCATATTCGTGAAGCCAGATTTAAACAATCCAGTAATTATAGAATCGTGCACGTGCTAGAGAAGAAAAGAGAGAGAGAGATCCCGATCAGAAATGATGGTGGTTTCCACGGCGACGATGGTTGCGGCAAATGAGAGAGAGGAGGAGGATGCTAGGTTGAGACAAGGTAGAGTTTACATATAGAGAGATTTGAAACAGGGCGGAGATAGTGAGTGGAGGGATTTCTAATTTCTCGAGAGTGAGAGTATTAGGAGAAAGAATTCGGGAGAGTGTAGACATGATATTTTGACTGTTGTGCAAAAATTTTATATTTTATTTTATATTTAACTTTGTTTTATTTTATTTTATTTCAAAAAGTACAATATATATATATATATATATATATATATATATATATATATATATATATATATATATATATATATAAAGGAAAAATAAAAAAGAAAAAGAAAGAAAATCAAATAAAGAAATGGAGTAGAACGATCCTTGGCCTAGAACAAGTTTTTGAAAAGAGAACAAGATGGCTTTGGTTTGGAGCAGATCGGATTAAAAACGAGCAAGACGAGTGTCAATACTTTTTCGTGTGAATAATAAATAGTGTGTGAACAGTACGTGAACAGTTTGAGAATAATACGTGAATAGTACGGGAGCATGATGTCAGCATATTTGATGAACAGTTTGAGAATAGTATTATTCACATGAATAGTTTTGAGAGTAAAACTATTTACGTGAATAATGTTATACGACAAATAGTGCATGAACAATACGTGAACAGTTTGAGGATAATACTATTTATATGAATAGTATGTGAATAGTACGAGAGCATGACATCAACGTTTTTTATGAATAGTTAGGGAATAGTACCATTCGATTATGAGTCGTGCGCTCACTTGTCCTCGCGTCGTTTTCTATCAACCAAATTTTGTTTTCTACCCACCGAATTTTGACTTGTGTGTTTTTTTGTCTTAATTTTCTTCCTAAAACCAAGGCACCCGACACCCATTGATCTATAAATACCATGTAAAATCAGAGAGCTGGGGGCGAAAGGTAGAGAGTTTGGCAATTTTTCTGTAACTTTTCTTTCTTTTTTTCTTCTTTCATTTTCCTTTTTTTTTTTTTTTTTTTTTTTCTTTCACCATATTTTGAGCAGTTTAGGAGGCAGATCACTCCCCTGATAAAATAAAAATAATTATTTATTATACCAAAATTTCGGTTTGTAATTTTTTTTTTTTTTTATGTATATAAACTTGTAATAAATTTAATGAGTAGATAAAGCAAGGTGGAAATTTGCCTTCAACTTGAGTGGCTTAGGAGGGAGATTGCTCTCCTCGATATGTATATTAATTAAAATTGATGTAACTTAGGTGTATATGTGTGTGTGTGTGTTTCTTAACTTGTGTTAAAGATAATGTGTTGACTAAACGAGGTGGACACCTCCCGTCCTTAATCCATGCCCTAAAATATATAAGGAAAATACCTCAGGCAAAACATACATCGTCTTATTTTATTATATAGATGTGTTATAACAAAATAAACCTGATAGAAGGATGACCCTTGATCGATTACTATGATATAAATGGATTCATGTAACCGATACTACATAAGTGGAGTAAAGACTTAATTGTTGTTGTTGTATTATAACAAAATGATTCAAATTTAGTTACAACCACACATATTTTTTTATTTTTTATTTTGAGAAATTATAAAAAATATTTAAGAAAGATTATCGTTACCAAACGCAATTATGTTCATAAAATACTCTAAAATGTAAACAAAATTCTCATCTTATTTTATAGGTAGTATAAACAGAAACGTTAATCAAATGCCACCTTAATTGTTGTCGGAAAATGCTATTTATAGTTCGAAAATCATTTTTTCCTGTTTTATAGTAATTATAGTTCATGCAATTTATAATGGAATTAGTAATTATCCGTGTACACATTTTAATATTATTTTAATAAAAATAAATTATAATTTTAAAATATAATTAATTAATTGCTATAAATATTCTAATTTATTTTATACATAATATGGGTTCCATAAACTAAATAAATGTAAAGGTTGTGATCTCCTCTAATGAATCTCAACAGTTCTATTGATAAAAATAATGTCGATTCCACACCAACTTTATTTATAATATTAATTAGTAATTACCTCTCAATTTAGGTACACTTTAATATTATTTTACTAAAAATTATTTAATGAAATTTAAAGTTATAAATTTAAATTATCTTAATTTTTTAGATCTACATGATAAATAGTGTGTTCTCCACAAAGTAATTAAGACCATTAATAAGAAGAATAAGATCACTCCAAATATATAATTCAAGTGTGAATTTCAGTGATATTGTGTCGAAAATTGGCTGACACCTTCAGTTAATCCGATCAAGTTCCACGAGGTTGGTTCTGTGTTGAGGTGGCGTCTTCGTGTGTTCTTAAAGTTTAGACTTTTGATAGTTAATGAAAAATAGTGAACGAACGTTTATATACTTGTATAAATATATGAAACCCTAACTTCAACCCTCATATCTCTAAACTCTCACTCATTTCATCCGTCCCCATCTCTCTATCTCTCCATTTTTCAATTGCAAGTCCCACCATCACCACCGCTGAAGTCGGTCCGTCGCCATGGAATTTGCCCCTACTATTACCACCGCCGAAGTCGGTCTGCTACGAATTAGTCGTCGCTGCCAGTGGAATCACCATATCTAGAACAACCGAAGTCATTTTCCCCGTGAACTAGTCGTCGTCGTAGTAGAGTTTCCAGATTTGGAACCATCGCATACTTTCTTTTTCTCTTTTTCCCATTTTTTTAACCACAAGCCCCTACCATTACCCTCACGAACCAGTTGCCATTTGTCTTCACTGGCAAATATGTTATTCATTGTTTGTCTTCGCCGGTAGATCTGTTATTTGCCCTCTATTCTTCGAGATATGTTCTTTGCCATTTGCCTTCGACGACAGATCTGCACTTCACCGTTTGTTATTTGAGATCTAAAAATTTCAGATCTGGAATCATTCACATCAAATCTGAAAATTCCAGATCTGAAAAACATTCACATCAGATCTTGAATTTTCAATGGTGGTTCGTTGTTTCGTCTTTGATAGTAGTTCGCGAGGAGGCGACGCCATATCTGTTTTATATTGATTATGATTGTTCTAGTTTGATATTTTGTTTTTTTGTGAATGTTCATACCGGTTTATGTTTTGGTGAATGTTTATTGTGGTTTGGTGACTGTTCACATCGATTCGTTTTTCATTGATATTTTAGGATTTTTTTTATTTGTTGTTGATTGCGCCTCTGAAATATTTTAGATCTGGAAAATTCTAGATCGGAAAACTCATTTTGTCATTTTAGATCTGTTTTGATTTGTTGGTCTTGTTGATTTTGGTGAAGTTTTTGTTTATTCATTGTGATTGTTCTTGTTGATGTTTTGTTCTCTTTGAAAGTTCATACCAGTTGTTCTTTATGAATGTTCGTTGTGGTTTGGTGAACATTTATACCAGGTTTATTTTTTGGTGAATGTTCATTGTGTTTTGGCGACTGTTTATACCGGTTTCGTTTTCATTGACCTTTTAGGGTTTATTTTCAAAATTTTAATTTGTTGTTCTTGGTTGATTTTATTTTTAATTTTTTGTACTTTTTTCACTTAATATTCATAATTATTTTTAATAGTAATATGAATGTTCATAACAAAAGAACGTAAATGTTCTTTCCGTAGTTTCTGTAAAACATAACAAAAGAACGTAAAACATGAGAACGTGTGAACATAATAAAAGAACATAATTTCACATAAAAAAAATTTAACATTCACAATAGTATAATCAATCTATTAACACGTATTAAATGCTTATAATATCAAAATAAAAATGTAAGTGTTCATGTCTTTGCTATATCTTACAGAATGAGATTTTTTGTAAATTATGGGAAAACGATGGTCAAAGAACAGGGGAATTATTTTCTAAATTTCTTTTGGGAAATACAAACTTTAGAGTCTATTTTATGATTTCTATATCTTTTTGAGGACTAAATAATATTTTTTCTAAAATTTTTAGAGCACGGTATAAATTTTTATGGGCTATCTTTTTTCTCCCCATTTAAACGGGGTATTAAAAGTGTATTAAATTAATAAATACGGGGCAAATGGTCTTTTATCCCATTCACGTTATTTAATCATCATTATCTCTTCTATTTTAAAAATCTATACTTCTTTCTACTTAAAATAGTAAGAAACTAACTTTTTGTGTGGAGTTGATAATCATAAGTGGGATAGGAGGATTTGTAAAACGGTGGAGGGGTTAGAGAATGCTTACAGAGAAAGAAAAGTTGAAGGTAAAATAAAAATTAAAAGAATGATTTGATGTTGCCAAAAATTACCCGGTGTGTGATTCAGTGCCTCACGTGCAGGAAACTTCCGCAACTTGCAACCCTACCTGCAAAACCAGTTAGTTCTATGGGGGACACCGGTGTGGTATCGGCCAAAGAATCTCCAGCGTGAGAATCATGTTAAGTTGCTCTAAAGAGAGAATAAACCATAAACATTCTATTAGAGTAATATTGAGAGAGTTGTGTGTGTTGATACCTCATTCCCTGTCGTATATATAGGTCATACCTCCAGTAGTTATTCCCTTCATGATTCTCTCCACGTTCCATAATCAACCACCGTAAACGTAGTCTGTGCTCCCGTTACGGGAAGTTGTGTCAATCATGTTAGTGCTTGGGGAGGGTAGTTGATAAGTGTGAAAAACTTATCTATTTTCATTCCGAATTTGTTAGTTTTCGAATATATTTATAGTTATTTTTATTATGTTTTAATTAGTTTTCATACTTTTTGTATAACTCAGGTGTGTGGGGTAAAAAGATAGAAAACTGGAGCTAAAATGATGAGATTGAACCAAAGCGGTTCGAAGTTACGGTGGATAAACAAGCTCGGAGGCTAAAAGATGAAACAGGCCCACCGCTTAGGCGTCCAGACCACCACCTAAGCGATGAAGATGCAGAGAAAAGCAAAATATTACTGACGGATGACCGCCTAGGCGAAGATTCTATCGCTTAGGCGGAAATCTAGCAGAGGACGAAGAAGGGCTACTGACAGCTGCTCGCCTCGGCGAAGTTTTCTTCGCCTAGGCAAAATTTCAACAGAATGTTCTCCAGTCCACCGCCTACTTCACCGCCTAGGCGATGAGACTTAACCGACCTAACTCCGCCTAGGCGAAGAATCCACTGCCTAGGCGGATTTTTCCTGCACAGTCTTGAGATATTTGTAGATATTTTTGAGATATTTTGGCTATAAATACCCCCTCTCCTCCCCCTTGGCCGGCAACTCTCTTCCCTCTCTTGCATTTTTTAGCCCTTTAGGCTATACTTAAGCCTAGGGTTAGGGATTTTAGTGGTGGAGCTCGCATCCCAAAGTGGAGAAGACGGCGAATCGATCGTAGAGCGTTCTTAGCGGTTTATCTTCGGACGAGGCTAAGTTCTTCGATCGTTTTTCCTTATTTCTTTATCTTAGGAGTATGTGAGCATATTTAGCTCGTTATTTTCTTGTATATGCGGCTATAGCCCCGAGTTAAATATGGATTGTAGTAGGGATTAACCTATAATTTATAAATACGTTGTTTGGATGATTTCGGTGCTGCGTTTATGTTTGTTCTTTGTAGTTTGATTGTATTTATCGTATTGTTTGTTTATTATGCTTAGAATGATAAACGGAGAATACGGGGTTTTGACAAACCCCAGATTCGGATTAAGGTAAACAAACGTCACGAGTCTATAACCCGATCGGGGTTTGAATCGTGGACAATCGATGACGTGGGGCTAGACACACGCGATCTAGGGTCGTTAAGACGTTGAGGGGAATTTTTTCGTTGACACGAAGTCGCGTTATATCCCTCGTCTTACACTCGGGAGATGTGGCGAGGGAGTTTTAGAACGGAGATTGTTGATAGGGTAAATACAACGCGACGATCCAATAACTCGGGAGGGAGTTGGATTGTGTGCAATCAATGACGTTGGGCGAGACTCACATGACCTAGGGTCGTTAAGACGTTGTGGGGGACTTCTCCGTTGACTCGAAGTCATGTATTCTCCTGTCTTACACTCGGGAGAGATGACGGTGGAGTTTACATACCGAGATTGTCAAATAGGTCGAATAACGTAAACATGAGTAAATCGGAATCGAACACGTATTTGTAAACACGTTAATCCCTATGCAATTCTTCACCCTAAAACATATTAACATAATAGTGTAGTTAATTTCGGTTATATTAGTATTAGTTTAATTAATTAAATACATTTGCTTTTTGCCTAGATAAAATTAGGTCACGACAAACGCGGTATTCGATAGTAACGACAACAATCCCTGTGGATACGATAACCCGATCTTAACGATCACACTATACTAAAATTTAGACCTCGTATACTTGCGAGTGTAAGTAAAAGACGTGTATTCCATGCTCCTACCAAGTTTTTGGCGCCGTTGCCGGGGATTGTTTTGACGTTATTGTCGGAAAAACGCGGTAACGGCTCCAGAGACTTAAGTTTTAGATAGGAGAAGCAAGTGTTTCGTATTGCCGGGATTGGCGATGTCGTTCATTGTCGATATTGTGTGTAAATGACCTAATTTTATTTTAGGCATTTCTTTGTATATAATTTTTGTTTGTAGTTTTGTTTTTATTTCCAATGCAGGGTACATGCCGATGTTAGATAGACGGGTATTGATGCATCCCTTTCGATGGGATTCCAAATCGTTTTATGTTGCTTGGCCAAGCACATAATCCGGTGAGGCGTTTTGTTGAAAGATCAAGCCATCCAAAGCAAAACCTCGCCAATCTTGAGGGTGTTCTGAATGTCGGGACGATGACATTAAACCACGCGCTTCTTGGGAGGCAACCCAGGGTCAAATAAATTAAATCCGTCACATCCGACTTGATTCGGAGGCGTGATCCTCTCGCCTCCAGGTAAGTGTTCTAAACACCCTTCGTCAGCATGCTTAAATTTCATATGTTGAGATTGATAATTGGGTTCGCTGAGGACACTGTCCACTTTGAGTTTGGAGGTGATGTGTAGTATTTAGTATTGTTAGTTTATGTGTTATTATTTTTCCGTATTGCATGTGTGTTTATGTTAGAATGTGTTTATGTTTTTGTGTTGTTGTTTTCATGTTGAGTTTTGTGTTCATCTGGGCCGTCACCCGATGATGAAAATTACCCCTGGTTGTTTTCGAAGTCAAGAGTAATACCCATGCATGTGTAATTCTGTGTGTTTGACTATGCGTTTTGGTCAAAATTATTGTAGATCCTAATTTGCACGGGCACATAGACTCAATATATTTTTATTCAATTGATTTGAGGACGATTATCGATTAACCAAATTCATGACACATTAATGATTCTAGAACTTGATTGAGGGAAAGCTTGAGGCGAAATCCTAGGTGAGGGAGTTCAAGAGACGTGATTTAGGCATTCTCTTTGTCGCTTGAGCCTTTTCAAGCCTACCCTTATACATGTTTATCCCTCGTTACCTTGTCGAAGCCTAAATGCAAATTCAATTCAGAACACATAAACCAATACCACGGCCAATTGAACTCCTTCCAGTCCTATATCGCTGAATTTAAGGGTACATTTGAGTGAATCAAGTTAGTCGTTGCAAAGGCTTCTTGATGTGAGCGGTTGGGTTTAGGGCGAACTTCTAATTGGTTCGATATTTGAGTACTCACTTGTCGTTTTTTATTTGTATTTCACACACCCCTTCAATTGTAACAATCAAATAAGTTTGGAGGTGTGTTCGTTGAAAAGAAAAATATATATATATATATATATAGAAAAAAAAATCAAATGTAATTACGGTTTTTATTTCCGTTTCTTTTGACAAGTGAGTACGTCGGTCTTAAATGCATGTTCGGGATTGTTTCCAATCTTTCTATGGGGATTCGATAGTGAATGTGCCAAGCGTTGAGCCTTGGGTAACGTTAAGTTAACAACGTTAACCCGTTTTGTATTCCAAATTACCCTTGGCCAAATTAACCTTAACCGAACCAAGCCCTAATGATCTTCATGAACTACTAAACCTACATTAGTGGAGAGTGGACCCCAATCCTGCTTATGGTAATCCTTAACTCATGAATTTCGTTGGTGGATAATCCAATCCAATCGTTGTATAGTTATACTATTCTGTCTCGCACTAACACGTTTACAGGATCTAGAATAGCGTTCACCATTATTGCATGTCCAAATTCTAGAATATTACATGCTGTGTGTTACCGCCTGAACTCGATATAACTGGCGGTTGTTGAGGGAAAAATAAATAGGCCGTTAGAAGAATTTAAAACTCGCATGTTGTTATGTTTAGATTATTTTTAGGTTGTTTGTTATTTAATTCAGTTTGTGTATTTTTCATTTTAGTGTGTGTTTGGCTCGAGGATTAGCCAAATTCTGAGTTTGGGGGTATTGATAGGTGTGAAAAACCTATCTATTTACAATCCGAATTTGTTAGTTTTCGAATATGTTTATAGTTATTTTTATTATGTTTTAATTAGTTTTCATACTTTTTGTATAACTCAGGTGTGTGGGGCAAAAAGATAGGAAACTGGAGTTAAAATGATGAGATCGAACCAAAGCGGTTTGAAGTTACGGTGGATAAACAAGCTCGGAGACTAAAAGATTAAACAGGCCCACCGCTTAGGCGTCCAGACCACCGCCTAAGCAGTGAAGATACAGAGAAGAGCAAAATATTACTGACGGACGACCACCTAGGCGAAGATTCTATCGCCTAGGCGGAAATCCAGTAGAGGACGAAGAAGGGCTACTGACAGCCGCTCGCTTAGGCGAAGTTTTCTTCGCCTAGGCGAAATTTCAACAGAATGTTCTCCAGTCCACCGCCTAGGCGATCAGACTTAACCGACCTAACTCCGCCTAGGCGAAGAATCCACCGCCTAGGTGGATTTTCCCTACACAGTCTTGAGATATTTTTAGATATTTTTGAGATATTTTGGCTATAAATACTCCATCTCCTCTCCCTTGGCCGACAATTCTCTTCCCTCTCTTGTATTTTTTAGCCCTTTAGGCTATACTTAAGCCTAGGGTTAGGGATTTTAGTGGTGGAGCTCGCATCCCGAAGTGGAGAAGACAGCGAATCGATCGTAGAGCGTTCTTAGCGGTTTATCTTTGGACGAGGCTAAGTTCTTCGATCGTTTTTCCTTATTTCTTTATCTTAGGAGTATGTGAGCATATTTAGCTCGTTATTTTCTTGTATATGCGGCTATGGCCCCGAGTTAAATATGGATTGTAGTAGGGATTAACATATAATTTATAAATACGTTGTTTGGATGATTTCGGTGTTGCGTTTATGTTTGTTCTTCGTAGTTTGATTGTATTTATCGTATTGTTTGTTTATTATGCTTAGAATGATAAACGGAGAATACGGGATTTTGACAAACCCCAGATTCAGATTAAGGTAAACAAACGTCACGAGTCTATAACCCGGTCGGGATTTGAATCGTGGACAATCGATGACGTAGCGCTAGACACACGCGATCGAGGGTCGTTAAAACGTTGAGGGGGACTTCTTCGTTGACACGAAGTCGGGTTATATCCCTCGTCTTACACTCGGGAGAGGTAGCGAGGGAGTTTTAGAACGGAGATTGTCGATAGGGTAAATACAACGTGACGATCCAATAACCTGGGAGGGAGTTGGATTGTGTGCAATCAATGACGCTGGGCGAGACTCACGTGACCTAGGGTCATTAAGACGTTGAGGGGGACTTCTCCGTTGACTCGAAGTCATGTATTCCCCCGTCTTACACTAAGGAGAGGTGGCGGTGGAGTTTACGTATCGAGGTTGTCAAATAGGTCGAACAACGTAAATGTGAGTAAATCGGAATCGAACACGTATTTGTAAACACGTTAATCCCTATGCAATTCTTCACCCTGAAACATATTAACATAATAGTGTAGTTAATTTAGGTTATATTAGTATTAGTTTAATTAATTAAATATATTTGTTTTTCGCCTAGATAAAATTATGTCACGACAAACGCGGTATTCGATAGCAACGACAACAATCCCTGTGGATACGATAACCCGATCTTAACGATCACACTATACTAAAACTTAGACCTCGTATATTTGCGAGTGTAAGTAGGCGTGTATTTTATGCCCAGCGTGGAATACGCGCCTTCTACTTACACTCGCAAGTATACGAGGTCTAAGTTTTAGTATAGTGTGATCGTTAAGATCGGGTTATCGTATCCACAGGGATTGTTGTCGTTACTATCGAATACCGCATTTGTCGTGACCTAATTTTATCTAGGCAAAAAGCAAATGTATTTAATTAATTAAACTAATACTAATATAACCTAAATTAACTACACTATTATGTTAATATGTTTTAGGGTAAAGAATTGCATAGGGATTAACGTGTTCACAAATACGTGTTCGATTCCGATTTACTCACGTTTACGTTGTTCGACCTATTTGACAACCTCGGTACATAAACTCCACCACCACCTCTCCCGAGTGTAAGACGGGGGAATACATGACTTCGAGCCAACGGAGAAGTCCCCTTCAACGTCTTAACGACCCTAGGTTATGTGAGTCTCACCTAGCGTCATTGATTACACATAATCCAACTCCCTCCCGGGTTATTGGATCGTCGTGTTGTATTTACCCTATCGATAATCTCCGTTCTAAAACTCCCTCGCTACCTCTCCCGAGTTTAAGACGAGGGATATAAAGCGATTTCGTGTCAACGAAGAAGTCCTCCTCAACGTCTTAACGACCCTAGGTCGCGTGTGTCTAGCCCCACGTCATCGATTGTCCAGGATTCAAACCCTGACCGGGTTATAGACTCGTGGCGTTTGTTTACCTTAATCCGAATCCGGGGTTTGTCAAAACCCCGTATTCTCCATTTATCTAAATAAGCATGATAAACAAATAATACGATAAATACAATCAAACTACAAAGAACAATCACAAACGAAACACCGAAATCATCCAAACAACGTATTTATAAATTATAAGTTAATCCCTACTACAATCCATATTTAACTCGGGGCCATAGCCGCATATACAAGAAAATAACAAGCTAAATATGCTCACATACTCCTAAGATAAAGAAATAAGGAAAAACGATCGAAGAACTTAGCCTCGTCCGAATATAAACCGCTAAGAACACTCTACGATCGATTCGCCGTCTTCTCCACTTTGGGATGCGAGCTCCACCACTAAAATCCCTAACCCCAGGCTTAAGTATAGCCTAAAGGGCTAAAAAATGCAAGAGATAGAAGAGAGTTGCCTGCCAAGGGGGAGGAGAGGGGGTATTTATAGCCAAAATATCTCAAGACTGTGCAGAGCAAATCCGCCTAGGCGGTGGATTCTTCGCCTAGGCGGAGTTAGGTCGGTTAAGTCTGATCGCCTAGGCGGTGAAGTAGGCGGTGGACTGGAGAACATTCTGTTGAAATTCCACCTAGGCGACTTCGCCTAGGCGAGCGGCTGTCAGTAGCCCTTCTTCGTCCTCTACTGGATTTCCGCCTAGGCGATAGAATCTTCGCCTAGGCGGTCGTCCGTCAGTAACATTTTACTCTTCTCTGCATCTTCACCGCTTAGGCGGTGGTCTGGACGTCTAAGCGGTGTGCATGTTTCATCTTTTAACCTCCGAGCTTGTTTATCTACCGTAACTTCGAACCGCTTTGGTTCGATCTCATCATTTTAGCTTCAGTTTCCTATCTTTTTGCCTCACACACCTGAGTTATACAAAAAATATGAAAACTAATTAAAACATAATAAAAATAACTATAAACATATTCGAAAACTAATAAATTCGGATTAGAAATAGATAGGTTTTTCACACCTATCAGTGGTACGTGAGGTAACGGTTACCATTGACCTACCACCTTTTGATCCAGTAATTGGGCCCTTCTTGGGTGGCTTTGTCCTGCCCCGAATAGGCCTAATGCATGGTTGAGTTGCGCTTAGCAGGCCAGACGCCTTATTCTTGGGCTATTAGGGCAGCGACCCATTGCTCGCTATTGTATTACCTTTTCGGGTGAGGCCTCTTGGACAGGTCCGACTCGCTTCTTCGTTTTTCTTCGCTCTGGTTTGTATGTGAAATTTTTTCCCACATCATGATTTTTTTTTTAATATTTACGATAAAAAATTAAATCAAAATTAATATAAAGAAGCAATTTCGTTTATTTTGTCTAAAAATTAGATAAAAAATTTAATTTTATCTATTTTTAAACATATTCTATTAATTTAACAAAAATAAAATAAAAGACAATTTATCCATAAACATATTTAGAAAACCTTCATTTTCTCAACCTTTATCACTCCTTTTTGTAAGTCATAGTGATATTATTCGTTTATTGTGTCAAATTTTCTATTATTTAATACAAGTTTTTATCTCATGCATGTACTAAAACAAAATTGCAATGAGCCTCTCTTTTTTCTTTGGAAATAACTAAATCTCATTTGTTTAGAGGCCACCAGTAATAATGAAGAAAGGGCAAGAGGCGTTTTTGTCTTCTTATTCATAAAAGTGCACTTTGCACATTGTCAAGCCATCTTCCACTTTTGGGCATGCTAATTGGCCTCAATGGTCTAAAGGCCAAAAGTGCAATGGAATAGTTAAATCTAGCATATTCTTTTTTTTGGAATAGAAATTTAGGTGGCGTTCGATTAGTGTTACCACTTTTTTGAAAACCCAACTGGAATAGGTTGGGTTGAGTTAAATTGGATTGGGTTAAAAATTTTGAGAACAAAATTACGTTTGGTAACGACAATTTTTATTTTGTGCTGAGAACATAATGTGTTTGGTAACGATTTTATCCTAAAACTAATTTTTTTTTTTTAATTTTTTTTTGTGTTTGCGGCGGCCGGACGCCGGCGACGGCAGTGGTGTCAGACGGTGGCCGACGGCTGCTGATGGACGGTGACACACGGTGTCCGGCGACAGTCGTCGGACGGCAACGGCTGACGGAGGTGGACGGTGACCAACAACGGTGGGTGGTCGTCGGACAGTGGCCGGAGTTGAAAATTTTGGGTTGAGTTTTTTGAGAAAAAAAAAAAAAAAAGTTTTTTTTGTTTCTCATTTCCTTAACATTTTGAGAATCAATTTCTATTTTTTGGGTTGGGTTGGGTTGAATTTTGTATTTACCAAACGCGTTCTCAAAAATTAAACTCAGAATTTTTGGGTTGGGTTAGGTTAGGAATACTAACCAAACGGGTTAAGGGCCCTTTTTGTTATTGTTTCTGTTTCATGATTCTGGTTCTCACTCTTAAAATTTTGGAGTTAATATATAGAAATTTATTTAGTAAATATATTCCCGTTCTTAAAATTTTTAGAGTAATTTAGAAATATTCCTTACATTTTTTAAGAGTCTACGAAACAAAAAAAAATGTTGATTCCTATTAACTCTCCACAAAATTATTACCACTACCACCACCCTATCGGTCACGACACCTCGTCGGCCGCCACCATCCGGCCGACAATCACCATCACGTTAGCCACTATACATTTAAAGAAAAAAAGAAGAACAAATGTTGCAACCAAACACTTTTCTTATTTCTATTTTAATAAATTAAAATAAACAATTTTAAGACAATAGTCGTTACCAAAATTGTTTCTATTTTCAAAATATTCCATAACGGAAATAGAATTCACATCTTATCACATCCTTTTTATGGAAAGTCAAAACAGAAAAACAGGAACACTAACCGAACGCCACATAAGAATCTTGATATGTGTTCATACATATCAACTAAATTTGATTTTTTTTAAAAAAAATTAAAATTTCCAAATCGCAATCGGCATACCATACACTTGCTTAGCTAGGGCTAGTTTGGGTGTGCGGTGGAACTGTAGTTCGATCCAAAAATGCGTTTTTCTCAAACACACTTTGTTTGTAAAGTACAGTAAGAAATGCGACGAAAATCAAACCGCATAAAAGTGTGGTTGAGCAAAAGTATCTTTAAAGTGCTTTTGCCCCATCACACTTTTGTGGTTGGTTTTTTGTATATTTTTTCTTTTTACAAATTTTCTTTTATTTTTTTAATTAAATTATACTACTATAAATGTTAAATCAACATTATACTTGGTGTCTATTACTCATTATTAATTAAATTCAACTCCAAATTATTATAATATAATAATATAATTACATTAATACAAATGTCATATAATTATATTCATAAATTTAAAATAATAAAATTAACTTTTGACTCTCATAAATTATTCAAAATAGAGATATTAAATTTATAGTAAATTAATAAATTAACTAAATCAAGCTTTAGAATTAACATGGTTAAATCAAATAACATAAGATTAATATATTATAATAATATTTTATCATTTAAGTACATATATAACATAAATAATATATTTGGAAAGGTATAATTGACATTACATTATTTAAAATCACTTTTAAATACACAATTCAAACACCCACATTTAGATAGATTTTGACAAACAATAATTTCAAACAATACATCGCTTAGATCTTTGCCTCGGAGATAACATTTAGCTCATGTTTGATAATCCTTAAATTTTAAGTGCTGAAAAATTTAAGTGTTGAATTTATTAAATATTCAAAAAAAAATTTTTAATAATTTTAACTTCAAAAAAAATATTTTTGTACTAATTTTTATTCCTAAATAATTTTTACAAGTTTATTTTTTTAAAATATTCTCTCTGCAACTCTCTCTATTTTTTCTCAATTTAATATTTTGTTTATTTATAATTTTTTGTATATAATTTTTTTTGTGAGATTTTACAGTATTAGTGTAAAATGTTAGTTGTAATAATTAAATATTCTATGATATTTAGTGATAAGTGCTAAAAATTAAGTGAATCACATCAATAAAAATTTTGAACAATTTTTTTAAATAGTTCATATTTTTTAAGTGATTACTTAATTTTGTTATCAAACACACTTTATTTTATAAGTACTTAATGTATTCAATTTCAAGTATTTAATTGCGTTATCAAATACGCCATTAACTACTAACACTCGTCTAGTTATATTCAATTGTAATATTCATTCATTTAAGTGTCACACTACAATAGTAATATTATAGCGCAACTGGACTATTAAATTCCTGTCTCATATAAATTATTTGAGAGTGCTCAAATTACTATATAAGTTAAAAGAATTATCCCGCTTAACATCATATGATTTTAAGTTGGAATCTTCTAGCATGGTATCAAAACCAAAGTCAGGGAATTCCCCTCTCTTTTCTTGTAGTCAATTCTTTCGTGCAAACTAGGGGTTAACCGCTCTTAAGAGCGAGCATTAGATTTCTGTTATACATAGATTACTCGAGAGTGCTCAAGCTAGTATATAAGTCAAAAAATTACTTTACTTGATTACATATGATTTTAAGTCAGAACCTCCTAACTTGGACATTATAGAGGGATAATTCCATTTTCCAATTTTGGATGAACTTCTATATTTCATATATGAATTAATTAAATAAATAAAAAATGACCAGATGATCTCATTAGAAAAGTCATTCTACCAAAATATCCCGCAACTTTCTAATTGAACTATTTAATTCTAAAATTCGCGTTAATCGTTATCATTTAGTTTAAATTTTAAATCTGAACCAAATGAAGTCACGATAATACCCCTTACAAATTCGAATTATATATTTGACAACATATTTTTCTATTGCATAAAAGTAGGAACAAATACAAAATTAAAATTAAACCAATTTTATATTCTTAAAATAGCGATAACTTTTTTTTTTATATATATCGTTTGCTTGATTTGATTACAGATTTATGATTAAAGGGTCATTGACTTCAAAATAATTAGTTTTAGATGTGCAGATTTAAAAAAAATATAATGAATTTTTAATATTGAAGCATGAAACATATATGTGTCATTTGGTTATTTTTATAGCAATATACCGAAGCGGATGTATAAATTTAAATGAATAATGACGTCTTCTAATATCCAAAATAAATATACTATTAGAAATTACATAAATAATCATAAAAGTAAAATAATATTTCTACCGATTAACTTTTATTAATAAAGTATAAATTACAAACAAACAACCATAAAATTAGAATTAATTTTATCATTTTTTATAAGTCAACAAATTCTAATTTAATTAGTTTACATCGTATCTACTTTCTTTTTTGGTAGAAATGCTTTTTGAATCACAATTATTTTTTTGAAGCAATTTAAAATGTAGAATATAAAAATTAATTATATATTTGTGTATTAATTAGAAAAATAAAATAAAATTGAGTGGTGCCACTTATTATCTGATATATAAAAAATAAAAATAAAATAAACAAATATAAGGAATTAATCTTTGTCACCGATGAAATGAATTAATCTTGGCTATTTATTATGATGGAAGAAATTAATATTAGCCATTTATTTTCTTTTTAATCTAATGAGTTCACGAGAATGTAGAAAATGGGAAGAAAGAGTTGTGTTTGATTCAGAATTGTAAGCTTTGGTTTTTAGTGTTAGATATAGATATAGATATTCATTTACATATATTTTGCTGCATAATTTAATATTTGTTAAATTGAACACGGTAATGAATTTTGTGTCGAATTCAACAAAATACATTGTTTTCAATCTATTTTTCATCTAATTACATTTAGTATTTTTACAATAACAATAAAATACATTTTAAATTTTTATTGAAATAACAAGTTGAATTCAACACAATATGAAAAAATATGAATGACCCCTCAATGGAGACTACTTCATCATTACTGTCTGAGCTCCGCCTTATCGTGATATTCCTGCTCGGCAAATACCAAATGATGACCTCATTTGGAATGGGATGACCAACGCCCTGCCGTGCTAATCCCAGGCGACTATTACCAAAGGAAGGCCCTTTGTCATATTGGTCGAGCTTTGTCCTGCGGTGTTGTTCATGTCTAGCAACCACCAAATGATGGCCCCATTTGAAATGAGATGACCATTGCCCTGCCATGCTATTCCTGGCCAGCAACCACCAAAGCATGGCCCCGTTTGGAATGGGCCAACCAGCTTAAGCTCTGTCCTGTCGTGCTATTCCTGCTCAGCAACTACCAAAAGATGGTCCTATTTGAAATGGGTCGACCAGTGCCCTGTCGTGCTATTCTTGGTCAGCAACTACCAAAGCATGGCCTCATTTGGAATGGGCCAACCAATACCTTGTCGTGCTATTCCTGGTCGGCTATCACCAAAAAAAGGCCCTTTGTGATATTGGTCGACCAGCGCTCTGTCGTGCTATTTCTGCTCGGCAACCACTAAAGGAGGCCCTATTTGGGATGGAATGGGTTGACCAGCGCCCTGCCATGCTACTTTTGCTCGGTCATCAGCTTAAGAAAGTCTTTTTGTTTTTGTTTGTGCTCTATTCAGAAGACCTCCGCCCTCTCGGGCTACCTCTGATCAAATTTCTCATCAATAAGACTCATTGGGCCTTCATTTATCTCTCATTGCCCCTGATCTAAGGAGCTTGCCACCCCGGTACCTTTATAGAGGACCTCATCTGCTGGGGAAGACCAAGGCCATGTCGTTCCTAGGATCTCAATCTTCTTGGAGTAGAATGGGTTGGCCTATGGGCCTATCAGTTGGGCCGAAAGGCCAGACCCATAGGATTAATCTTCTCACGTGCCCTCTTATGGGCCATGCACATATTTTTTTCTTATTAACCGTGCCCAGGGCCCTAATTATGTAGTGCTAATTGTGCTAGTCTCTTATAAATAGTCAGACATTCAATACCTCAGGTAATACTTAACCACCAACTTGAAGCACAAATTTGTTTTTCTTTCATGAGCTCTTACTCTCACGTTAGAGGGATTTCATCGGGCACAATCATGATGGGTCTTTGTGCAGGCACTCGCTTTGAACCTCAGCTCCTCTAAACTTCAGCTCAAATTTGTAAAAGATTGTTTGCGCATCCGAGAACGCTCAAAGAATTCGACCTTCGGTCTCTGAACTCAGTACATGTAACCACTATCTCAACAAGAAAAATTTACGTGGACTCTGACCGGATTAACTTGAAGTGTTTACCAATTTTAGACATCAACATTAACCATAGTATATTAATTTAAATAAAAAATAATAATTTCTCAGTTCGTTTAAAATAGACGTTAGTAAAATGTAGTTTTTAAAGTGGAATAGGGTAAAAAAATAATTTACCAATAAAAAAACCCTAAAGTAATTACTAGACAATGCGATATAATTATACAAGGGTAAAAATGAACTTTTGATGGATGACACGTGGGGGCATGAAACAGACAGATTAAAAAATATCTGTGACCAAACACAACCTTGGTGAGTAAGAATTCGTGAGTCAGTGGCCCATTGCGGATTCAAAAGGTCCTATCCATTGTAGTTTAATTTCCCCCTTATTTTTTATTTATTTATCTTAATAATTTATTTATTTTATTTTCCGATTATTAAAATTATTTAAAACGACCACGTCAGCCACATGACGGGTGGTATTAGTTGGCCTAGCCTTGGACTCGTAGATCAAGTCGCTGATCGACACGTGTACGACAGAGGTGACGTTTGAATAAATTAAAAATATTTTTTTATTTATCGGTCATCGCGAATATCGACGTGCCAGCTCAACCATGCCCAACTGAATCCTACCGTATTCACTTGACTCGTACCTTGTTCGACTACAGTTCCTGCAGATGCATGCACTACTTGTACTTTTGAACCTTATTCCATTTTTTAAAAAAATTAAAACTAAATTTTAATTATATATATATATATATATATATATTTTTTTTTTTTTTTTTTTTTAATTTCCTCTTATTATCAATTATTAAATGGGATAATTTGCCAATAATGCCAGAGCCTTATCCATCACTTGTCATAGTTTAATTTTATTTTGAATATAAATCTTTTAATTATGTTTTGACTTGTATTTTAGTCATATAATAAAAAAAAAGTCGGTGAAAAATATTTTTTTTTTTAAATCTAATTGGTGAAAAATAGTTATATGTAACTGGTGCGTGATTATTACGTGAGTAAGATTTTTGTCTTTTTAAAACAGATGAAACTAAATCACAAGTTTTTACTGCATGTAGGACTTTTGACCAATTAAAACTTAAATGGAGGACCTCCCATCGATTGTCCCTATAATAAATTCTCTCTTATATCTAGAATAAAATATTTTTAATTAAGATTTGCATCGTTTACCGCTAGTGTCATCTGCCGTTGGATCTCAGGACTCGGGTCGCTAAAGTTCAACCACAGGCTATCGAATTTTTTTAGTTGTATGTAGCATTTTTTTAGTGTATTTTTCGGTTACGTGTAACTATTTTTTTAATATGTTTTTTAGTTACATTTTAAGTGTATTTTTAGTTATATTCATATAATTTTTTTGACGACCGACAACAAAAAAATTAATTGAATATAACTAAAAAAAATTATAACTAATATATTACTAAAAACAGTTAAATATAACTAAAAATAATTCTAGAGACCGAAATTTCGACGACCGACAGTGACTAGAATACGGCGTCCGAGGGCGGTAAGATAATCGTTAGTGATGCAACCTTAATTACAACATTAGTATTTTGACCAAAATTTAATAATTATTTATTTTGAGACTTTTTATTAATTTAATATTATTATTAAGACCTTCTACCAAATATTGTTAGGGCAGGGATCGAGTTGAATGTGGCAACTGTAGAGAAGGTACCGCAGAGGAAATGGCATCCCGCATGTACCGATGTATCTATACACGTAGTCATTGATATGCGAACACGTGTAAGATGACGTGGAATGGCCTTGGCGCTCCTTCTCTCTCCTCGCTGCTCTTTCTCTTCCCTCTCTCTCCTCTTCAATCTGCACAAAACACACACACTGCCCTTGCCTCCGTGTTTTAGAGAGAGAAAGAGCCGGTCTTTTGGAGCTACTCTTTACTCATAGTTTTTTTTTGTTTCGTCGCCATTGGTTGGAGGTAGTTGAAGCTTTCGAGAGCGAGGAGGTTTCTGTTGCTGGTGGAGTTTGAAGGTAAGTGAATTTCGAGCTTGATTTAGTGAATTATGGTGTTGGATTCGCCTAACGAATGTGAATTTTCTTGATTTTTTTGTGTTTTTTTTTTTTTCAATTTCGCGACGAATGAGGATTCGATTTCTGCTTCTGTTTGATGATTTGGTTTTTGATTAATTGTTTCTGTGTTTTTGTTCTAATGTTCTCTCTCATCTTCAAGAATTTTAACGCGCGCGCGCGCGCGCGAGCGAGAGAGAGAGGAGATTGAATTGTTGGAACTGCTTCGACTATTTGACTGAAAGCATCGTTTTCAGATGGATTTGTCGATAAGAAAGGATAAAGCCGAAGTATTTTAGAGTTTAATTTAGAGAATTTCACGGGGAAAAAATCCAGAAACTTGTGCTTTTCTATTGTTCTAAATTTTGACAAGGGTATTTCCGTCATTTGACTCGAAGTTTGTCTTGGATTGACTATACTTGTTCCTCGGCTAATGGTTCTGTTCGTCATTTAGCATTTGGTTGGGGATACTGGAAAGACCAAAGTGCCCCTAACCATTCCTTTTATTGCTGTTCGATGTTGGGGGAGTGGGGATACTTAAGTTGATCTTTTTCTTTAAACAGTTTATTTTTCTAAAAATTGAGATTAACAAGATAATCTATCAATCCTTGGAGTGCCATGTTGGTATAGATCTTCATATATGACAAATAATTATTATTTGCTTAAACATCTTCAGAGTTGAGTTTAATTGTTGTTTTTAAAATTTCTTGAGAATGATTGTCTGATCAACAAGGCGTTGTGCCTGCAATTCTCTTGCTAATCCTTGTTACAATTGACTAACATAATTACCTGCTTTTAACATGTAATGTCTCAGTCCATTATATGGTTTTCCTGATTGTCAGTCTTGAAGTGGGCTTGGGTGAGGTATTAAAAGTAGGAATCTGATTTCGATAAGAGATTTGTAATTTTTTCTTAAGAAAAAAAAAAATGTAAATCCCTTCTCGAAAATCAAAATACTTCCTTCAAATACCTTGAATACTCGGGTTTTGTCTTCACAATTGATAAAAAAGAGTAGTTCGGTGCTACAAAGCTCCCGTTATGCGTGGGGTCTGGGGAAGGGTCAGGTCACTTGGGTCTATTGTACGCAGCCTCACCTCGTGTTGCAAGAGGCTGGTTCCATACCTTGAATCTATGGCCTCTAGGTCACACGCCGACAACGTTGCGCCAAGGCTCCCCTTCCATTTTCACAATGAATAATAACATTATTTCTGGTTACATAAATTATTAATTATTGCAATTCTATGTTTGGGGTGACAATTTTATACTCGCCAGGATCAGCTTGAAGGTAGTCCTAGGAAGATGGTCGAGTCTTATGAATTGGCAAACATTTGTTGTTGGGCTGAATTTTTTTTTATTTTATCTTAGGTATTGACTTTAAGATGAGTAGAAACATAATCATTTTGCTTGTTATACCTTTTGGAAGGGGAAATATATTGGGTTTGAGCCCATAGAGAGGCAACCTGTTGAGTTTTAGGTTTGTTAGAGCAGCTTGCATGGATAAATTCTCTCATTTGACTCAGAAATTGAAGGAAGGGGGGGGGGTTGGACTCCTTAATTCTTTTTATTTTAGAAATTTAGAAATAGGTTTTTTTTGGTACACCTCCTTAGAAATAGTTGACCTTGCATAAAAGAACTGAATATATATGTGTGTGTGTGTGTGTGTGTGTGTGTGTGTGTGTTTATATGAATATTCTTGGGACCTGGTTGTCTGGTTAGTTATCTGTTTGATCTTTGATTGCCGAAACAATAATTTGAAAATTCCGCCAACAAGTGATTGGTACCCTTTTGATTCCGCTGCTACTTTACTGGAATGATTTGAGGATTATATTGTTTCTCTCAATGTCTCTTCTCATTTGAGGTTGAATTGCTCTTCAAGATCGAAAAACTTATCTAAATAACAGAATGAATCTCACTTTTTCTGTGGCTTTTGTTTTTCTCCCTGTCAATTCGAAATTGGTATTGCTAGTCAGTACTTGACAATTGCCTTTTCATGCAGCTGACCTTATTAAATTGTTTAGCGAAAAAAGAGCAAAAGAGGTGAGTTTGAAGAGGACTTTCACGAGTCATCTTTAAACCGCTTTTTGCATTCTAATTCGTTGCATTACCATGGGAAATGGTGACGAAGGGAAGTCCATTAAGCCAGAGAAGCAGGCTTCACCTGCTGCTCTTGCAGCGGTACGTTGAGACAATTGGACTTCTTTTTACGAAGAAAAAAAAAAGGCCTTGTCAAAAAATATTAAGGCAGCGTTTGGTGTCATGGAATTGGAATTTGAAATGAACACATGTAAAATTCTAAAAGTCTAAAAAAGAGCATGCAAATATTTCTCATTCCAATTTCAAGGCTTCAATTTTGAGCTGTCAAACGCTACCTAAGATGCCATTGTAGCACAATAACTGCCCTCTGCAATTGGTTTCTAAGTAACAGTGTTTCCTTTGGACTGGCAGGACCAAACCAATGCTCATGTTTATCCTGATTGGGCGGCCATGCAGGTAATCTACTTTATCTATACATTTCTAATTTCCCCGTTTGAATCAGTTTCAAATATTCAACTTATTGAAACTAGTTGTCCTTATTGAATTTTGTTTTTTCAAGGCATATTATGGCCCTCGAGTTGCTGTACCACCGTATTTCAATTCAGCTGTTGCATCTGGTCACTCCCCTCACCCTTATATGTGGGGTCCCCCGCAGGTAATGTACTACTTATTGAAGCACATCAAGGTTACATTTTTTTTATTTTTTATTTTGTCGACCATCTAGTGATATGCTACTTGAGAAACAAAATTATTAAACCGAATATTTGGATGATTTTAACGAAGCTGTTTTTACAGCCTATGATGCCACCTTATGGGGCACCTTACGCAGCAATATATGCACACGGAGGGGTTTATGCACATCCTGGAGTTCCTTTTGTAAGTACTCTCTCTCTCTCTCAAAAACTTCCATACTCGAGAGTTGAGGCTTTAATCAAGAGTTCTAATGGATTGTTATTTTTTTTTCTGGTTTTCCATATTCTAGGGGACGCATTCACAAGGTCATGGGGTACCTTTGTCTCCTGCTGTTGGTGAAGCCATGGTACCAACATTTTCCAGTGATCTTATGATTTGGTTTTGCTATTTTCATAGAAATTAAAGTGGAGAGAATGTTTTATTTGGCCCGATAGCTATGAAGAGACGTAGCTTTTTGGTCTAATCTTTAATGGTATGCAGGTTGCCACTCCGTTGAGCATGGATCCACCGGCCAAATCACCAGGCAATGCTGACCGAGGCTTAATAAAGAAGTTGAAAGAATTTGATGGGCTTGCAATATCAATTGGTAATAACAATAATAATACAGACAGTGCTGAAGGTGACGCTGATCATGGGTTTTCTCAAAGGTTTGTGGGTTAATAATTCTTCCTTTTTCAGGGTGGATTTTTTTTTTGTTCCTGTATTTTCTGTTCTATGTTTTATAGGAACAAAAAAGGGAAATTTGAGTTCATCTTTGGACATGTTCCCACGGTTTTTTTAATGTCTACATTCCTTGTCTTGTGAACAGTGAGGAGACAGATGGTTCGAGTGATGGAAGTGATGAGAATACCACAGGGGTAAGTTCTTGATTATTTGTCTTAGGGTAGTGTTTGGTTTCATGGAATTGGATCTTTGGAAGTAAAATTAGAAATGAACGCGCACATTTATATGCGTTGATATCTATTCCATGCTACCAAACGCCACCTAAGAATTCTGCTACCTTCTCTCGCATCATCTCATTTTGTTTCTGGTTGTATCACAATAATGCCTCAATAGCTACTACACTTATTTTTCAGGCAGCTAAAAATGGCAAGAAAAGAAGCCGTGAGGGAACACCCAATGCTGGTGAGATTTGATTCATGGTGCATAGGTGTGGTTTGTTTAGTGTTTTTGTTCAAAAAGGAATGCGGTTTCTGTTCTGTTCCTAGTCTTTTAGAACAAATTTTTGGAAACAGAACTGAAACTAATTTGTTTTGTTCCCGTGGAAACCGAAATTTAAGAACAGAAACTCAAAACAACTTTTTCCTTTTCAGATTAAAAAAAGAATGTTTTTTTTTTTTTGAATATTTTTCAATTTGTATTCAATAGGTGGGGATGTCAAGAATGAGAAACGAATCAGTAGAGTCCCTGGAGGAGACGCTTCTGAGAAGGCGATAGTTCCAGTAATGGAAGTTAGAAATCCAAGCAGTCCAAATTGTGTTCAGCAACCCTCTCCCATGATCCCAAATCAAGCCTGGTTACATGTATGTGTCTTAACTAACCATCTCTTTTTTTTTTCCCAGAAATCTTTGAAGATAAACATAAAACAGAAACACAAAGCCTGTTTTTGTTTTGTTCCTATACTTTTTGTTACTCTTTTATTTTTCCATGTTTTCTGGGAATAGAGCCAATAATAAAACAGAAACAGAAGCGGTAACAATGGCATTTGTTTAGGGTGCGTTTGGTTGTCTAAATTATCCTATTTTATGAATTATTTTAATTAAATTACACCTAAAATTGAATCTAATCTAGAACTAAATTGGTGAACTAGTTAATTTAAATATTTTTATTTCTTACAACCAACCACTTACCTATAACAACATGAGTTGATTTATTGAACAATAGTACAATTTGCGAATTGAAGGACTGCCAAATGGGTCAAGAAAAACATGGAACAGAAATGGTAACAATGACATTTGTTTAGTGTCTCTGTTATTAGATTTTTGTTTTTCATCACAAAAAATATGGAACAGAAACAGAAATCTGGGAACAATTTTGTTTTGTTCCCAGAAATTTGTTCATAAAAATATGAAAACAGAAAGAAAAAAAACTTCTTTTTTTTTTTAAATATTTCTGTTCCCAGTTTTTTAGCATGGAAAAGAAGGAAATGGAAACAGTGACTTTCTTAATAAATCTGTTATTAGATTTCTGTTTCTAATCACAAACCAAAAAGAAAAGGTAAAGAAAATATGTAACACAAACAAAAAAATGGGAACCTTCTGTTTCATTCCTAGAAACTTGTTCTTAAAAAAAGCTGGAAACAGTTTTTTTTTCCTTTCAAATTTCTATTTTTGTTCCCAATTTTCGGGCAACCAAAACACTAAACAAATGCCACCTTAAGCAGTATCACAGAGTATAACGTATGATCGATCAAGCTGATAATGTCTGATTAAAACTTTTGAACTCGATCATGTTAGGGTTCCCTTATATTTTCCCTATCTTGGCTTTTGCTCTCAGAATGAAAAAGAGCTTAAGCGGGAGAGGAGGAAGCAATCAAACCGAGAATCTGCAAGAAGATCAAGATTGAGAAAGCAGGTGAGAAATATTGAGAACATAAAACAATTATAGATGATCTTGAAAAAGTGATCTCTTTGATTTTCTTATTATTATTTTTTTCTTCTCATCAAGGCTGAAGCCGAAGAACTTGGAAGGAAAGTTGAAGCCTTATGCACTGAGAATCTCACTCTCAAAACCGAAATCAATCATTTCAAAGAAAATTCAGAGAAATTGAAGCTCGAAAACATGACCTTAATGGTATTTTCTTCTTGTTTTATTCATAATTATCGCCTATTTATTTTTCCTTTTCGTGATCTTAAAAATTAGCTGTATATTAAAAAAAATTACAGGAGAAACTGAAGAAAGTTCAAAGACAACCAAATGAATCAACTTTAAACAAGAGGGGCCCACCCGGGGGCACGGAGGATCTGCTTGCTAGAATCGAAAACTCGGGTGGTTCTGTCGAAAGGAACGATGAAGAGGGTGAAGTGTACGAAAAGAACTCCGGTGGGAAACTCCGGCAACTCTTCGCTGCCAGCCCCCGGACTGATGCAGTGGCCGCCGGCTGAGCGGTGTAATCCCCCCCTACTTATTTAATTCGGGCTCTCTTTTTTTAACCGCGATTTTAGTCGTTAATTTTGGCATAATTGGAGTCCAAAATTACAAATTTACTACTAACATTAGAAAGAAAATTGGCAAGAGAGAGGGAGAGGGAGAGAGAGACCCATTTTCTAAATTTTAACTTATATTTTCTAATTTTAGGGTTTGGATTGATAAAAGTGTGATGTTTTCTCCCAAGAAGGGCAATCCATGGTAATTATGTAAATTGGAGTATGAATTCTGGAACTCTTGGTGTTTAAAATAACTGTATACAATCTATGATTAAGGGTTTGTTTGGACGATCATTTAGTTCTTTCTTATTTTTCCTCTTTATTTGTGTTTGATAAAACTGTGTTGGGGTTAATTTTCTACTTCCAACAAATTACGATGAAATGAGAATTCTGTTTATGTTATTATGTTATGAAATATTTCAAAAATATTTCAATTGAGAGCTTACAAAGAAAATATCAATCCCTAACCATAACAAAATTGTAAAACAGAATCTAATAGAAAATTGTAAACAGAATCTAGCAGAAAACAGACTTGTAAAACAGAATCATAGCACACAAGGCAACACTAATTTTTCTTACCTATGTTACCCTTACGCCTATAATATATGAAACAGACTTGTGGCCTAACATTCAACCTCAAACAGTAGTTCCCAAGGCGTGATCTGAGAAGACTATTCCAAGAGTGCTTGAGCACAAACAAAATAGTTACAGGAGATTGATTTTCTCAGAAGTCAAAAGTGACACAAATGACTTGCCTCTAACAATATACACACAAAGAACCTCAGAGAAAATAGTGTTATTGGAATTTTAAGATTAGATCTAATCACAAGACTTTAAGGCAGATCGAATTTAAAGATAGCACGATTCAAACCAGTGATGAAAAAAAGAAAACAGATCTCACAAACATAGAAACTGAGAAAGAATGGGGAGAGGGCAGCCAAATTGGTACTGGCCGGACCTCATAGGGATGGGCAACCATTTGGTCTTCCCCTCCTTGTATATACTGTTCGAGGTTCACAACCCTGAACCACTTATTTTTCTTAATTGCACTTTGGTCCTTAAACTTTTTAAGTTCAATATTACTGTAATTCTTTTTCAAGAACTCTTCTAACATCAGTTCCTATTTGTGTATGATCATTAGGTTCATGTCTTTTAATTCAAAACAAAAAATATATATAATGAAAGCAAAAAAATCATGTGTTTTTCTCAAAATTTCAAAAAAAAATAAATCTTTACATCATGTTTTGCTCCAAGAAAAGCTTTTCGATTGTCAAAAAAACATATAACTAAAAATATTTTTTTTTCAATAGCGTTTCAAACTCTACAATTTATGTTTCCAAGAAAATATTTAAAAAAATAAAAAAAATTAAAAGTGTTGATCATCATTTATCAAATTATTTTTTATCTAAAGAAAAAATCAAAGATTGCTTCTTCTTTCATCATTTGCATTACATAACCAAAATTTTTGCATGCATACGTGACTAATCCAAATTTAAGATTCACCACATTAAAATCCCTCTCTAGGATCATGACTTGTCAATTCCAAGTAATATTGTCCAGTTATACCAGAGGAACATTTAAAAATCCCAAAAATGTATCTTTCATCTTGTCTAGAAAAAACAAAATAAAAATGTTCTCCAAATTTTTCAGAAAGAAATTTCAAAGTTTTGCAACGATAAAATCAAAATATTTGGACTAAGATTAATTTGAATTTTATTAGACATAGTTATTGTCTTTGGACGGGTATCTTGGGTGCCTAACACCTTCCCCGTACATGATTGACCCCCTAATATTTTGAATCTCTTCGGTTAGACTATTTTTCAGGAGTCAAACTTTTGAATCATTTAAAAAATAAAAGATATTTAAAAAAAAAAAATAGTGACCTAACACACAATTTCAACTCAATGTTAGGTGTCGACTCGTTTTCTTCAAAGTTCAGCATGAATATTTTTTAAAACCGGCGCATACAAAAGTCCCTACCTTTTTTTTTCATAATAAATAAGATTTCGCAAAACACACATTTCAATAATTGACCTTTTTTGTGGGGTGCGTCAGTGGAAATAGACAAGAGTAGTTTACCGAACTACTGTAAAATTTGTGTGTCAGATACCTCTAATCCTATCTCTTTATATTTGTTATGTGGTTTATAACTTGCTTATTTGCCAAAAGTATTTTTCGTTATTTGGTTACTAAGTACTCACACGAATCTCTATTAAGATTAATTATAGAATTTAAGAGGTTAGAAGAGTTAGTAATTTTATTTTATCTATCCAATTTACCCTCCTTTTCCTATTGGATAGGTGTTTTGGCCAACAAAATATTAAAAAAAAATCATTTTTGTATAAGGGGTAAATTTTAAGATTTTCACATTGAAAGAAAATGTGTAATACCCCGAAAATTTAGATTCTTGAAAATATTATTTTATATAAAAATTTAATATTTTTGGAATTGTTTTGCGAATTTATGGCATAAATAATATTTGATAATTTTTTGGAGTTAAATATTTATTTTAAATTGATTTTAGAAGTTTGGGGACTAATGTGTTATTTAAAATATATTTTGAAGAGTTTTGGAATATAATTAATATTTTCTTTCTGTTAAGAGAGTATTTTATGTAAATATGAATATTATATATATATAAAATTATGTGTTGTCTCTTTTTTAAAGAAACAATACATGAGAGTATTTTATGTAAATATAAATATTATATATATATAAAATTATGTGTTGTCTCTTTTTTAAAGAAACAATACATGATATAGGTGTTTTGTTTAACATATACACACACGTGTATGTATATATATATATATATATTAAAAATAATGATAATGATAAGAATCAAGTTAATCATTGGATTGTTTTGGAAAATACATACATACATACATACATATATATATATAAGTTTTGCATTTTATTTTGGCGAGAATACTGTGACGAAAAACATATATGCTTTCGGTTCAGAATGTTTCGATTTAGATTTTGGCTTCAAATTTCTGGTAGAATTTCTAATTTTTTTAATATATGTATTTAATTTTCCTATTGTGTGATTCATGCTATTATTATTGTTGAATTTTAACTGTTAAATTTCATAAAACGATTATAATTATGTGAAAATCATAACAGTGTGCCTTATTTGTTGTATAAATTAAATGCACGTGTTAGAGGAGTTTGAGTTCTATTGAGCATTGATTCACAACCTCACACTTGTGATTGCAGGACCGGTGAGAGCACAACAGTGGCAGGAAATATATTTGAACTTTTTATTTGTGAAGATTGTATTTATTAATTGTCAGTGTAAAATTGACTCGATAAATCGATAATTTCATAATTGGTAAAAAGTTTTTTTTTTTTTTTTTTTATAAAATAAAAGATTGGGAATTGTTGATAATGACATTTAAGTATTAAGTATTCAACAACCATGAGTCAATGCAATTTGGAACTTCATTTTGACGCTTGTACCCCTGAAGTTGATAGAAATTTTGCCTTGATTCCTTGGTCTTAATTTGAACATAATTAACAACTTACAGTAGAATTGAACAAACTGTTGTTATTACAGAATTTAATCGACTAATTAATAAATTTGTAATCACCACTTCGTCGTCTTGAAAAATTTAAATCGATAATTATAACTGTCGTCGTAGTTATGAAAATTCCTCAGATTCATGCAATGGAATTTCTATTTAAAATTATAATAATTGTATTTATTATTTTCCGTTGAAAACAAATTGAATCGTTGAATTCGATAATTATAATTGTTGCCGTCGCATGAAAAAATTTTCGAATTTTTATTAAATAGAGATTGGTGATTCGGTTTAGCGTTAAATTCTCCAATGGAAGAAACCGCGTGGCGGACCTGGGAAACCGGGTCGTCACAAAATGTGTGAAATTATTTCTGGAGCAATGGGGCAAATTTAGAGAAGCTTTATATTAAGTAATTAAATTTTTAATATTTTTAACTTTAAAAAATTTATCTTTGTACAATATTTTGTTTCTAAAATCTTAAGTGCTGAGTTTTCTGGCTTTTTTGGCTAAGCATGTTCAGTACGACAGTTAAATAACTCACATCTAGTTGAAATTTTTAAACGACTTTTAAGGACTTAATTGATTACGTAGTCTTAATTGTAATTACCAATCAAATTTATTATTAAAAAAAAAAATTATTCAATTTTTATATCTCCTTAATTGTATAACTGAATATAATTCTCTCTTCCAAATCAAATTTATTTCTTCAAATACTTTATTTCATTGTTGAAACTCAAGGATCTATGAATTTTAAACTCAATTTTTCTTAATGAATACTTCAAAGTTCAAACAATATTGTTCTAAAAAATTAGCCACTTTAATTTTCTCTTGAAAATTAATAAAGTTATAATTAAAAAAATATTTTAAAAAATTAAGATTTTTTTTTATTAACAGTCCACGAACTTAAAATTTTAAACCATATAGTTTACGCGTTACATTAATTTTTTCAAAAGTTTAAAATTATTATACTATATGAAAGCCGCTAAAATTTTTCCATGTAAAAATTACAATAACTTTTAAGGCGTACAGTAATTATTAGATTTTAAAAAAAAAAATTATATTGAGTATATTGAATGAATTTTAAATTATAAAATTTGGGGTTATCAGGTAATTATTATTTTTATCTAAAAAGATATAATTTTATATTGCAAATAAGTGTTATTGTTTAAATTCAAGATGGGCTCCAATAATTGAAAAATGTCATCCCAAAATGCATTTGAGAATATGCACACGTATTCCCTGTCCTTTCTCTATTAAACAGATCACCAAACAAATCATTTCAATCAGGCCCGGTGTCGATGTTTGAGGAGCTTCTATTACACTCACAGGATTGAACGGCGAGGGCGAGCGCTTCTCAAAACACTACAATCCAAATCCAATCCAGAGTGTTAAAACGTAACCAAAATATCTCTATATCGCGAATTTTATTTTCCGTATAAAATCATCAACTAAATAATATATGTATAATATGACACAATATTAATTTTCTCTATTTCTAGATCTTGATAGATTCATAATCACTAATTTCTGTTATATTTTTTAATATTTTCTTTAATTTTCACGCACTTATATATAATGTATGGATTATAATATTAAAAATAATAAATTATTAATTACACACATAAATATTATAATAATCACGTTATAATAAAAATATTTACGAGAAATTTACAAAGGCATTTTAATTAATTTAATAATAATAATGTTTAATAAACATATAATTTAGGAAATATAAATATAATCATTATAAATATATATATATATTAATAATAATTTTATCATGAATAAAATATTTAATTTTAAAATATTTTCTTAACAAAAACTACACTCTCCCCCGCATTAATAAGGAAAATTACTTCTTTTTTTTTCCTTATTTTTAATACCTTTTAGGTTGCATTTGGGTAAATGATTTGATAAATTCATGAAATGATAGGATTTTAAAATATCATTATTTACAAATTTCTTATTTGGTTAATTTTTTAATAAAAATTTTAATTGTGTAATTTCATAATTTCCTTATTTGAATAGACAAATATTTGTACCTAAAATTTTGAAATATATTATATTTTAATAATAAAAAAACATGACATAATATAATTTTTATTTAGTAACTTAATAATATAGTTTAAACCTATTTTAGTAATATAATTTTAATAATATAACTTTAATTATACATCATTATTTTAATAATATGATTTTTATATATATTTTACAAATATAATTTTATTATATAATATATAGACAAGACATAATTTTGAAATTCATATAATTACAAAATAAAATAAAATAAATTGAATTAAAGTAAAATAGATGAAAAATTAAAAAAATAGAAAATTATCTCTCGAAATGATATAGAAATAACATGTATTTTGAAGGTATTACTTCATGTTTTACAAATGAACGGATTTTATAATTTCTTTCTAATAGTAAAATCTTTTGAACAAATAAAATCCCTCTCCCAAATCTCTTACCCAAACACAACCGTATAATCTCTCTCTCTCCCCCTCTCCGTCTCACTACACCCACATATTTTTACTTTATATTTTTGGTTTTATTTTTGTATTCATTATTTCTATATTTTGTTTTTTAATTTTTATTTTTATTTTTTCAATTATCGTTATTGATTTTAGATCTTTTTGTTATCAATCATTTCTTTTTGTTTTTTATGGAAAAATTACGGATTGATCCCAATTTAAGTATAAAATCACCAATTGATTTCAACTGTTTGAAAATGAACCAAACAATTTCAGTGTACAGATTTTTCGAATTATCTAGTCCCAAATTTTAAAAAACACAGAAATTACATGACAAATTTATCCTTGCGAGATTCGCGAGATTGAGATTTTCCATATTTAACGGTTTCACAATAAAATCATTTTATTAAAATCAAATTATTATTGTACACATTTTTTCATGATTTAATTATATATTCAGATTTGTCTGAATAAGATTTTCAAAATAATATCACATTTATTATTTTTTTCATTAGTTTCATATTCGTATATTTATGTTACATTCAACATGGTACTTTCGAAATTTTCAATTTTTGCATTCATGTTACATTTAACATAACCTTATGCATTATCAAAATACAATTGAGTATTATATTCAACAATTAAATCACATTTTATCAATAAGTTATGTTACATTCAACTTGTTCATATAATTTGTATTATTATCAACGTTAAATGATGTTATTTCTATTGCATTGGATATTATATTCAATACTCACGGGAACACACGGATATTAAAAATGTTATATATAACATTCACATGCATTCTAATCCATAACTCTTAACAAAATTTAATATCTCATTTTGAAGATCATGAATTATAGATCATTATGATGTAAAAAAAAAATTATTGAACAACAATCACAATTGGAAGAAATTGTAGATTTCACTTTCAATTTCATTAGTAGTTTATTATCATATTTTGTTCCGCATTTTTAGAGGTGACAATGTATATGGAAAATAACAATTCACTAATAGGGGCAAATTAGTCTTTTTCTCTTCCTATTTGTGAGTTTTTTTTTCTATTATTTGGGTTTGTTTTTGTTTTTCATTTTCTATTGTTTTTCTTTTTCTTTTTTTTTTCTTTTTCAATTTTTCAATTTTTCCTTTTTTTTTTTTTTTTTTCTTTTCTATTTTTTCTTTTCATTTTTTTTTAATAAAAAACCTATGTTTTTTATTTATTTAGTTGTTTGTTTAGATATTGTGTGCCTTTTTTTTTTTTTTTTTTTTGAGTAGTTTTTCCTTCTTTTTTTTTTCTCTCGCTATTTTCCTTTTTTTTTAATTTTTATTTTATTTTTACTTTAGTTTTCATTTACCACTACCCACGCTGACCACCATCACCCACACCGACTATTACCATCCACAAAATATGTATATTTATTGTCGTATATTTAAAAAAACATAAGGAAAAATAAGAACAAATATTGACTAATAAATATGTATATTTTTTGTCATACAAATGTTAATTAAAAAAATATGCATATTTATTATCATATATTTAAAGAAAAAAATATATAACCAAACGTGTGTTTCGTTGTTTTTATATTCATAAATAAAAGAAAATAATTTCAAAATAATAATCGTTACGAAATGCATTGTTGTTCTCAGAACTCTAGAACAGAATAAATATTCATATCCTATAATTTATTAGGAGTGGCAACACAAAAGTAAAAACCCTAATCATTTTACAAACTTCCATTATAATTATTTTACTAATATAAGTGAGTAATTTTGTCCAAGAAATGCTGATCGAAATGATAAAAGAGGGTGAATGATATTTTCCCCTAAAAAAATGAAAAGGCACAATTATTGGATATATGAAATTAATAACCATCCTATACTCTCTCTTTCTATATATTATAAATAATTTTCTATTTCTTAATTTTAGTATTTTTTGTTTTACTTTTAGAACAAATTATTATTTAATCTTCATTAATTTATTTTTAATTCTTATTGATATTTTAATTAATTTTAATTATAAAGTTAATATTAAGTTTGTTGAAATGTGGAGCAGGTCGGGTCGACCTGGTGGAACATTCACATGGATATCAAATTCCATGAATAATTACCATTTGGATGGATGTAGCTCTTGGTCTGAAGGATCATGTCTATTTGATCGACATCCATTAAAAATGACATATCATTCAGAATTCTCTCTATAAATAAATACCTCTAAATTTTTTAATCTTAGCAGATTACAGAAAATTTGAGCAGTCAACTTAGTTAGTATGTGGATATTATCGAAAAAGATTTTAGAAAAAAAACGAATAACATGGTGTAAACGGATTTTTCAAATTCGAAAGGTACATTTTCGTTTTAATGTTTTCACATTGGTTAACACAATTGATGATTAAAAATTATAATAGAAGCAAACCTGATTAACATTTAGTTTTGATATCGTGTATTCAATGTCCATAACAAATAAAAAAAAATAAAAAAAAATTAAATAATTTATAAAAAATAGTTGTTAATTTAAAAAAAAATAATCAATTAATTTAAAAAATTGATAAATCTTAAAGTTTGTAATAATAATTCTTAATATTTGATTTTCTCTTATTAAATTATAAAATCATGAAAATCCAATATAAAGAAAATATGTTTTCATATAGAGAGTGTTTAATTAAATAAACTCCATTAACAAGTTAAATCCCATGATACTTGCTGTCACAGGGTTAAAATTTTCGGCACAAATTTTGAACCATGTGATGGCCTGATCGTTGGCACAATCAGTCAGCCACGTTCCTGCAACGTTTTTACAGAACAGAATATACCGACATAAGACAGAATGAACGCACCCACACACAGGCAACACCGAATTACAGGTAAACACCCAACCTTGTATTCAAAACTCAGGAACAAGGAACCACAGTCTTACAAATCGGTATAAAAACGTAGGAACAATTCCTCTAACCAAAAGTCAGACTATTCTATAGCTATTTATAGAGAACAAGTGCAGTTAACATCCCTAACTGCATAGGCAACAGTTTGACACCTGTCAGACACCTGTCAAGCCACCAGATGGGCAGTTTTCCTACCCAATCTGTATGGAACTGCTCCATAACTGCTCTATCCTTCCAGAAACGTGCACTCCACAAGCTAAGTCCTCAGCTCACTGTTTCTGTACCGTGTCCGTTGTGTCTGCGTGCTGCAAACTCACCGTTCTGTTCTCTGCGAACTGTCAACGGATGTCGACGCCTCGTCATACCGTCTGCTGCCCGGAACGTGTCTCTGAGCCCACGTTCCGTCACGTTCGCCTGGCCTCGTGCACAAGCTACCCACGTGAATGCCGATCCTAGCGTTGCGCCTAGGATCACTGTATCTCGTCTTGGCGTGCCCGGTGTTTGAACACACCGTCCAGCAACGCCTTGGTGCCGCGCATGCCAACGCATGCCGATGCCTTCCTGTCTGCCTCCGCATTGTCATCCAGCATCGCTCCTGTTCAGCCAAGTCAACCTTGTCCGGTTAACCTGGCAGGGACGTTGGCTTAGATATGGCACTAGAATCTAACCCAACGTCCTGTTCCGTTCTCAAGGGTCTAACAAACCACCCCCACCAGAAGAGGCCGACGTCCTCGTTGGAGGGTATTTGTCCCAGTATTCCTTGAGATGTTTCTCAAACTGCCAGAGAGTAACGTCTTTCTCCCAGGTAGCATCTGCCTCGGTTGACCCTTTCCATTGAACCAGGAAATGGGTCCTTCGGTTTTTCTTGCTCATCCCTTCGGTCTTGTGATCCAGAATTTTCTCAACGTCCGTCTCAAACTGTTTGCGGATTACAGGCGGTGCTCGTCTCGCCTGTTTCCTACCCAAATCCAGCAAGTCCTCGTTGTAAGGTTTTAGAAAACTTACATGGAAAGTGGGGTGGATCTTCAACCTGTCCGGTAACTTCAACCGGTAAGCAACGTTCCCAACTTTCTTGACCACTTCAAACGGTCCGTCATATTTCGGTATCAACCATCGGTGTACCGTTTTGCTACTGATTTTCTTCCAAATCTGAGGAGTTAGCTTCAACATCACTCGATCTCCGATTTGGAATTCCAGCTCTCTGCGGTGTTGATCCGCATACTTCTTCATTCTCCGGCTTGCCTTCGCTAAACTGTCCTTGGCCTCATCAATCAACTCCTGTTTCGCCCGAGCGAACCGATAAGCAGCAGGACAATTCCCACCGGTACGCTGTGCAGCCACCTCGTTCGGCGTCAGAGGTTGCTGCCCGTTTGCAATCTCAAACGGACTCATTCCTGTTGCTGACGATTTGTGTAAATTGTAACAGAATTGTGCACTGTCCAGTAACTCCACCCAATTCTTTTGGCTCGCCGTCACGTAATGTCGGAGATACTCCTCTAGCAATTGATTCATCCGTTCGGTCTGTCCATCCGTTTGTGGATGGTTTGCGGTGGAAAATTTCAGTTCGGTGCCCATCATATTAAATAGCACCGTCTAGAAACGTCCCGTGAAGCGAGTATCCCGGTCACTAATGATATCTTCAGGTAGCCCAAAGTATTTTATAACGTTTTTGTAAAATAATTCCGCCGCAACATCGACAGGACATGCGTGGGGCGTGGGAATGAATACTGCATACTTGGAGAAACGATCAACAACAACAAAAATTGAACGCATACCGTCAACTTTTGGAAAACCAGAGATGAAGTCCATTGAAACGGACTGCCACGGTCTATCCGGTATCGGTAATGGTTGCAGCAATCCCGCTTCTTTCTTCTTCTCCAACTTGTCTTGTTGGCAAACAAGGCAAGTTTTGACATAGCTCCCTATGTCTTCCTCCATCTTCGGCCAGTAAAACGACCGAGATAACAAAGCATACATACGTTCAACGCCGGGGTGACCTGCCCAATTTGTGTCGTGTGTCTCACGCAACAGTTCTCTCCTTAGTCCGCCTCCAGTCAGGACATAGGGCTGGCTCCCCTTGGCATACAACAATCCGTCTTCTACCCAGAACCTTCGAACAACGCCTTCATCAACTTTCTGTCGAAGTTTCTGGTAGGCTACGTCGTGTGGAGACTGTTTCTTTATTTTCTGTAAGAAATCAGTTTCCACCCGCGAAATCGACGCGACATACTCCTGGACCTCCTTCCTGCTCAACGCATCAGCAACCAAGTTAGATTTTCCCGGTTTGTGCACCTAGGAAAAATCAAACTCCGCTAGAAATTGCTGCCACGGTGCTTGCTTCGGTGTCAATTTCTTTTGGGTCTTAAAGTACGTGTTTGCCACGTTATCGGTCATCACAGCGAACTTCGTCCCCATCAGGTAGTGCCTCCAAATAGTAAGGCAGTGAACAACAACCGTCATCTCCTTTTCGTGCGTTGAGTACCGTTGCTCAGCATCCTTCAATTTTCTGCTCTCGTAGGCAACTGGGTGTCCCTCTTGCACTAAGACACCACCGATTGCTCTATCGGAAGCATCAGTCCACACCTCAAATGGCACTTCAAACTGAGGCAGTCTCAAAAAGGGTTCCGCAGAAACCGCTGTTTTCAACCAGTCAAACGCCTGTTGGCATTTCAGCGTCCAATCCCACGTTGCGTCTTTTCTTAGCAAGTCCGTCAGTGGACTCACCTTTTTCGAGTATCCCTATATGAACTTACGGTAGTAATTCGCAAGTCCAAGAAATGATCGTAGTTCTGCAACCTTCTTCGGTGCAGCCCAATCAACGATGGCCTGCACCTTGCGTTCATCCATACGCACCCTCCCTTGGCTCAACCAGTGTCCAAGAAACATGATTTCTTCACGGCAGAACTCACACTTCTCCTTTTTCACGTACAAATGGTTCTCCTTCAACCTAGAGAGAACCGTTCTCAAATGCACCACATGATCTTCTAGCGTTTCACTATAGATCACTATGTCGTCAAGATAGACAACCACAAAACGGTCCAAAAATTCGTACAATACATCGTTCATCAGATTACAAAATGTAGCAGGGGCATTGGTTAAGCCAAATGGCATAACCAGAAACTCATAAGAACCATACCGGGTTACACACGCCGTTTTTGGTTCGTCACCGGCTGCAATCCGCACCTGCCAGTAACCTGACCTCAGGTCCAACTTCGTGAAGAACTTGGCTTTCGCAAGACGATCAAACAAGTCAGCAACGTTCGGTATAGGATACTTGTTCTTGATCGTCACTTTATTCAGCGCCCGGTAGTCGACACACATACGCAGTGCGCCGTCAGCTTTCTTCTGAAATAAAACCGGTGCACCATACGGCGCTTTTGACGGTTTTATATATCCAGCATCCAGAAGCTCTCCAATCTGTTTCCGAAGTTCAGCCAATTTCGATGGAGACATCCGGTAAGGGGCTTGGGCAGGCGGCCTTGCCCCGGGTTCCAACTCGATCTTATGATCAACAGCCCGCCTAGGAGGGAGGGTCTTTGGAAGTTCAGGAGGCATTACGTCGCTGAATTCATCCAGAACTTCAACGATAGCATCGTGGACTTCGGTCATCAAATCGGGTTTGATTTCAATTAGCGCAGCAAGGTAAGTATCCTCACCGTGCCTCAATCCCGACTTCACCTGTAAAGCCGACAGCATACTGACTTTTTTTTCCCTTCCTTCTTGGTCTGTTCACGTTCAACAGCATGAACAAAGGTAGGCCGCTCTTCATCTGCAATCAGCAAGCCCCCGAGATACGGTATCACTGCTACTTTAGTCGTTACCAGAAATTCCATTCCTAGGATGACGTCGAAATCATCCAAAGGTATCGCCATCAAGTTCACTCTTCCTTGCCACGTACCGATCTTCAATTCGGCACAAGCTAACCCACGGATGGGTCTAGCTTCTGAATTCACCGCTTTGATTCGATTAGGACTTTCCACCAGTCCTAATTTGAGGTTCTCAACTTCACGATCCGCAACGAAGTTGTGTGTAGCACCGGTATCCACCATAGCCAGCACGTCACAACCGTTTATCACCGCTTTTACATACAGCAAACTACGTTGCTGTGTCGGTGACTTCTCAGCACGTAGTGCGCCAAGGATTTGTAACGGGTTGACTCGTGTAGGAGGCTCTTCCCCATCTTCTCCCGAGTCCTCAGAAACAATTGCACTAATCTTTTCCTTCTTTGGACAGTCTCTCATTCGGTGTGGTCCGTTGCACAGAAAACACCCTTGGTTCCGATTATCCTTAAACCGGGATGGTCCCTCACCCTTGGATTTGAATTGGGAATCTCTAGCGCTTCCCTTCTTCTTTGCATCACGGGCCTTATTCTTCCCGTCTTTCGAACCACCATATCTGTCTTTGCTTTTGGTACCGACAGTAAATTTGCGCCGATCACTAAACTTATAATTGACCAAACTGTCGGCAGCCACGACTGCAGCCGGCAAGTCTCGCACGCCTTGCCGCCTTAATTCCGCCTGTGCCCACTGTTGCAAACCCGACATGAAGTTAAACAGTTTGTCCTCCTCGGACATGTTCTTTATGTCCAACATCATCGATGTGAAATTCTTCACATAATCATGTACCGTACCAGTCTGTTTCAGGTTCTTCAGGGACTCACGGGCGACCCACGAAGCGTTGCTAGGCAGGAATTGCTCTTTCAATTCCCTCTGCAAGTCGTCCCACTCCGTGATTGGTTCACGGTCTCCGTCAGAAACGCGTGTTCGCCACCATAATTTTGCATCACCACACAGATACATTGTGGTAATAGTCACCCGTTCTGTGTCTGGAACGTGTGCAGCTTTGAAATACTGCTCAACGTCCCACAGAAAGTTTTCTAATTCTTTGGCGTTTCTAGCGCCAGAAAACAGTTTTGGTTCCGGTACACGCACCTTTGCTGGACTATCTTGCGCTCCCTGTCCAGCAACGGCCTTCTTCAGTAGGGAAACATCTTCCTCCACGTTTCCCAGGTTGATTTTCCAGACGTCGGTCAGGGCACTCATGTCCTCCGTCATGCTTCTGATCCGGGCAGATGTGTCGTTGGAGAATTCTTCAAGGGATGCACGAAGTTCTTCAACGGCGGTTCGAAGAGTTGCATTTTCGAGCCTTAATTCAGCATTCTGCACGGACAGATTAACTTCACCGCCAGTCGGTGTCACACCGACGTAATCTTCCAGCACCTCCAACCGATTGTTCACACTTGATGCAGGGGCCATTTTCGTAGCCCTGCTCTGATACCCACTGTCACAGGGTTAAAATTTTTGGCACAAATTTTGAACCATGTGATGGCCTGATCGTTGGCACAATCAGTCAGCCACGTTCCTGCAACGTTTTTACAGAACAGAATATACCGACACAAGACAGAATGAACGCACCCACACACAGGCAACATCGAATTACAGGTAAACACCCAACCTTGTATTCAAAACTCAGGAACAAGGAACCACAGTCTTACAAATCGGTATAAAAACGTAGGAACAATTCCTCTAACCAAAAGTCAGACTATTCTACAGCTATTTATAGAGAACAAGTGCAGTTAATATCCCTAACTGCATAGGCAACAGTTTGACACCTGTCAGACACCTGTCAAGCCACCAGATGGGCAGTTTTCCTACCCAATCTGTATGGAACTGCTCCATAACTGCTCTATCCTTCCAGAAACGTGCACTCCACAAGCTAAGTCCTCAGCTCACTTTTTATGTACCGTGTCCGTTGTGTCTGCGTGCTGCAAACTCACCGTTCTGTTCTCTGCGAACTGTCAACGGATGTCGACGCCTCGTCATACCGTCTGCTGCCCGGAACGTGTCTCTGAGCCCACGTTCCATCACGTTCGCCTGGCCTCGTGCACAAGCTACCCACGTGAATGCCGATCCTAGCGTTGCGCCTAGGATCACCGTATCTCGTCTTGGCGTGCCCGGTGTTTGAACACACCATCCAGCAACGCCTTGGTGCCGCGCATGCCGATGCCTTCCTGTTTGCCTCCGCATTGTCATCCAGCATCGCTCCTGTTCAGCCAAGTCAACCTTGTCCGGTTAACCTGGCAGGGACGTTTGCTTAGATATGGCACCAGAATCTAACCCAACGTCCTGTTCCGTTCTCAAGGGTCTAATACTTGCTTACAACTAAATTGAATTTAGTTGACTCAATATTAAAATTTGACAATAATCTTTTTTTATTAATTTATTTTTTTACTACTTATTAGTATTTTAATTAATGTTAACTATTATATTAAATATAAATTTAATATTAAAGAGAAGAGCAATAATTTTCCCATTAAAATAGAGAAAATTATATTTTGGTCCCTGAGATTTATTAAATTACAAATTTAAGTTCACATTTATTTTAATCCCGCAAAATTAAAAATATTTTTGATTATTTTTGAATAAAAATTAGTTGTTCTCAACACATGACCTCTAATGAAGATATCTTCGTCATTTTATTAGTCCATTAATTCTAAAACATTTTTCTTTAACAACGATTCATTTGAATAATAAGAGAAAAGTTTGAATGATTGTTGATGTGGATGGTTTTTCCATGTCCATCTAAGAAGATACAATATGATGAGCTTAAATGAATAAGTCCATCTTCACCAATAAGAAGTAGTGTTCGTGGATTTGTATTGAAACAACACATAAAAGATCTGAAATGATCAAATAAGACCTAAATATTTAAATATTTGATCTAGACGTTGAAGATTGAGTTCTAAAGAATGTTGGTCAGTTAACATACAACGAGAATAAGAGAATTCAGGGATGCCCACCTCTATAAATATGATAATTTACAAGTTATATTTAGGATTTCTGATATCATTAAATTCCTGATTAATTTATTCTCAAGGCAGAAGGTATTTGGTCGATACCATACCAATATCACAAATATTTATTTTAAGTTTTGCAGGTATTGATCAAGAGTTTTAAGAGCGGGAAGTGTTGACGAAATTCCAGCGTTATCAGTTGTTAGGGAAAAAAAGTCTTAAGTAGAATAATAAAAGGGAAAATTACCTATTAATCTTCAAAAAATAAATTATTTACCACCTACTCCCATCAACTTTTTTTTGCACCGATTAGTCTCATCAACATCTTTTTCTTCCACCTATTAGTCTCGTTTTAAAAAAATGGTGAGGAATGAGTTTACTGAAATACCCTCCTGTGAGCTTCATATCAATAAGGAACGTCGTCAAATTGGTGCACCGCCGCCAACAACTGCCGCCGCCACCGCCTGTTGCTCGCCGCAGGTCCCCGCTGCTGCCGATGCTGCGCCGCCACCGCCATAAATTACAGTTTTTACCCCAAATTTTATGACTTTTTGTTACTTTCTTATATGTTCCTCAAAAAAAAAAAAAAAAATCTTAATTTTAGGATAAAATCGTTACCAAACGTAACGTAAAATAAGAGAACAATTGATATTATATTCAACATTTATAAGTGTTGAATATAACATCTACATGTGTTCAATATAATATCATATGTATTTTACTCTGCATACAAAAACAAGAGAATAATGGATGTTACATTCAACATTCACAGGTGTTGAATATTATATTCAACATCCACATGAGTTATATTTTGGTCAGAAAAAGCTAATATCATAAAAAAAAAAAAAAAAAAAAAACAATTGATGTTACATTCAACATCCACATGAGGAGTATATTGGTCAGAAAAATATAACATTATAATAATAATAAAAAATAAATAATAAAAAATTTGATGTTACATTCAACACCTACAGGTTTTGAATGTTACATTCAACATCAACATAAGGGGTATTTTGGTCGGAAAAAGATAATATCATAAAAAATAAATAAATATATATATATATATATAATTGATGTTCCATTCAATACTCACAGGTGTTGAATGTTACATTCAACATCTACATGAAGGATATATTAGTCAGAAAAATATAACATTAGTAAAAAATAAATAAATAAAATAAAAAATAAATAAACAGTTGATGTTACATTCAATACCCATAATTGTTGAATGTTACATTCAACATTCATATGGGGGATATTTTAGCCAAAAAAAGACAAAATAACTTATTGGTGTAAAAAAAAATGATGGAAATAATTGATAATTTCTTTTATATTTTGAGACTAAATGGTGCATGCCCCATAATAAAATGATAAAAAAATCTCTATTAAAATGTCAGGTGTTACCGTCCTGTGCACAATCCGTTTTCTGTCCAAAATTATTACCAAAATTTTTAAATTTAAATATTAAATTAAATATAAAATTTGATAAATAAAATACGCGATTTCAAATCCACATAAACACTCGCCGCATACTTTGATCATAATATTTTCACGCATGTGTCAAAAATCATGACTGGTGATTAATCTTAGCTCAGTCGAATATTTTGCTATTTAATTATATAATCGATACTGTTTTCCTTTAAATACGTGATATTTGAATTTGAACAAATGATCCATCCGCAACTTTTGAAAAATTTAAGGCGTCTATATCTTCTTCTCTCCAATTGGGATTTGTTTGAATTTTGAATTTCGCTGTGGATAATTACGAAGGAAAATTGGCAACAGTTCAAGATTTTTCCCCTTCATCCTGTAGAACTCCGATTGAAAATTTGAAACTGTTCCGATTTCCGGGTTTTCGATTTTCTTTTTCTACTTTCTTTGTCGATTACTTATCTCATTTGATTGCATTATTGAAATTAGTTTTCGAATTTCGCACTTGAGATCGAGATTGAAGTTGAAGCTGACCTCTATCGATTTGCCGTGTGTTCTAGTTTCGCAATCGAACTGTTTTCGGTGATTGATACACTTTTGAACTGTTTCTAGGGTTTGGATTGTCTGAGTCTGAGGGGAAAATTGAATATTATTGGTCGGTGTTTTCATATAAATTCGTTCGCGGGATCATAAAATCTATCACAGGAAACATGCACAAGTCGTAGTTCAAATTAGCAACTGTTTTTGTGAGACTTCGTCTCGTTCAATTCGATTTCTATCGGTGTTCTTGGTGTTCGGGAAGTTTTTTTTATTAGGGTTTAGAGAAGCTTTGATTTCTCCGTGTTGTGCTTGGAAAAATGGGACACCCTGCAGCTGTTTGGGATTCTGCGGAAGCCATTAAAGTGACGAAGGACTGTAACGGGATGGATCAGATGGTGCTTCGGAATCCTCAAGGAGCTTCCGCAACGGTTTGATCCTCTTCTCCTTCTCTCTTTTACCGAAGTGAGGAATTTCAGAGTTTTTTGTTTCTGTTCCTTGAAAAGCTTGGAACAGTAGATCTAGTTCTGTTTGTATATTTCTAGTTTTTAAATTCCTGGGAACAGAACAGGAACAGATTCTTTTTGTTCTCAGATTCATGCTTCTGATTCAAGTTTTATGAGAGCACAAACCAAAAAACAGAAAAATGAACGCAAGCGATTTCCTTGTAGATTTTATCCATTGTTGTTGGGTTTATCCACGTGAGATGCGAAACTGACTCGTGGTCAAGTTATAAGTGTGAGGGAAAGGGATCAGAGTTGTTATAACCTGAGCTATGATACTAGTTTTGGGGTAGTCTTGGACATCTCTCAACCCCAAAAGCTAGCTCTCGATGTGGGATAAACCCAACAATTGTAGGGGAACTTATTGGTGAATTTGTTAATAAATTTATATATTTTTTTAGTTTTATGAATTGAATTCTAATTTTGCAGGTGAGCTTGTTTGGAGGACAGGTGACTTCGTGGCGTAGTGATAAGGGTGAAGAGCTCTTGTTCACCAGCAGTAAGGTCTGGTTTGACTTCGTTTTCTGTTAATTTTCTGTTACTTTTTGTCTGAATCAGTATGAGAAATAGTGACCCGACATTGTTAAAAAATTTTATGTGTAGTTTTTTTTTAATATATATTGCTTGAATAATTTGAAAGAGGTGAGGATAGAGTCAAACATGCATATCTAATGAATAAATTAGGGCAGAAAAAGATGGATTATGATTGATGACGATCTGATATGAATATTCTCTTATCTTTTATTGGTACAAGTATGGTATGGTTGACTGTAGGTCATATTTGGTTAGTCTTTCTGTTTCTGTTTCTGTTTTGAGAAAACTTGGAACTGAAATGAAAACGTAAATAAACTGGAATAAAAAAAATTGATCCCAAAAATTGTTCTGAAAATCTTGGAATAGAACTGAAAACAGTCCCTGGTTTAGTTATTGTTTCTGTTCCTTGATTCCCGTTTCCTCTCCTAAAATTTTGGGATTAATGTACTGAAACGCATTTGGTAAACATGTTTTTGTTCCCAAAATTTTGGGAGTAATTTGGGATTTTCACTTCCGCAAAACTATTCCCACTACCATCCCTCTGGCCACCACCAATATAAAGAAAAAGAAAAAAACAAATCTTGCAACCAAACGCGTCTCTTGTTTCTGTTCTCATTAATTAAAAGAAACAATTTCAGGATTATGGTCATTATCAAACATGTTTCTATTTCTAGAATACTTCAGAACGGAAACATAATTTTTATTCCATCCCATCCTAGTTTATTAGAAGTAGAAATAGAAAAACAAAAATAGTAACCAAACACCACCTCAATTTTTTATGTTAATGTGTTTTTTTTGTTTGTACCAAACATCACCTATTATCCATCAATTCAGACAAGCAGGATCCATGGCATGGTAACAAATAATGTTTCCCTTTTTTTTTTCCTACCTAGAAACTTATTTTTTAGTCCTTTTATTCCTTACCAGCCTTTCAGTTGACTTTAACTATGATATTAAATACAAATTTAACATTTAGTTGATATCAGTTAGGTGAATTTAATCTAGTTGATGTGAACCGAATGATTGAAAACTTATTGAAGGTTTAAAAAATAAAGTGAAAATAACAGGGATAAAAAAATTATAAGAGAATTATTTTGAGGCTAGGGAAGAGGAAGGTTTTATGCTTAACTTATTTATAAAAAATTGCAGGCAATCTCTAAGCCTCCTAAATCAGTAAGGGGAGGAATTTCCATTTGCTTTCCTCAGGTATTCTCATTTTTCTGTTGTTAATTTAATAATTTTCGTTAAAAATGAGTAAATAATCATTTTTTTTTTTTTAATATTAACGTTACGCAGTTTGGGAATTGTGGCTCACTCGAACAACAAGGTTTCGTGAGGAACAAAATTTGGAGTGTGGACGATAATCCTCCCCCTCTTCCGCCAAATGAGTCACGTGGCAAATCCTTCATTGATCTGCTTCTCAAACCATCTGAAGAAGATATGAAGTGTTGGCCGCACAGGTACTTATATACATATACAGACGAAGGCCGATATAAGTTCATATGTGATATTTGTGTTGTGAACAAATTCTTTAAAATCTAATATAAAAAGATAATACTTTAGGCCCCGTTTGGTTATTGTTTAGTTTCTTGATTCTTGCTCCTGCTCCCAATATTTTGGGATTAATGTACAGAAATGCGTTTGGTAAATACGTTTCCGTTCCTAAAAATTTGGGAGTAATTTGGGATTATTTCATGAATTTCTTAAGAATCTGAGAAACAAAAAAAAAAAAATGTTGATTTCTATTCATTCCCACAAAACTATTCCTACTACCTCTCTATCAGCCACCTTATTGGTTTGTTATGGTGGCTAGATGTTGCATGCGCTCATGTCCAATTCCAATTTGAGGCTCAAATTCCATGAAATCAAACGCGATTTCAGTAGAATTCATTTGAAATCATATTTTGGAGTAAATATGATTCAATGAATTGTATTTGGTTCTATTGTTTTGATTAAAAAAAAAATTAAAAAATTGTTGGATATATTTCTTATACTATTCTTATTAGTATAAGTTCGTGATGTCAAACATTGAGTAGAAAATTGTTGACATAAAACATTAACTTTTATCTTGATTTATCTTAAAGAAGTCGTGATTTTAGGCTCGATATTTCTTAAGTTAACGTGCTAAAAAATGCTTTATTTTTTTCCCCAGTTTTGAGCTTCGTTTGAGGGTCTCTCTTGCAAATGATGGAAATCTGGCGTTGATATCACGTGTTAGGAACATCAATGGCAAGCCGTTTAGTTTCTCGTTTGGTTATCACACACATTTATCGGTTTCTGACATAAGGTATTCCTCTAAAACTATGCATTTTGTTTTAGTATTAAGAATAAATAATTTTCCAGTTTAATTTTATTATTATGATTGAAAAGAAAAGATGAAAATTTTCCATTTTTAGCATGCAAAGGAAATAAAATGTTATTCTTGTAAAGATCAGTGAATAACATAGAGTCTAAAAAAAAAAAAGTAGGACTCATTATATGTGAATAATGAATACAAAGTGCTAGAGAATATCTTGAAAAGATAACTTATATGGGCTTACAATAGAAAGACCTAAAAAGCGAAGAAAAGTCTGTTCTATCTTTAATACTAAATAATAATAGTAACTCTAATAATTCTAATTTTTCCATTTTTAATGTGGGTAAGCACAACACAAGTGGTTTTGCTTAACGCGCTCAAAAACAAAATTACACCTTTTATCCGACGGTTTTTATTTTACTCACGTCTCCTAATTTAGACAAAAAATAACTGAACTTAGTATATACATATACATATATGTATATGTGTATGTATACATAAATATGGAATATAGGAGGTATGAGATGCTTATTCTCCATGAACCCTAATTTTCCAGAGTTTTGATTTTTTTTTTTTTGTTAATGATGTGTCATTTTTTTTGGATTATATTTTAATATTTTTAGAAAATATAATATCTATAAAATTTCCTATTTTTTGCAGAATTTTTTTTTTTATATTACTTTAAAAAAATTATATTTATTGACTTTAAATATTTTATTATATTATTTTAAATTTTTGTGTCAAATTTATTGACTTTTCAGGTTAAATTAAGGGTGATTTTTTGTCAAGTATGATAAAATATGTTTTTCTTTGCATAAGTCCCATTGACAACATAGCGAGAGTACAATAATTTTTAAAACTTGAGTTTAAGGTTTGTAATTGAGGCGGGGTGGGTATTTTTTCTCCCAGGGCCCGCCCAAGCTCAAGCGATTTTTACACCCGACCTGAGACCACAACCACATGAACGGGGAAAACCCGAATTTCTGGGGTCAGGTCCGGGTGAAATTTTTTTCATGATGCGTCGGTCTCGATTGTCGCCTCTATATTTCAATGTGCCGTGTTTTTTTTTTCCCTGTCATCCCTGTTGCTTAAGGTTATGAATTCCTCACATTCAAGAAATTTTGTATATTGACAGTGAAGTGAGGGTAGAAGGATTGGAAACACTTGATTATCTAGACAACCTTTCCCAGAGAGAACGGTTTACCGAGCAAGGAGATGCAATAACTTTTGAATCAGAGGTGGAGTATTCTGTTTCTGTTTTTTTTCTTATTTTCCTAGAAAACTTGGAATAAAAGCAGAAATATGAGAACAAAAATATATATTTCTGTTCTTTTTTCCCTTGCAGGTGGATCGAGTTTATGTTAGATCTAATTTTGTTGCTGCCCTTGATCACGAAAGGAAGCGAACATATGTGGTAAGGAAGGAGGGGCTACCGGATACGGGTAAGAGATACGTTCGATCCTTTCATTTTCTGCCTTTTGAATTAGAAATATATATATGAAGAAAAGCTTTCTTAAGAATCTCGGGCATTAACTTACATCTACATGGCATTTGTTTTTGTTTTTTTATTTTTATTTTCATTTTTTGTTCACGGAAAGCTTGGAATAAAAACCAAAATAATAGAGAGAAAAATATGTTTCTGTTTCATTCCTAGATTTTTAGAACAAATTTTTGGGATAACAACAGGTTCTCCAAATTTTGCGCCATATTTTCGTATATTTTTTGTTTAAAAGACACCATTCAGTTAATATTAACTAGATTGAATCCGTCTAGTTAATATCATCTACTTTTTGAATTTGAGCTGGCAAGGAGTATAAATAAATCGCTCCAAAAGCCGATTTTTTTTATTTTAAACCCAAAAAATTGATAACTATATAGTAAGACCTGGTAAAAATCATACCTATAATTAGTACAAATTTATGTAAATTATAAGGTTTTTATTCTATTTGATTTGATTTTTTTAAAACAGTGGTTTGGAATCCATGGGAGAAGAAATCAAAACTAATGGCCGATTTTGGGGATGAAGAATACAAATATATGCTCTGTGTCGATGGAGCGGCAATCGAGAAACCCGTTACTCTAAAACCTGGGGAGGAATGGACGGGCCGCGTCGAGGTAGGGTTCGTCCCATCGAGCTTTTGCATGGACCAACTTGATCCTAGGAAGAGCTGCTTTTGAGGTTTGGACATAACTTCAAAGCCCGTTTTATGTTAATAACCGACGGGTTCTTGTCTACGTTTAGGTGGCGTTTGGATTAGTATTTTTTCGCTCGAATTTTAGTGCGAAATTCATGGGGATTAGGTTGATTTCTAGTGTTGATTCTAGGCAAAAGATGTAAGTAAATATGTTGTTGGCTTTTATTTTTATTTTATTTTAGGGTGGTTTTTTTAAAATATTATGTATCCAACTACTTGCAAAGCCTTTTTGTTTTTTTTGGTATACCCACGAGTGTCTCCCTATCCACATAGGGTGAAAGACTATCTCGTTCGGGGTGCGTGGTTGTCTCTCCCAACAAGTGTTTTTTCGCAGAATTTTTTTCTGTTTTTTAATGATATGGCTGCTTTTTTTTTAGCTTCATTTTTGCAATTTTGTAATTTTGGTTGTGGTAGGAGGACCTTTTCTTCTTTTTTTTTTTTTTTTTTTTTTTTAAATATGTTGTTTTGAAATTTTTTAGGAAAAAGTTGCAATGTCAAAATGTTGAGCCTTTTTCAGAACATTTCTTAGGGGAGCTAATAAGTCCATTTTTGGAGGGTGTTTGAGAAGTTTCAAATCTTATTTTGTAAGTTGGAACATCAAAGATTTTTATTTTTTTTTAAAGGGTAAACGAGTAATTATATTATTATTAAAAAATAAAAATAAATAGAAATTGACCATTATTTTTTTCGAGAAATCTCCACGATATTTGTTAAAAGTTATGTGATTATTGTGATATTTGTCTCAAAAATAGGTGATTGATAATTTTTCGTGTATTTAAATAGAATCCCACATTTAAAAGTATGGTCCTAAATGTATTTCATGGATTTTTTATTTTTTTTTGACATGTGAGGGAAAATTATATTTTTTTTGCCCCTAAAACTATGGAGTCGGTGTCTGTATGGATTTTAATATTTGTTAAATTGCACATTTAATCATTTCAGTTTTACATTTGTTTCAAATTTGCAAAATTAAAATTGTTAATTATTTTAGACAAAAAATGGGTTGTGTTCAGCATGTGATTTTGAAATTGAGATATTTTTGTCATTTTATTATTTTATCAAAACTTAAGATGTTTGTCCCTACCCATTTTCTAGTATCGACAGATTCTCTCTTTTATTCAAATAAATTGTTTTTAGGAAAATATTAAGAAAAACATATTTCCATCAGAATTATATATGCTGAATAAAATCTATTTTACGTCCGAAATTATTAAAATTTTACAGGATTTAAATAAATGTAAAACTCGAGAAACCAATGTATAATTTGAAAAACTCAGAGTCCATATAGACAAACACGACGTCAAAATATAATTTTTACCTCTTCTTGAAAAATGTACAATTTAATGCTCTTCAAAGAGACCATTTATTGTGGCTATTGCATTGAGGTACAACATAGGAAATGGACAAGGCACCGCATGATAGGGAAAATGCAACCCAAATTTTGGTCTCTTTTATGTTTGAATTTATTTATCCCACTATTTTCTTGTTATCAAATTAAGATAAAACAAAATCATTATTTTATCTCAAATTTTGTTTTTTTCTTAATTTATTATTTTTAATATCGCATTAATTTATCCATTCTATATTATTTGACTGAACATTTTTTATTTTATTTTATTTTTATTAGTGATTTTGTGACAATTGACGGTAAATAAATTGAAATATGAACCCAAGATTTGTAATTTAGTGATTATCTAATTAATTAGATTTGAAATTTTAATTATATATTATTAAAAAAAATTGGTGAAACAGTTCATGAAATTGAAATTTTAGTTCATGCAATTCACGCATTATAGTAATTTTTTCAGAAGTCAAAACATACTGCCAAAAGGCCAAAAGTCATTGTACTCTACAAAGATTATTGTAATTTTTTAGGTAAAAAATTATAATAATTTTTATATATTATAATAATATTGAATTTTAAAAAAAAATTACTATAGTGCATGAAATGCGTAAAAATGAAAGAAAAAAAAGGGGATAATTGGTTATTAGTCCCAAATAGCGGAGGTGATCTGTTGTTAGTCCTATTTAAAACATAAATTTTAGTTCTTTAAATTAAATTTTACTTGTGCATTAGTCCCGCATGTCTCAAGCATTAAGCATAGAATGTAAAGAAAACATAGTAAATAAATTCGTATTATAGTGAATATTAGTTACATATAATTAAAATTAATTACAACTTAATAATTATAAATCATACGTAACTATATTACATATATCTGTATAATATTAGTTACATGTACATGTGTAATCTTAATTACACGTTATAAATTATAAATTACATATATTTGTATAATATTTATTACATCTAACAAATATTCTATACAAAAATTAGTTTAATATTAGTTACATGTATTTGTATAATAATTGATACATCTAACAAATTTTTATACACACACTAGTTACACATTACAAATTACAGTAATATTTGTTATATCTAACAAGTATTTTACACATAAACTAGTTATATGTAATTGCGCAAAGTGTAGACTTGTGTATCGGGTCTTCTGTCTTTTTTAATATGCGAGATTAAAACACAAGTTGTAATTGCACATGAGATTTTTTTTAAATTAAGAATAAAATAAAAAATTTGACATCGAAATAAATAAATAAGTGCGTCAATTTTAGAATTTCATTATGGCTACAGTATAATTCCCCCTCTTTAACAGTTGAAGGATTCCCGCCACGTCAGCGTATAGAAAAGCCGCGCGTGAATCTCGCAGTTCAATTTCTGCCACTGGACTCATCCTCCCATCCTCCCCTCCCTCCTCCGCCATAAACTTCTCTCTCTCTCTCTCTCCTCTTACGAGATATCTGCAATCGCGTTGAAAATTCAGGTGTTTTTCCGGATCAAAACAGTATATTTTTTGACGAGATCGACATTTTCTGCGGCATTAGCATCGGATTCAAGGTCAGTCTCTTCATGTTTGTATTCGACCGATTTTACTGTAGTTGTATGAGTTATATTGAAATTTATCAATGCTGTTTTGTTTTTGTTGGATTGAGTGTGTATAATCTCTGAATTCGATTTCAAATTTCCATCAGCTGTCGAGAAATGTAATTTCGTTCGGTAATTACGGAGAATGATTGCTAATGGCGGACGATTTGATTCTCTTTGATTTCTAGTGTTCCCTAATGTCGGAAGCGAAACCGGTTCTGAAGAAACCGCCGGGCTACAGGGATCCGAACGTTCCCACTCGCAGACCGCCGCCTCCGAGACCGAATCTCCCGCCGTCGTTTTACACTCGGAAGAAGCGCCGGGGCTGTTGCCGGTCCATCTGCTGCTGCGCATGCGTCCTGATTTTCATCCTCCTCGTCCTCGTCGTCGCAGCGGGAGCAATCTTCTACGTCGTGTTCCAACCGAAACTCCCGGTTTTCCACCTGATTTCCCTCCAATTCCCGAAATTCAGAGTCACCGACGGCTCGGTTTTGGACGCCCAAACCGTGATCTCAATTGAGGTCAGAAACGCTAACAACGAGCTGAAATTGATATACGACGAAACAAAAATCCATATCACCGGAGAAGATGATTTGGACTTAGGCTCGACGATTTTGCCTGGATTTACACAGGAGAAGAAGAACGTGACGGTGTTGAAGTTCAGAACTCAGGTGAATGGAATGGCGGTGGATGAAGAAACGGCTTCAAGGCTGAAAAAGGGGATGAAGAGCAAGAGTATTGCAGTGTCGACGGAGGTCAGCACCGGAATTGCCATCGGATGGAATCAAATGACGACCCGGAAAGTTCCGGTGAATGTGATTTGTCAATCCATCAGTTTGAATCAACGTCAGGATGGTGGTGAAATGCCCAAATGCCATATCAATATCCTTCAATGGTACGTTTTTCCATCTTCACTTCGCGTAGAAACAAACTTGAACTTGAACATGACCTGGGTTTTGAAGAAGTTTTTATCTAAAATATGAAAAATGATCTATAACGGTAAAAACCTTGATTTTCGTGTAATTTCAACAATTATAGTTTAGTTTCTGATCTTGAAATGATTCAAATCTAAGGGTCATTTGGTTCTACTTCAATTCGTAAATCGTACTTGAAACGCCAAATGCAATGTGCACTTTTGGATAAGTTCACGTAGCCAAGTCAATAGTTGTTGGGTGGTCTTGGATCTCTCCCGGTCCTAAAAGATAGCTCTTGAAGTATGATTTTTCCCTTACACTTATAACTTGACCATTAGTTCTTTCGCATCCAACGTGGAACAAACCTAACAATCTCTCCCTCACATACCGGGCCTTTGGTTGGAACCCTTGACCAATCTTTCCCTTTGTGATTATTAGGTCAGAATTGTTATAACATGAACTCTAATACCAGTGTAAGGTGGTCTTGAGCCTCTCTCAACTCCAAAAATTAGTTCATGAGGTGAGGTTTTTCCTCACACTTATAACACCAGTCCCTTCCATATCTGATGTGGGATAAACCCAACACTAATAGTAATCCAGATGGTACTTTATATATCAGATAATCTTTTCTAATACTTTTGAGGTAGAGATCTCAAAATATCATTTTTCAATTAATCAATTTATGAATTATTACCGTTTTGTTACAAAAAAATAAGAAATAATTAAATTAACTAACCAACCATTTTACTCTTAGTTCGTATGCTATTTTCTGAGTTAAATATAATTAAACTATTTAACTAAATTAAATTTGCTGCATTTGATTATATAATTTTTGGTTAAATAGATGATTTAGACAACCAAATGGGCCCTAAAGTTTAAGCTAAAGGTTGAAGCTTACTTTATTAGCATAGTGACTAAGATTTTGATGTTTTGGATCTTTGGAAATTAAATAATTAGAGTAAAAATCTTAAGGTAGCGTTTGGTTTCAAGGAATTGGATTCTATTTCAAAGTCTAATTCCAATCCTTCAATTTTGTGCTGACAAATGCTACTTCCGATTGAATATACAATATTTACGGTCGCGTTGATTAGGGCCCGTTCTGTTATCTAAATTATTCTATTTTAAAAATTATCTGACGAAATGATATGTATATTTCTTCATTTACCGATGGTTTAATCAAATTATAAATTGTGTAATCAAAAAATATTACAATTTGCAAATTGAAGAACTACCAAACAGGTCCTTATTTTTATTTATTTTTAATTAATGAGAATTATATTATGTGATTTGTGAGCTGCCAATAGTTGATGATTTATGTAATTGTTAAGGTGTCCTAACTAGAGTTTGTTTGGCTACAGGATCAACATTTACTGAAGGGATTGGTCATGTACAAAACAAAGATCTCAAATCATACATTGATAACTTATAGAGCTCCTACTCCAGCAGCATAATCACAGGGAAAGAGTATTTTATTTTATTTTTTCTGTACAAAACACACACTATATATATATTTTTATTATTAATCTGTTAAGGTGTGTCCGGGCCAACTCACGCACACCTTGACTAATTATCTCTCAGAACGATCTTAAGGGTGCACTCTCCACATCAACTTGGTGTATTCAGAATTAAATTCAAGATTTAATTTCTGGAGAAACACACACTATATATATTTGGTATAAATGATTGGGGGAGAGGTTTTTGAACACTAGACCTCCTACTAGGGAGACTCGTTAGATAACCGCTAGGCTTCATGCCTTGGGTTATAACGAGAGGGCATATAAAGTTTTGTTTTTTTTTTTGGTACCACAATGTGTTTATGGATTGGGGATTTGTTTAATTGAAGATTTGAAGGAAGATTTTAATGTTTGTTTTTTGAATCAATTATTGTTGGTTGTGGGGTTGCTTAGATTGCTCATGTAGGGTTGACAGGTTGCTGTTCTTTAGGTTCAGTTTTTTTTCCCTTGTATTTTTAAAAGTTATGGCATGCACATCTATGTGGTGAGATATAGTGAGTGGCAATTGTATCATTCATTCATTTTGCCTCTCTATGATTTGACCAAATTATATCTTATACCTGTATTGTATTTTTGTCACTAATAATTCTCCTGTAATTTAAATTTAAGTGCAACGGTTAAATAAACAATAACTTTCAGATGTACACATTTTTTTTGCTAAAATTTTCAGAAAATCAATAGGTGAAAAAGAAGAAAAATGAAGTTATTTTAAGAAGGGCAAAAGAGTAATTTAATAATAATTTTGATTTTATTTTTAAATAGGAGTGTACATTTAATGAAACAAAGTATACATACAGAACCATCCTAAACAAATAACATAATTTTGCAAAATACAAAATGATGCAATCCGCTCTGCCTTAGAGGAATAAAAGAAAAGGGAAAAAACAAACAAATGTAATAGATATTATCCGTCCCTCCCTGACACAGAGATATAAATGTTAATTAATATTAAATATTTTAGTAGCTTTGACTTTTTGAAGTTTGACCTATAACCGTTGAACTTTAATTTGAACCACAGGGATAAGTGGTTATAAAAATATATGAGTATAAAGTGTAATTTGGTCAAACTATAAGGGAGCAAAGTGGCACTAATCTTTTTTTGTCTTTTCTCCCTGGTCCACAATGTTTTTGGTTGTTTATACTTTTCTTGCATGTGATGAATAAAATTTTGTGAACATGCTTTTTTTTTCCTTTTTTTTTTTTTTTTTTTAATTAAAAATTGATTATGATTATGAAATATCATCAAAGCATTGTTTGATAACTTTTTTTTTTCTTTAACTAATAATTTTTTTTCACATAAAAAAAATAATTGGTTAATAGTTCCAATTAAAAAGTTTAACACATAATTTATATTCTATTTTAATTTTAATTTGAGTGCAAATCTATTAATTATGTTTTGTTTTAAGTTTTAGTTACATGATCAATACTACTTCGCATCTCCAATCAAATATTTTCAATTAAAATATGCATTGTCGACCGCTAACATTACAATCTGTCGTCATTGTCGGACCTCAAGTCTCCGGTCACCAAAGTTCAATAACCGACCATCGGAATTTTTTTTGTTACATGTAACTATTTTTTAGTTACGTGTAATTAATTTTTCAGTGCATTTTTTTTTTGTTGCATGTAACTATTTTTTAATGTATTTTTAAATTATATTTTTTAAGTGTATTTTTAGTTATATTTTAATACATTTTTTAGTTACATTTTTAATTATATTCACGTAATTTTCTGGCGACTAACAACCGAAAAAATAGTTGAATGTAAGTAAAAAAAAATAAAAATTGGCAATTGATAACCGGAGTTTCGGTGGCCTGCGGTAGCCAAAATCCAATAATTAAAGTCTGGTGGCCGGCAACAGTCGGTGACACAATCCTAATTATAATATTAGTATTTTCATGAACTCTAATAGATATGACTAAAACCAAATTAGTTATTTATTCTGGGAGTTTTTATTAATTTGATGTCATTATTAGAACCTCCCACGCCAACTACATCCTTAGAAAAATACTTTTAAAAATCAAAAAGTAAAAACATGATTATAAATACCTTTTTAAAGTAGAAAGTAGTTTTTAGTTTATATTTTTAAGAGATTGAAGAGATCAATAGACTAGGACCACTCACAACACGACACACATCAAGGTGATGCCCACAACAATCTTCATTGTTGCCCCCTACTGACTGACCAGAGTTCTAGGTCGACCACGTCAGGTTGTTCACCATCCATAAACTGGAGTTTAGGCCTCCGTCGAAGACCTGTTTGGGCCGGTCATCGACCAGGGACTACTGGATAGGTACTCTAGATTACCAAGAAGGCTCCTAAACCTCCATGGGCTAGGTTCCATCTGCTGCTCATTTGGGCTGGTCCACGGGCTCCTTTTGATGTGCTGAAGTACAAGGTCTAGTGGCTTAAACCATGCCACGTGTTGGATTACGTTAATTATCCAAGATCAAGTCCCTATTTTTTTGGGACTAATACGACCCCTCTATCATAAATATACCGGATGGACTTTGTTAGGCACACCCTAAAGAGTCTTTGTGCAAGTACTAACTCTAATTATAAGGATTCGATCACGGACCACTCGCTGGACAAATAACACCTTACACAAGACTGTCATTTCAGCAAAGAATCGCTATGTAGAACCTGCCTAGACCAACTGTGGATGTTAATCATTTTTCATCACCAACAATTTGGTTGGAAAGATTGATGAATAGAGGAAAAAAGAAAAATAGAAGGATAATATTTTTTATCCATGGTGAAAGAAAAATGATTTTTCCTAATGGTCAGAAGGATGTAAAAGAAAAATAACATAAGTTTTCATGTCTGAAAGAAAAATTTATAATTCACTTATCTAATTTACTATTTCACTTATCCAATTTGCTTATAAAATTGTACATTTTACCTATTCCTCCCTTTTTTCTTCCATACCAAACAAATTTTTTTTTCTTCATTTTCTTTCTCATTTCGCTTCTCTATTTTTCTATCTGTCAAGAACAAAGGATCATAATCATTTGAAGAAGAAAATGTAAAGAAACAATTTATTTATCAAGCTTAATATTCTTGAAAATGACCTGAAAATCTAGAACAAAAATGAGTTTGGTAATATTTTTAAAAGAAAATGCTACATTCTGGCTAGACTTAAGGGTATTCAATACGCCCAGGATAGAAGTTATTTTATTAGTCTTGAATAACTGGAGCAAAATCTCCAAAGGAATGACAACTTAGTTTTTAAATAAGAATAAATGTTCTGATATCAAAAATCCATAATACAATGGTTGGATATGGGTAATAAAAATACGAAGTTTTTTCATGTTACGACTAACCAAAGAAGGAGAAAAACTAGGGTTATCACTCTTAGAAACGCAGAGACTATTTGGATAACGGATTAGGATGATCTTAAAAAACATGTTAATGATTTTTTTAAGAACTTGTTTAGCAAAGACGGAGACCCTACTTCCTTCCTTGGCATTAATGTTGATACCCCAAAGTCGGAAGATGAGAGCCATAGTACTTTAATTAGAATTCCGGATAAAGAAGAGATAAAGAAAATCATGAGTCATATGAAAGACATGAAAGCCCTTGGTCCCGATGGTTTTCAAGCCATAGTTTTCAAGAAAAATTGGGACATAATTGGGAACGCTCTTTGTCAGTTTGTGATAAGGTGTTTTCAAAATAAATGCATTCGTGGTAGTAATAATACCTTCATTGCTGTTATACCTAAAATTGAAAGGCCTGAAATCATAAGCCAATTTAGACGTACTAGTCTTTATAATATCACATATAAAATTGTTACAGAAATTCTTGTTGAAAGACTAAGACTCTTTCTTAGGGAAATTATAGGTCCCTTCAAAAGTAGTTTTATTCCTGGGAGATCTACCATTGATAGTATTATTATTACCCAATAAATAATACACAGTCTTAGGAAAACCAAAGTAAACAAGGAGGTATGATCTTAAAATTGACTTAGAGAAAGTTTACGATAGAATCAGTTGAGACTTCTTTGAAAAGACTTCAATTTCTTTTAATTTCCCGACTAATTGGACTTAATTGACCACGAGTTATGTTAGAAACGCTTCATTTAGGATCCTGTGGAATGGTGAACCCCTTGAAGTTTTCAATTCTACGAGGGGTTTAAGACAAAGGGGATCTGTTGTCACATTATCTTTTCATTCTTTGTATGAAAAGACTTGGTCATCGCATTTGATAATGTCAAGAAAGAAAAATGGAAAGGAATTAGCATAAACAAATCTAGTATGTACTTAACCCATATTTTCTTCGCGTATGATCATATTCTTTTCTCTAAAATGGGAGAAAAGGGGTGCGATAATATTCTTGATGTTCTAAATACCTTCTCTAATTGCTCTGGACAAAAGATTAATCTTGAAAAATCTAACTGTTTTTGTCTCCCAATATTAAAAGAATGGATGTTAGTAATTTTGGCAGATGTCTGGGAATTCAACTTACGAAAAATTTAGGTATGTATCTGGGAGCTAAGATGGTTCATGGTAGAAACCATAAAGATTTCTATAAGCATATTGTTGAGAAAGTTCAAAGCCATCTCTCTGTTTGGAAATCTAAGAATTTATCCCTAGCTTGCAGACTTCTTCTCATCAAGTCTGTTACCTCAACCATCCTTACCTATTCTATGAAAACTAAATTCCTCCCTATGAAAATCTGTGATGAGCTTGATAGACTGAGCACAATATTTCTTTGGGGGAGAAGGGGAACAGAACAAAAAAAAATCATTTATTAAGTTGGGATAGAGTTTGTAGAGTTAAAGAAACTACATGTTTGGGTATTCGTAAAGCAAGATATTTTAATGATGCATTTATGGCCAAACTAGGCTGGAAGGTTATTGAAAATAATAATAGCATGTGGACTGATGTGCTAAAAGCTAAATACAAACTTGATGAGGGTCTTAGTGTTTGGAAACAAAAAACTAATGGATCGCATATTTGGAAAGACATTCCACCTTGAAAGATACGTTGATCTCAAGATGAAGTGGAAAGTGGGCAATGGAGTTAAAATCAATCTATGGACCAATTGGTGATGTGGGGAAAGGCCATGAGAGAAACCCGTATGCAAGATATCTGGGACCTAAAAGTCTCATATATCATTGATGAGGATGGGAACTAGTTTCTCTTTCCCATTATCTGTATTTTCTTGGATACACCGAAACTTAAAATTTTGAAATCGAATCTCTCTTTATTTTTCCAAGAGAATATCTCGATCTAGAAACCTAAATCGTCAAGGATTTTCTCAATCAGAATGGCGTATGCTTTGGCCAATACGGATCAAACTTTTGTTACTAACTCCCAGTGGAATTGGCTATGGAAAATCAAAATACCCCAGAATTTAAAATTCTTTATGTGGTTATCGTTCCACAAAAGATTGGTAACCAATGAATTTAGAGCCCAAAGGTCCGAGGATGTTTCGGCCTTCTGCCCCAGGTGTAATTCGAAAATAGAAACAATAAATCATGTATTGAGGACCTGTTTTAAAGCTAAGAGAATTTGGGTTCAGTTACTTAATCCACAACAGTTTCAGAGGAGTCTTGACAGGAGTTAACTAGTTGGATTAAAGATCAAATCAAAGGGAAGCTTTCCTCCCCCCTTAATCTTTATTTGTTTATGGCTACTCTGTGGGAAATCTAGAAAGATAGAAACAAAGAAGCGATTGATGGAGTATCCCAAGATCCATTCTTAGTGCTCAATAAAATATCTTGGTTTAATAGAGATATGCTAGAAGATTTCTATCCCAACTAGGATTTCCATGAGTCAATAGATTTTGTAAGGACTACCTACTTAATGATTTTTATTTTTATTTTTCAAATTGAGCATTGATGGTTGTGCACATGGAAATCTTGGACAAGGCGGATATGGAGGACTCTTGAGGGACTATCTCGGAGTCTAGCAATTTGGGTATTACGGAGCACTCCCCCATTGCAATAGCCTCGAAACAGAGATCATGAGAATTCACAAAAGAATAACTACGGTTGCCAACAGAGGATACCCAAGGATTGTTGTAGAGACAAATGCGACAGAAGTAGTAAAACTCATTGAAGAGGAGCACCCGAGCAACCATCAGTTCAGAGTCTAAATTTAGGACTACAAGAAAATTATGAATGAGAAATGATACATAATCCAACTTATTCCTAGAAAAAAAAAATAGATGCACAAATTTTCTTGCGAATTTAAGAACTGACAGGAAGAAAGAATGTGAAATCTTGTTTAATCTTTCAGAAGATATGACAAACTTGATTTTTATTGAAATGACACTCGAAGTCTTTGATAAGTGTCCGCAGTTTCAGTTCGTTTTCTTTTTGTACTTAAAAAAAAAAAAAAAGACTTGAGAAGGTCTTCAACCAATTGACACGTGTTTACTGTTTAAGGACTTAATTGTCTTAATGTAAACGTATAGGGACTAATTTTACCATATATTGAAATATTAGGGGCCAGTAGTGAAATTTAATCTAGTTGGGTCCGTGAAAAGAAATGCACCAATGGCAGGCGTGTTGCGTCTGCTCCTCTCATCAATCACTCGTGAATACAGAAAATCATCAAATTGAAAGAACTTCAAAGTCTTTGAATTCCATTTCTCAATCAGGTCGGCTCGTTGAGCTTCCGCATTCTTCTCAATCGTAGCATATTTTTCTCGTTGTTAATCTCTGCAATTTTTTTTTTCTTTTTTGTAGTGTGAACAGATCTGAGCTGATCTCTTCGATTTGAGGTACAGGTTTGTTCCATGGCTTCGAAACGGATCTTGAAGGAGCTCAAGGATCTCCAAAAGGATCCTCCTACCTCTTGCAGCGCCGGTACTCTTCCTCCTCTTCTTCCTCTGTGTGTTTGTGTGTTTTTATGTGCGCTTTTGTGATTTTCCATGTGTATCCACGTTTACTTCCGTGTTTTTAACTTTCCTTGAATTGTTTCATGGTTCCGAAGCTTGATCTATGGCGTGAATATCTATATTATGCATCTATTGACTATGCGACTTTCGATTTATACGTTTTTCTGTGTCGTATGAGTGTATTTCATTATTTTCCCTTGTTATCCTTTCTTTTTAAAACGAAATATATGTTTCCCTATCTCTTTGATGAAAGGTAAGGCGAGATGTGAGGTTTGGAGCTAAATTTAAAAATAGAGCACTAGTTCCAAGATCTAGCAGATTTAATGTGGTTTTTGATTTGTTCATAAGCTTTATAGACAATGTATTTAACAAGCTCTGGGCTTATCTAGGTATAATTTGTTGAATCGTGTTACATGATCCTGAACTATATGTAAACTCTTGGGCAATTTTTTTCTTTCAAGGTGTCTTTTGAGAGTGAGTTAGGCCCATTGATTTCCCACATGTTGGGTGTGTTGAATCCGACATCCATGTTGGGTCTCTCGATATCTGTTTGCAGTAATTTGTTAAAAAGTCTACCTTGCGCGTGAGGGGGCGTGTTGAATCTCCGTCCCTCGATATCCGTTCATAGTGGTTTATCAAAATTTCACCCTACCTATGAGGGGGTGTGTTGAATCCCACATCAATGTTAGGCCCCATTATCTGTTCGCAGTGGTTTGACAAAGTTCACCCTACGTATGAGGAGGCATAAAGTTCATCCGATGCATGAGGGGGCATGTTGAATCCCACATTGCTTGTGTTACTGGATTTTGAGCTATATATAAAGTATTGGATAATTTTCCTCTTTCAAGGAGTTTTTTGTGAGTGAGTTAGGCCTATTGGTTTCCTACACAGTTATTGTCAGGCTAAAGATCATTCATCTTTCTTCTAGGTCTTCCATATATATACACTTCATCTGGATTGATTTCCAAAACCTTGTAGAGAATAAGGATAATATGTAATGTGTTCTTTAAGATGTATGATTCCATTGCACAACGAGGGCATGCATACTATGCAAACCTCATTGCCTGATTTAATCCAACCGTGTTACTAAATTGATGTTTACTTTCTATACATGTTACTACCACTAAACCCTTTTGAATTTGAGCCTTAATTGTGCTCTAACTTTATGCTAGTTTCAACTTTCTACTATTTGTTGCTAGCTGCTGTTATAGCCAATTTCAGTAATTGAAGTGAGTGAATCATTTCTTATTTCAGTGAAGAAGGCTTCAGAGTTCAAATGATTGAGGGGTATAGACAATATCGTGCTTCAGAGATATTACTATTTACTATGAACTGAACTTGTAAAAATAAGAAACTAAAAACAAAGATTATCAGATTACACTAGTTGCTGGCCGTGTTTTAAGTATCAGTCGTTATGTACTATAACGGTCGATACATAACGGTTTGTCAGTCTGCCATTAAGGTCATGGGCTGATAAACCGTTTGAGGGCCGATTCACTACCAAATCGGGCCATATTGGACCAGTATCAGGCGTAATGGGGTTAAAGACCGTTACGCTTTAGCGTAACGGGTTAAAGACCGTTACACCTTAGTGTAACGGGCGTTACAAGCTATTTCGCTCGATACTGGGTAAAATTGGTGACATACACCCATTTTACCCCATTCTCAGTTGAAGCCCTCCTCCCCCCAACTTACCTCCACCTCTCCTCCAGCCACCAAATCTTTTTTTTTGGCCAGATCCAAGCCAAATCCAAGCCATTTTATGCCATATCCAAGCGGTCCACTTCATTTTCAGCAAGATCTAGCAGGATTTTAGTGTAATGATTTTGTAATATAACAATTGATAATATGATGTACAAGTACAATTTATTCTTTTATTATGTTTGTCTAATATATTTTCTATTAAATGTGTGCGTCGTCTTATTCTTTTAAAATTGTTTAATACGACGATTTTTCGTTTTTTTTTTTTTTTTTTTTTAATTTTTTTTTTAATATGTTGTATATATAGTTAAATGTCATATATATCTAATAGAATGTGCTTATGAAGGGTTAAATGAGTAAAACAAGTTCAGTTTCTGGCAACAAATATATAATCGTTTGGAAATGATAGTTGGGATTTTTTTATCTCACCGTATTCAGTTGCTTGCTTTCTTTATCTCTCGACTCTGCCACGTTCATCCGCAAATATCTATATTCTGTAAACGTATGAATTGATTTTTTCGACGTCGTTCTCACCTTGTAATTTAGGAAATTATTTAATCTTGCATTATGTCCTTTAGGTTTTCTTGGACTGAAGGATATATGAACTTCCATTTGTGTTTTTCCTTTTAAATTCATAGGTCCCGTTGCTGAAGACATGTTTCATTGGCAAGCTACAATAATGGGTCCTCCTGATAGTCCTTATACTGGGGGAGTGTTTTTAGTCACTATCCATTTTCCTCCTGATTATCCATTTAAACCCCCAAAGGTATGACATTTACTGAAATTCGTCTTTCTTTATTTTTTAGTAACCATGCATAATTGTGGAAGCATTATGTCAGTCTATGAGTTCTTTGCTCTTTCAATTTGTTTTTCCAGATTGATGGTCATTTGATTTTCCTTTTTTTTTTTTTTATCAATATAAGATCTTTGGGGACCGTCAATCTAAAAAATTAAAAGCACCATTGTTTGAAGGCTCGTTTGATTGGATGGAGTGGAATCGAGGTGAAATAGAATAAGGGTAGGAATGAAATGGAAGAAATAATAGAATGGATTTACCAACGGAATCGTCATTCAATTCCCTTGTTTGGTTGTTATTATATGCTTAAAGTAATGGAATGATTAAACATAGCAAAATTTTCATAATACCCTCATATATATCAATTTTGAGTTTAAACTTATTCGTAAATATATCAAATAGCACATTTGTAGTGTAATTTTCACAAAAAACTTACCAAAACGATTATATGAAATCGTTTATATATTGATGAGGGATAAATTCGCATGCCAATAGCTAGCATTCCCCTTTTAAGTTTTCGTTCGTCACTTTCCTTTCCTCCCAGAATTATGAACTAAAAAGTATCTTTTCTCTCTCTAATTACTTTTTTTTTCTCAAAATTTATAATCTCAATTCTCTCTCTCTAGCGCCTTTTTATCTCTAAATTATTTTTTTAACAACGTTCTCTCTTTAGAATTGACTCTCTCAGTAATGTATCAATAATGTATAAATTATGTGCATAATTTATAATTGGTAATTTTTTTTCTCTTAAAATTTTTATGTCTAGACATGTTTTCACTCTACATTTTTTTACAATCAATTTATTACTCTCTCTAAAAATGTATTTCTAAATATTTATCTCTCGATAATTTTTTGAATTTGATTTTTTTTTTTTTTTTTTTTTTTTGAGCGCAAAAAAAAAAAAATCATTCCGTTGGAATGAATATCATTCTACTCCTTGATGTAAGGAATGTCATTCTACCATTTTTCGTTCTATTGTTTAACCAAACAAGAGAATGGAATTAGTGGTTAAAGTGTAATTCCATTGCACCTCGATTTCATCCGTGGCTATTTCATATTCCAATTGCTTGGTAATTTTCAATCATATGTAGATGCGCCTGAATTTTGTGTGTGAAATTAAATACTGCAGGTTGCATTCAGGACAAAGGTTTTCCACCCTAATATAAACAGCAACGGCAGTATTTGCCTTGACATCTTGAAGGAGCAGTGGAGTCCTGCTCTAACCATTTCCAAGGTTCATTTCTCATTCCTACCAATTACTTGTCTTCTAAATGGAATTTTTAAAGGATAGTTTGTGGGAAATTGTAATAACATATTTTTTAATTAATTTTTTAAGTTACATTCAACTAGTTTTTCTTAGGTTGCCGGAATGACCAAAAATTAACTAAAAATATAACGAAAAAATATATTAAAATATAATTAAAAATAAACTACAAAAATGTAACTAAAAAACACTGGGCACTGTTTGGTAATTTTTTTTTTATAAGTAATTTTTTACTGAAAAGCAAAAAATGCTTAATTTTAAAAGTAGCAAGTAGCATTTGTTCCACTTAAGAAAATATTTTTAAAAATAAAAAAAGCAAAAACATGAATTTAAGTATTTTTATCAATAAGCAAAAAATAATTGGATGATTTTTTCTTCAGTTTTTATAGTATAAGAAATGGATAGATATCTATATATAAGGATTTCTAGCACCTTTTTTTCAATCACCTATTAACCCTTTTTTATTTATTTTTGGAATAAAAGATCATTTATAGAGATAATAATAAAAGGTTATCTCTTCGCTATCAAATTACTTTTGATTTTAAGTAAAAGTTACAAAACGGTGTCATATTTATTTTAATGAACTATCCAAGCCCAAACCGATTTTTTTTGGGTGTTTTCCTCTCCATTTTTCTCAATCCGAACACAGTATAAAGTTTGATCTGTCTTTAATTTTTGTTTAGGTGTTGCTCTCAATATGTTCCCTTCTGACGGATCCGAACCCTGACGACCCACTGGTGCCAGAGATTGCTCACATGTACAAGACCGACCGGGCCAAGTACGAGACAACCGCAAGAAGCTGGACTCAGAAATATGCAATGGGCTAAAACCCTCTTTTCACTCCAAAAGTAAGTCTTCTAAACCCCCCCCTCCCTTGTACTACTTTCCATATAATATGTGAATTAAAAACCCAGTCCAGATTGTTTGCTGGGGGAAGGAAACATATATTTGAAAACTTCTTTTGGGGGAAGGGGAAGGTGGGGGTGAAATATGTTGATTTTTAAACTCAAAACGTGTAATCAATCTTGTGCTCAACATGTATAAATGTGTTGGAACTTTTTTGGGTTTTAGCATGATTGCATCTACAGAGAAATTAGGCAACCAAACGATGCCTTAGCTGGCGTTTGGTTAGTGTTTCTATTTTTCTCTTTCCACTCCCAATAAATTGGGATGAGATGAGATGAGATGAGAATTCTGTTCTAATTCTAGAATATTCCTAAAATATAACATGTTTGATAACGACCATTGTCCTGAAATTGTTTCTTTTAATTTATCAGAACAGAACATGAAATACGTTTGGTCACAATATTTTTTTTTTCAAGTGTACGGTGGCTGGTGTGGTGGTGCCTGCGGCCGGCATGATGGTTGTCAAAATAATTTGTGGAAGTTAATAGGAATCAATATATTGTTTTATTTCTAGGAATTCAGGAAATAGTTATATATATGTAGAGAGAAAGGAAGTGGTTGAAAATGTTCATAAAGTTCCCTACTCCTAATTGGGTATACTGCAGTTGACTGTTTGTCAACCACAATTGTAGTGGAGTAATTGATTTGGACAGAAGTGGGATGATTATCAAATGTCTGGTGTTGTGTGTTCAAATTGCAACTATGTGGACCAAGGTGAAATTATGGTCAAACTTCAGGGGTGCAAAGTGTCAAAACTCATTTATTTGAAATGGAATGTGTATGAACAGTTATTGAAAACAGTTCTAGAGGTAATATAAAAACCTAAACCGTTTTCTGCACTTGCACTCCAAAGTTTTGGTGTTTTCAAATCTTAGGGTAATGTTTGGTTTGCAATTTTAAAATAGTTTTTTTTTTTTTCCAATCTAATTCTGTTAAGAGTTTTTCAATATGGTTTCTTGTGTGCAGATCTGTCAACAACAAAAAATATTATGTTGCGAAAATAATTTGATAAACAAAATGTGATAGAGGATATCATAGGTAATTAAACCGAAAAGATAAGAAATATAATAGATATTATGAAAATGTAGGGCGGTCTTGAGTTTCTCTCAACTTTAAAAGATGTCTCATAAGGTGAGATTTCTTTTCACACTTATAGCTTGACCACCAGTTTTTTTACATCCGATGTAGGAAAAATCTAACAATCTCTCCCTCACACCGGATTTTTGGTCGGTCAACCTTCAACCGGTCTTTCCCTTTGTAATTATTGGGGTGGTTATTGGAGTAGAGTTGTTGTAACATGAGCTTTGATTCCAGAATAAAGTGGTCGTGGGCCTCTTTCGATTTCAAAAATTAGTTCATAGGGTGAAATTTTTTGTTTATATTTATAACCTGACAATCAACTCTTTTTACACCTGATATGGAATAAATTTAATAGAAAATAATATTTAATATTTTTGGTATTTGTTAGAAATGACGGTGTCTCAGAATTAGTGATACTTTTGAGTTGCATTTGATTATATCATCCATTGTTTCACCAAAATTTCTCAATGTTGTGTGGAGGCCTACAAATTAATTTATTTTCGAAAAAATGAAAGCACATAATAATTTGTCAATTTTCATTCACAATTAAGAGTTCAATTTCATGCTATCAAAAGATTACCCAAAAATAATAAATCAAAAAATTTGTCATTGTTACGTTACATATCACAATAAGGATTTATTTGGTGAAACAAAAAATATTAAAAGAACGAAAAATTATGAAGGAAAATAAAAAAAAAAAATGAAAAATTTCCATTCTATCTATCGTGGAAAATAGGGTGGAAAGCAGAAATTGATAATTTTATTACGTTTCAATTTTTTTTTTCTAGATCTTCCACAAGAGAGATTAAATATATATCTACTAGATTACAAGCTTATGATTGTTGCGTTTCAATTTTAATTTTGGATATGAAAGGAGGGACAATTATGGATAAAATAAAGATTGAAATGATATAATTTTGATGAATTTAATTTATGTGAATGTTCACAAAATATTTTTTTTTATTTAATATTTTTTTATGTAGGATTATTAATGATATTAATAATTTTTTTTATAGAGAGTTGTGTCAATTATAAATTAATGGACATGTAAAGATTAATAGAATACATCACTCGTTTTCTATTCTAAATAGAATCCAATTCGACTTCAACTTGGAGGGCATTTGATTCTCAATTTTTTTTTTCGCATTCTTCTTATTAAAATGGATGGTTCCTCCTGCCGCAACTTGAAACTCACGAGGAGATTTTCTAGCCGGTTTTCTACGGTTGGGTAGACGAAAATTTAACTATCTATCTTATTTTCTATTCTCCATACCAAATGGAACTAATTTATAAACAACAAATTTTATTTTATTTTTTGAGAAATTTAATTAGGATTCATGAGATTTTTATAATTACTAAAATTAAGTAAACAATGAAAATAAAAATTGCATGACCAATATAATATTATAATTATTTAATATAATTTGTTCCCATATTATTTTTTATTTTTAAATTATTTAATAAAATCTCAAATCCAAGTGAAATGACGTTAACTAAAATAGAAAAAGAAATAAATAATGATTCCGGCGAGACAATCGATGTTCTTGGAATTTGAAACACCAAATATTCGTAATTGGTAGTACTATTGTTTCCTTGAAGCCCAAGCTTCCAAACCCCTTTGACTTCTTTTTTTTTTTTTTTCCAAAAATTAATGGATGAACAAACTATGGTTTTTTACACTTTGGATGCTTGAAATTTGTGTGATATCCCAATTTGGTCATTGTAGTATTAATTTAAACACATAACACATTGAAATTTCTTAATCATCCCATTTGTCTAAATTATTATTCACGTTATAGTTTTGGATGGTGAACAATCACGTTCATCATACTTGACTATTTTTAAGGAATTTTATGGACATCTCTAGTATTTTCCTTTCTCTAATTCTCCTTTCTCCCCAAACACTCAGGAATGGACATATATATATATATAGGGATGGGGTGAGGTGGGGGGAATTTGCAGTATATTTGTGGAGGTGGTGGGAAAGGGAGGAGGTTCAAAGTGTCCATTATCCCCTAAAAAATAGTTAGGTGCTGAGCGTTTGTAGTAAAAAATTGTAACCGGTTTAATAATTTGGACTGAAGTGGAATAATTAAGAAGTTTTAGAGTATTATGCATTCGAATTGAAATCATATGGCCCAAAGTTTGATAATGCTCAAAGTTTAGGGGTGCAAAATGTCAAAACCCGAGGAACTATAAAAAGAAAAGAAAAGAGACACTAACCTCACTATCTATTTAAATAAACAATAAATTTTATATTTTGGTATATTTACTAAAAGGAGAGGTAGATGTAAGAAGACTTGGGACGAAATTATTAAAATTGATTTGATGACATTGAATCTGGCCAAGGGGATGACTCTTAATCGTTCATTACGACGTAAACGGATTCATGTAGCCGACCCTATTTAAGTGGGATAAAAACTTAGTTGTTGTTATTTGGTATATTCATGAGTGTCCCCACACCTATATATATATTATTAATTATATATGTACATGTATATTCTAATCTAGAACTTGGACGCCAAGTTTCTTTTGTGCTATTATATTGATAATTTGGTACCTAACTAATGTCCATTTAAAATGCTGATAAAGACCCAATATACACTAAAAATGACAATTTCATAAAACAATAAATTTAGGAGAAAAAAGGGAATCAAAATAAATATAATTTAAGTATAATAAAAGATATATATTTTGCTTCAAAAAAATTATCACCACATTTTGAGAACTATATAGAAAAATATAAAACTAAAATTTATATACGGAAATTATAATTGAAAGTTATTGAAATAATTATCCCCAATTAATATATAGAAAATTCTAATTCCTCCCAATTAGAAATAATCTCTCTTAATTAACATTAAAAATTATAAGAATAATTGTAGAATTTTCTAATTCATCCTAATTAGAAATAATTTTAGTAATTAATCGAAGTATTTTATTAATTAATATCCTAATTAGAAATTATAGAATAATTGTAAAAAAATCTACTTTCTCGTAATTGGAAATAATTTTCCATAGTTAAAAACAATTTTGACTAATTACTATACATAAATTATAGGAATATATGGCATATAATTCGTGGATGAAGGAACGATTTAAAAAAATAACCGTAATATGAAACAATCTTAAGGTTTTTTTTTCTTAAAAAAAATTGTGACTTCAGACACGAATTATGATTCCGGTCGCCACAACTTGAAGCTCACGACAAGATTTTTTAGCCGGTCTTCTAAGGCTGGGTAGACGAAAATTTAACTATCTATCTTATTTTCTATTCTCCATACCAAATGGAACTAATTTATAAACAACAAATTTTATTTTATTTTTTGAGAAATTTAATTAGAATTCATGAGATTTTTATAATTACTAAAATTAAGTAAACAATGAAAATAAAAATTGCATGACCAATATAATATTATAATTATTTAATATAATTTGTTCCCATATTATTTTTTATTTTTAAATTATTTAATAAAATCTCAAATCCAAGTGAAATGACGTTAACTAAAATAGAAAAAGAAATAAATAATGATTCCGGCGAGACAAACGATGTTCTTGGATTTTGAAACACCAAATATTCGTAATTGGTAGTACTATTGTTTCCTTGAAGCCCAAGCTTCCAAACCTCTTTGACTTCTTTTTTTTTTTCTTTCAAAAAATTAATGGATGAACAAACTATGGTTTTTTACACTTTGGATGCTTGAAATTTGAGTAATATCTCAATTTGGTCATTGTAGTATTAATTTAAACACATAACACATTGAAATTTCCTAATCATCCCATTTGTCTAAATTATTATTCACGTTATGGTTTTGGATGATGAACAATCACGTTCATTATACTTGATTGTTTCTAATATTTTCCGTTCTTTAAGGGTATGTTTGGTTGGAATGATAGAAAAAGAAAAGAAAAAAGAAAATGAGAGGATAATATTTTTATTCATTGTGAAAGAAAAATTATTTTCTTTAGTATTGTTTGGTTAGGAAAAAAAATAAAAGGTGGAAAATTAATTTACTTTACTATTTTACCATCATATATTATAAAAATAAATTAAAAATTATATTATCAAGGGTATAGTTATAATTTTATTCATTTTTCATCATTTCCCTCCATTTTTCTCTCATATTTGTGAGGAAAAAAAAATTATCTCGAAAATTGTGTTTTTTTCTATCCTGTGTTTTTTCCTTCCAGCCAAACAAGATTTTTTTTTTTTTCATCCAACCAAACGCACCCTAATTCTCCTTTCTGCAGGAACACTCAGGAATGGACACATGTATACATAGGGATGGGGTGGGGAAAATTTGCAGAATATTTGTGGAGGGGGTGAGAAAGGGAAGAGGCTAAAAGTGTCCATTATCCCCTAAAAAATAGTTAGGTGTCGATTGTTTGGAGTAAAAAATTATAACGGGTTTAATGATTTGGACTGAAGCGGGATGATTAAGAAATTTTAGAATATTAAGCATTCAAATTGAAATTATATGGCCCAAAGTCAGATAATGCTCAAAGTTTAGGGGTGCAAAATGTCAAAACCCAAGAAACTATAAAAAAGAAAATAAAAGAGAGACTAACCTCACTATCTATTTAAATAAACAATAAATTGTATATTCTTTATATACAAACAATTACACACACATATATTTTCTTTGGGTATATCTACTAGAGGGAGATGGAGATCTAAGAAGACTTGGAACGAAATTATTAGAACTGATTTGATAACATTGAATCTGACCGAGGAGATAGCCCTTGGTCATTCATTATGACGTAAACGGATTTATGTAACTGATCCTACTTATTTGGTATATCCACGAGTGTTTCCACACCCACATTTGTATACTCACGAGTGTTTCTACACCCACATATGTATATTATTAATGATATATGTACATGTATATGTACCAAAATATATATATACATGTATATTCTAATCTAGAACTTGGACCCCAAGTTTCTTTTGTGCTATCATATTGATAATTTGGTACCTAACTAATGTCCGTTTAAAATGCTGATAAAGACCCAGTATACACTAAAAATGACAATTTCATAAAACAATAAATTTAGGAGAAAAAATGGGAATCAAAATAAATATAATTTAAATATAATAAAAGATATATATTTTGCTTCACACATTTTATCTCCCCATTTTGAGAACTATATAGGAAAATATAAAACTAAAATTTATATACGGAAATAATTATCCCCAATTAATATATAGAAAATTCTAATTCCTTCCAATTAGAAATAATCTCTCTTAATTAACATAAAAAATTATAAGAATAATTGTAGAACTTTCTAATTCATCCTAATTAGAAATAATTTTACTAATTAATAGAAGTATTTTTATTAATTAATATCCTAATTAAAAATTATAGAATAATTGTAAAAAAATCTACTTTCTCCTAATTGGAAATAATTTTCCATAGTTAAAAACAATTTTGACTAATTACTATACAGAAATTATAGGAATATATGGCGTATAATGGAACGATTTTAAAAAATAACCGTAATATGAAACAATCTTAAGTTTTTTTTCTAAAAAAAAAATTGTGACTTCAGATACGGATTATGTGTTAGTGTAAAATAAAAACAAAAAATATACCATTTATGAATGATGACAATTTAGAAGGGTTATTAAAAAAGACTAAGATTTAATCAAAATTAAATGGTTAGGATTTTTCATACACTTCTCTTCCATTTTTTTTTTAAATTTTAAATTTAATGTAAAATTAATCAACCCTATTATTAATCAATAGTGATATCATAAATATATATTTACATATATATGACTTGTTCAAATAAGCAAATAATATATTACTATTTTTCCTTTTATTATGAGCCACAAGATTTCAAAGGGGATATTCATTTGTAATAGCTATTTTTAAACAATTACAATGGGCTAATTAAACAACAATGACATTATCACCCCCGTAAACTCATTATTATTTGCACTACGATTACATAATTAGTGCGACGTGTATAAATGTATAATCGCCTGATATATAAAGTACCGTGTGAGCTCCTATTAGTATATTGATTTACGCATTTTGAATTTCATGGACTCGATCTAGAAAGTATTGGATCAGTGAATCGCATGAGACGTTACAACGTACGGATTTTGAGTGTCAAGAGAAATTTACTTATTTAGCTAGCTTGATTAAATTGTAGGGAAGATTATATTTTTGGACCTAATTGTCTATGTGGACGCATTGAAATTTGTTAAATTATTTTTATCATTTCATTATTCTACTAAATTTAAAATATTTTCTAATTTTTTTGATAATGACGATTTGTCTGAAGAATGAAAGAGAGAATTCTAAATAATTGTGAGAAAAAAACATTTGTACTTTAATAGAGTGATAAAATAATAAAAATATCTCTATTCCTATCAGAAGTCCATGTACTGAGTACAACTCATTTTTCGTCCAAAATCATTAAAAACGATTTCAATTTGGTAGGACTGAAACGAATGTGGAACTTGAGGGATAAAAGTATAATTTGCTAAATCTCAGAGTTTACATAAACACTGACCTATAAAAAAAAGTTAGTTTTCCTAAATTGTATTTTACAACCCAAAATTCTACAATCAATTGCAACTTAGTTTTGTAAATTGTTTCCAATTGAATCGATTTGCATCCAAAACCAAAATTTTACCAAAAATGTTATTTTTCCCTAAATTATATTCCTATTTTCATTTTTCTTTTTCTTTTTTTACATAAAGAAAAAAAAATAGTATTTTAAATGAAATGTACTTCTTTTTTTTTTTTTTTTTTTTTTTTATAACTTTGTATGAAAATTATAATTTTATTCATTTTCTAGTATATTTTATTAAATTAATTAAATAAAAAAAATTGATTCTACCTCCTATTTTTTCTAAAGAAAATAAAAAAATTTATTGAAGAAAAAACCGAGTCCGAATCTCCTACGGGAATGATTTAGAAGATCCACAACCAAATATAGTGGTATGTGCTAGCAACAACATAATAATGGAGGCCGTCAATCCATATAGTTAAAAAAAATTTAAAAAAAAAAAAAAAAAAAAAAAAATCCTCTTCAGAAATGAGAAACAAAAAAAAAATTGTTTCTCATTATTCCCATCCCATTTCCAAAAATCACCGCCACTGTTCATCCGCCGTCAGTTGGCAACCGTCGTGGGTCACCTCCGGCATCGCCGGCCGGTCAAAACAAAAAAAAATGTTCTCAAAATAATTTTATTTATTTATTTTAGGATAAAATCGTTTCCAAACGTGATTCTGTTCTCAAAACAAAAACAAAAAAATTATCGTTACCAAACGTGATTCAATGCACAAGAAGGAAACAAAATTCTTACCTCATTGCTAAGATGGGAACAGAAATGGTTATCAAACGCCACCTAACTAAAAAAAAAAAATGATTCTCCCCCCATTTTTTCGGAAGAGGATAAATTTTTTTATCAAAGAAAAAACTGAGTCCAGATTTTCTACGGGAATGATTTGGAAAATCCAAAATAAAATATAATGGTGTGCGCTAGCTACAACATAATAATGGGGGCCGTTTGAAAAAATAAAAAATAAAAAAAAAATTCCCAATTTATGTAAGTAGGAAGGGGTAAAATATAAAGTTTATTTATCCCCGTGGAGCGTGTAATCACTCGCCATTTGCCAAGCATTTCTATTTACTTGGGGACCAAGTCGAATGAGCATTTACCGGGCCCTCCTTTGCCACGTGTCTCCACATGCACCACCGTCGGAGACGCGGCTAGTCGTTTGGGATCTCCATTTTCCGGCGGAATATCACCGGTATCTTGTTAAGCGACCAGTCAACATCCTTCACTAAATCAAAATAAAAAAAAAACAGTGATTGTTAGAGCAGAAATGGTAATAAATTATATAATTGATCCTCCTATAAATGGGCGATTCTTACCTCCTCTCTCTCTCTACTTTTCCTCTCTCTCTCTCTCTCTCTACTGCTGAGCTCTCTCTGTTCTTCGATCAGTAGTTAATGCTTTGCTGTAAATTCATCATCAGGTATCGGAAAGAATTTCCCATCTTTTTCCGATCTTTAATCACTCATTTACTGCTTTAATTCTCAAGAATTCTCTCTCTCTCTCTGAAACGGCGGAGAAAGAGAGACCCAGAATGCCGCGTGTCGTTAGGATTTACGTCGCCGACGGCGACGCAACGGACTCCTCCGGTGACGAGGAGCCGTTGCGGGGGAACTGTCGGAGAGTGAAGAGGCACGTGACGGAGATCAGGATTGCAGACTGTTGCGAAAAGGTGGGGAAGAAGAAGGACGGTAAAAATGAAGTTTTGAAGAAGAAGGTGGGTCGGTCGAGTGGTAAGCGGCCGCCTGTAGTGCAGTGTTCGGAGAACGAGAAGAAGTATCGCGGCGTTAGACGGCGGCCGTGGGGGAAATGGGCGGCGGAGATCCGGGATCCGTCGCGAAAAGCGAGGGTTTGGTTGGGAACTTACGATACGGCGGAAGAGGCCGCGCTGGTGTACGACCGCGCCGCGATTCAAATACGCGGACCGGACGCACTCACCAACTTCATCACACCGCCGGCGAGATCCTCGCCGGTGGGTACCGGCAAGGCGACGTCAGTCTCCTGCTGCGATTCCGATAAAGAATCTCCTCTAGACTTACCATCGCCGACCTCCGTTCTGACCTTCAATTCCGGCGACGAAACGTTAACAGAAATCCCTAAGAACACCGGCGATCGGAAGCCGGTTGATCCAGTGGAGAAAACTTCTAGCTTGTCGGCTGATTTGTGGCCGTTGGATCCATGCTTCTTGAAGGAGTTGTTTGATTTCCGGTCTCCGGCGCCGATATTCTACAAGGAAATTGAAGAGACGAACACCTTTGTTTTGGAGGGGTATTCATGTAATTTCGCACCAGCTTTAGATGAAGATTTCGAGTCTTGTACATGGGACGTGGATGCTCTATTTGAAGACCATTCTCAATAATTTATTTTATTTTATTTATTATTATTATTTTTTTTTTATGTTCTAAAAATGTGCAAAGTAGTAGTGAAATGTGACTATGTTTGTTGTAAATTATTTTTTTAGTGCATAAAAATTATTAAATTTTTCTTCTATTTATTCTAATTTTTTCTTTTTTTACCCGTTAAATTATGCTATTTTTGACTTGCGTTCCCCGAAAAATAATTAAGACATGACCATAAGGTCAAATTTGTAGCTCCGTATTTCATCATGATTTTTTTTTTTATTTTGTGCAAGTTTTATGTTGAATTTATTTATGAAATTGTTAAAAAAAATACGATTTTAAACAAAAATTTATATAACCCAACAATTTAAATTGACAAAAATATTATGCTATTACACACTTTAAAGTTCTAAACGAAAAGAGGTGTTAGTCCGGTTGGCTAGGTGAAGTGTCCTCTTTTCTTGTCAACCAAGGTTCGACTCTAATTCTGAATGCACTAGACCAACGTGGGGAAGTGTGCTCTTAATTTCACCATATAAAGTGATTAGTCGAATTGTGCGTAAATTGATCTGGACACATTTAATCGTAATACCAAAAAAAATAATAATAATAATTCTAAACCTAATTTCTTTCTTATTTCGGAGGGGACATCATTTTCCTATTTTGCTAATGAGTTTTTGGCGAACAATTCCCAAACTTAAATTTTTAACCAATGCAGTTTATGCAGTATAATATATTTTTTTTAAATCTAAAATTATTGGACTATTTAAAAGTTACTATAATTTTTTATATAAAAAATTATAATGATTTAATAAAAATTTATGACATTAAATGAATTGAGTGAATCATTGGTGGTAAAATTTGGGCCATGATAAAAAGGACTCTTTGACGCATTGCCTCTTAAAAGTACTGAAAAAAGAAGTGGTACAAAATAGTGGACAAGTTGGCTGTTTGATTTTTTTTGGGTGAGATTTTTTTAGAGAGAGAGTAGTTTTTTTTTTTTTTTCTTTTTTTCTTTTTTCATGCATTTAACATTTTGAAACTTCTGCCCATTCCATGACAGACGCTCCTCTTCATGCTTTTGTTATTTTAAGTTATGGGAAAATTATATATTTGATCTTTTAAGTTTTACGTTTGTTTTAATCCCACAAAAATTAAAAACAACGTTAATATTTTTGGACAAAACATATGTTGTTCTTAGCACGTAGACTAGTAATAGGGATATTTTTGTTATTTCATTACTTTACTAAGTCGATGTTTCTCTCTTATTATTCAGACGATTCAGTGTTAAAGAAATGTTGAAGGAAAATGTGATGGGGGGTTATATGAGTAATGAAATGATAAAAATGTCACTATTATAAGTCCAGGTGTTGAGCACGATTTATTTTTCATTCAAAATCATTAACAATGTCCTTAATTTTGTGAGATTGAAACTGATGAAGGGTATTTCTAACTTGTACTGCAGAATCACAATGTGACACGTGTTAGGGTGGAGATCATGACTACCTCTGCTCACCGACCACCTTTGATCGACCAGGGTGTGAATGTTGGACATTTGTCGCTCATCGACCAGATGTCGGGTCGCTGTCGATTATCCTATCCAGAACGGTCGCCGCCTAGTGACCATCAGACCGGCCCTCTATACCACCGAATAGGCTCTTGCATCCCATTGAGATGGACTCCAACTCCTGCATATTTGGGTCAGCTCATGGACTCCTTCTGAGGGGGCCTAAATTCAAGCCAGTGGTTTAAATCATCTTCATTGGCCACATGCCAAATTACACCATAGAACCCTAATTTTTCGAGACTAATTCAGTCCATTTCCTATAAATAGCAGGTATTAACCAATTTTCATCATCAAAACTTGAGGGACCAAATGAGCAATCGAATAAACCTCAAGGTTAAAAAAAAACAAACATCTTCCTTAGATTATTAGTTAAAATTAGTACTTGTCATAATATATTAATTGATCCCATTATTGGTAATGATAACAAATCCAAATTATGGCACAAATAAGTCCTAGAATTTAGCATGAGGTTTATGAGTTGTCTTGGCTAATGATGTGCTTTGTTTACTTGGTGGTCAAGCAATGTGATTATTTTTCCCGAGTTGTGTGGGCTAATGATGTCATTTTAATTTATCCTAGGATTCAAATAAATAAATCTTTTTTTTCCCCCAAAAAAATTGAATTTGTTTATACTTTTATGTTTCTTGAACTTTATATATTGATTAAAATTAATTTTAGATTGCAGACAAAAACACACTACTAATGCTGGTAATGGAATAGAATGGTCATTATCATTCCTATATTTAGTGACGAAAAAAATTACATGTGGTATTGAACTGACATTAAAAGATGAAATAGTAATTTAATTGAATTTTCAAACGGTATAATAATTAATTTAATTAAATTTCATTTGAATTTAAATATTTTGGTCTTATTTTTTGGCCAATTACTGATTAAAACCTAATCTTATGTAATTGAATTTTTTTAGTAATGGGAATGTGATTAAATCTCATATACCAAACATAGAAATTGAATGACCATTCTCATAACCATTCTAATCTCATCTTAAATTCCACGTACCATACGCCACTTAAGAGTTTGAAAAGGGAATTTGGTCTAAAAAAAAATACCCAAAAATAATATTTTTTTTTTAAAAAAAAAAAAAAAAAATTGAAAAATTAAACATGATGAATATGATCATGACATGTGCATCAAAATTGCCAATTGCACATCATGGCATGGTCTTGTGATGCATGTGATATTCTAAGTTGGTTACTTTTGACTATAGTAGTATTTCTAAGTATTTATTCTAATATATTTCAAAATAAAATAAAAAAATACAATAATAAAACATATAGGTGGATATTTTTAAGGAAAAATTGCTTGTTCATCGTATTAGAAGATTTAGATCAGTTTTTAATTCGATATCTAGTTTTATTCCTAATAAATATTTCAACAATTATCACGTACAACTATTTTCGCTTTTCCTTAACTTTTCAACTTTCAAACATTTTTATTTTTATTTTTTGCTATAATTTTAGGTTCATAATATATTGGTAATCATTTTTATATACAAAACTATGAAATGTAACTTTTACCGTTACATTTCGATTAGAATTTTGTAACATTTTTAATCCCAATCATCGGCATACTCAGTTGCAAATCTCGTAAAGCATGGTTACAAAATTAAAATATGTTACAATTACATCCAACTAGTCATAAAAAGAAAAAAACCCATAAAAAAAGTAAAACATATTACAATTATAAAAAAAATGAAATTATATGGCAATAAATAAAAAGGTCAAAACCATAAGTAAATTTATTCCAATTTTTTATGGATTTGAATTGGTAAAAAAAAAAAGAGTTTTTTTAATTATTCTTCTTATAATTGAAAATGTTATTGTTGGTAAAATATTGTGAAAAAATAGTTAAATAATTAAACAATTAATTTCATTGGAGAATAAAATTACGGAAGAAATAGTTTTGATTTCTTTATTACAGAAATATTCCAGATAACATTACAAGGAAAAGTATTACAATCCAGAATGGTAAAAACAGAAAGAAGAATAGTTGCGATAGAATAATAAAACAAGCAGAAACATATTACTTATTGTGTAATAATAAGAAATAGAAAAAAAAATACTAGAAGAAAAAATCGAGACAATTGCTTAACGATTTGTCTTTAAAACAGATTTCGCTCCCGCTAGGTGCTTACGGTTGAATGAGCGTCTACTTCTCAGGATACAATTATCAGACTGCAACTGGTACCAATACTAGAAACCGGAAGCCGAACAAACAAAATAAGTGCAGAACTCTCTCAAAAACAAGATCAACAAAGAAGAAGAAATTTTCTACTGAAAACAAGAATACAATGCAACTTATTGGATGCCTGATGCTGAGAATGCACGCCCTTTTATAGGAAGCAAAAACCAACCTTAAAAAGTCTAAGTTTTAAGGCATTCAATAGACAATAATAACTTTCAGGTAGTTACACCTGAAGAGTCTTTAACTCTCAGCAGTTACACACCCAAACAGACAACTAATTTTTCTAATTTAGTACAAAACAGACCAAGTTCATGCCAAACATTCCCCAAGAGCCCCAAAGGCCTGGGCGGGAGTTCAGTTGATCGGCGGTGGCGGCACGCACGCGCGTGTGGCTTTATTTATTTTATAACATTTAGTCTACTTTATGTCCATATCTTTCAACGCCCTAGAGAACTTACCTACAAGAGATATCTTGAGTCTTAATAAATGATTTTTCATCTTCTTAGGTTACTAATATGGGATAACCACGTTACACGTCAATCAATATCTTAAAGTGAATATTTTTTGAATAATTTTAATTCACCTCTCAAATGATTTTACACAAATAAATATACTACGTCAATCTCCTCACCAAAAAGAACACATTAATATATTTATATATTCCAAATTATTAGTGGGTCTCACAAATAATTGACTCACAAAATATTAAAAAAAATCATTTAAGACAACAGTTATATCCAAAAATTAGGTATAAATGACTGCAGAGTGTAAAACGTGCATAATAAAGGGATTTGATAATCAATTATGTTTCATAAATCAGTGGCAAAAAGATCCACAGGACCAACCCTCAAGTTACCAAAACGAATAGAGATAAAATGCGACTATTTTTTTTATTAAATGGTAAAATATGTCCAGATCAGTTTACGCACATCTTGACTAATCACATCTCCAGACGATCTTAAGAGCGCACTCTCTCACATCGGCCTAGTGCATTCAGATGATTAAATTTAATATTTAATTCTTATAATATACTTCAAGAGAGTTGAACCCTGGTTGATAAAAAAATGGTACACCTCTTCTCGCAAATCGGACTAACATAAAAAGTACACCTCTCCTTCCAAACCGGACTAACATTCTTGGGTTACTTTACAGTTTCTGTGGGGGCATGAAAGAGCTACTCCTCTCATCACTTCCAAACAAATCTTCACTTTAAAGCAAACCCACAATTTCTTTTTTATAGAGAGAGAGAGAGACAAAATGATTTGTATGAACCATATGCCAGACCCTTAAAAGGAGAGAGAGAGAGAGAAAGAATGGGAGGCCTACATTCCATTCCAATTTGTCTTTGTTTTTTCACAACCAAGAAAAAGAGAAGGAAAAAAAAAAAGTGGGCAAACAAGTCTGAGGAAGAAGCAAATGGGAAGTGAGAAAAACAAAGGGACAGCAAGGACCAAAAAGCAATGATAATTAGTGATCAGGGGAGCTTCCATTGATATATATATATATATATATATATATAGAGAGAGAGAGAGAGAGAGAGAGAGAGAGAGAGATGATGATGAAGAAGAAGAAGATGCAGAGTCTTAGAGAGAGAGCATGGCGTTTGCATGATGAGATAAATGGGAAAATAGAGGAGAAAAGTGGTGTGAGTTTGTGCAGCCTTTGCTCAGAAAATGGTGTCTACTGTGGAGGAGTTAGAGAGACCCCATTTCAGGAGGACAAGGAGAGGCAAGACTTGATAGCTATAAAGGACTCCCTTCAACATCTTCACCACTTGCTTCTCTTTTCAGAGGTAAGTACGCCCCCCCCCCCCCCCCCCCCCCCCCCCCCCCCCCACCAAAAAAAATATATATGATAATTTTGCTTCATTTTTCATTCGAATCAATCAGAATTAGAATTAATTTTCAGAGATTTATCATTATTTTTTTTTAAAATTATGGGTTTTTGTTTTTTACTTTTAAAGACATTGTATTGATTGTCTAATTTATAAATATAAAATGATAATATAAAAGATTAAAAAAAAAACAAAAAAATACTAATTGAATATATAAAATATAATTTAATTTAACCTATTAGAAGTGAGGATGTCAAATTTTTGGGCGGAGATTTTACCACACAAAAACTTTTAGGGACAATTATATTTTTGATCGTAAAATATGGGATGGGTGTTGAGAAATAAAGAGCAATTTTCCTATAACCAGATTAACGAAAATGAGAGCAGAAAAAATTAACACACAACGTTGATAACAGAGTTCGGCCAATTATGCCTACGTCTCCAGAGCTGCTACAAATCTTTCACTAAAGGATGAAAATTACAAAGTGTTTACAAGCACTCAACCTCACAACCCACAACCCAATTACACCCAAGAATTTTTCTCACAAAATTCTCACACAAGCTTTTCTTTTTAAGCTCTCTCTCAAACTTTTCTAATTTTGTTTCTTTCTTTGATGGGTTGATACTAAAGCATGGAGGTTAATGGGGTTTATATAAACTTCAAAAGAAACATGGGGTTGGTGGAATTAGGCACCTCCAATTGACATTTGAAGTTAGACACCTCCATTTGACAATTGAAATTAGGCACATCCATTTTAAAAAATATTTAAATTAGGCACCTACCAAATTAATCAACAATTTTCCACTTGAAGACTGATTTCAATCTGTCTTCACACCTTGATCATTGCAGCAGCTCTTCTCTGGTCTTGTCATTATTGCAAGCCAACTGAAGCTGCGCACAACTTCAGTTTGTCAATAGTCACCGTCTTTGTTAACATGTCTGTCGGATTTTGAGCTCCACTAATCTTTTCAAGTTTCAAAATCCTGTCTTCCAGGAGTGACCGGATAAAATGATACCGTAACTGTATGTGCTTCGTTCTGGAATGAAAAGACGGATTCTTTGCTAGATGAATAGCACTCTGACTGTGGCAATACAAGATATTGTTTTCTTGTTTCTTGTCCAATTCCTCCAAGAAACTCTGAAGCCAAATCATTTCCTTGCTAACTTCCGTAACAGCGACATATTCTGCTTCAGTTGTAGAGAGAGCGACTATCTTCTGTAGTTGAGAAACCCAACTCATTGTTGTACCTCCTAGAGTATAGACATACCTTGTAGTGCTTCTTCTGACATTGACATTTCCGTCTAAATTAACATTCACATATCCTGTCAGTGTCATATTTTCGCCTTTGAAGCAAAGTGACTTGTCTGTGGTACCTCGCAGATATCTAAGAATCCATTTGACTGCTTCCCAGTGTACCTTGCCCGGATTATTCATGTACCTGTTGACATCAGACTTCCAATTGCTGAGGCGTACAGAACCTTCGCCATGTGCAAACGTTCTTTCTCTGTTTGAGGTGACTGCTCTTTAGAGAGTTTGAAATGAACACCCAAAGGTGTACCTACTGGTTTAGCATCTTGCATGTTAAACCTGGAAAGTACTTTGTTAATGTACTCAGCCTGTAATAACATCAAAGTCCCCGACTTCGTGTCTCTCTTGATTCTTATTCCAAGAATCTGTTTTGCAGCGCTAAGATCTTTCATCGCAAAATGCTTCGACAATTCCCGCTTCAAATTGATGATCTCTTGCATGTCTGATCCTGCAACGAACATGTCATCTACATACAACAATAGAATGATGAAGTTATTGTCGAACTTTTTGATATAACAACAATGATCTGCTTGGCATCTTGTGAAACCGCTGCTGTCCATGAAGCTATCAAACTTCTTATACCATTGTCTGGGAGCTTGTTTTAAACCATACAAGCTCTTTTTCAATTTGCATACCAGGTTTTTCTTGCCTGCCTTTATGAAACCTTCTAGTTGCCTTATATAAATCTCTTTCTCCAAATCACCATGAAGGAAAGTTGTCTTAACATCTAATTGCTCAAGATGTAAATTCTCTGCAGCTACAATTTTCAATACCAGCCTAATAGTGGTCAGCTTTACAATTGGAGAGAAATTTCATTGAGCTTGTTAAATTACACATTTTTGATCCCTTAATATTTACATCTGTTTCAATCTGGCAAAATTAAAAAATATTTTTAATATTTTTGGATGGAAAATGAGTTGTGCTTCACATATGGTCTTTTAATAGCGATATTTAGTCATTTCATCACTCTACTAAGATGTTTTTCTCTAATTTTTTACCTAGCAATGATTCATTTAAAAAATGAAAGAAAAAAATCTGAATCATTGTTAGGGAAAAGCGTGTTAAATTTAAGAGAGTGACGAAATGACAACAATATACCAATTAGAAAATCACATGTTGGGTACAACCTATTTTCTGTCCAAAATCGTTAACAATATTTGATGATGATGAAAGTGAGTTAGGCTCATTGGATCCCACATCGCTTGTGTTACCCGATCCTGAGCTATATATAAAATATAGGACAATCATCGTCTTACAAGACATCTTTTGAAAGTGAATTAGGTTAATTAGATTTTTACACATGCTAAATATAGCCTATTTTCTGTCTAAAATCGTTAACAACATTTTAAATTTTATTGGATGGAAAAAATATGAAACTTGTGGAATCAAATGTGCAATTTGAAAAATCTCAAAGTTCGTATTGACTCACTGGATTTTTGTCCCCCCCAAAAATTATAATCTAATCTCATCCCTCCGTTTTTTTCAAATCAATCCTGATCTTTAACAAAAAAAATAATAATTTATTATATAGATTTTTTTAATCAAGCAACAATTAAGCCTTTTTTTTTTTTTTTTAAAAAAATTTAAAATTTGTTTTCTTTAATATTCACTATAATATAATTCATCTTCTCCTCATCCTTTATGTAGAAACTAGAGTCATCTCAAGAGATCCACATGAACTCAACAATTAACCTTTTGGAGGAGAAGAAATTGTTGCTATTAGAGGGAGTAAATCAGCACAAAAAACAATTCAAAAAATTGGAAGTGATTGAAGAGCTTAAGGCCTGTTTGGGAGACACAAAAACTCTTTTCACAAGAAACCCAAAAAAGAATTTGGATAAAAAGACCCAAAAAACAGCAAAAAACAGAGTTTTTACTTTTCTTATTAGGTGTATCAGCAGTCTTTTCAATCCCTGGAAATTGATTTTGGTCTCCGCCAGCATTTCTATGTGCCAGATAAGAAGAATTGATTTGGGAAAACAGGGGTTTTCATTGAGTGATCCAAACAGCCCCTTAGATGTAATGTATGGAAGGGGATGAGTATATGCTCGAGCATGTACAACGGTTGATCTAGAAAATTGGTTGAGGAGGGGTTAAAACTATTTTTAGGGAGTTTATTAGATATTTTTATATTTCAGTAGGGGTTTATGTAAAATTTTATTTGAATTTTAATTGCTTTTTGTGAAAATATAAATGTAATAATAAATTTTTCAAAAATTGAGGGAGTACTTGACTCCGCCTGGACCCTTGATAGATTCACCACGAGTATGTAGTGAATATCAATTGAGGGAGTACTTCCTTCAATTTTTCTCTCTATTGTTCTTCATATGTTCTTTCTTCCTCCCCCCCCCCCTCCCTCTCTCTCCATATATATTATAATATATGTAGGTCATTGCGCGCAACGGATCTCGTGAATTTGAATAGAGCCGCTACGCGCGGCGAATATCTCTCTATATGGGGGGGGGGGAGAGGGTACTTGCTGGAGAAGGGAGATGAAGGAAAAAGGATTGAAAACGTTCAAAATAAAAATTTAAAGGGATATATGTATTCGAAATAATTTTTATTTTTTATATTTTTATATAAAAGGCAGACTTGTCATTACATAAAATATATTTTATTTTATTTTTGTTTTTAAATTAGTAAATATGAGGGCATTTCAAGCATTAGAGTGTAATATTTTTTTTGCATGGAACTTTAAAAAACAACAGGGCGTATATGATAATAGTCCATCCAAACACCACCTTGGATTCCTATTTTATTATTATTCATATTATTATTTTTATTTTTTAGATTTTTGTGAAAACTTAAAAAATTTCGTCCATACAATCTACGAGTTACAATATTTTTTTTAAAAATTTAAAATTAATGCATTACATAAAAATAACTGTAATTATTTCATATAAAAAATTAACGTTCCGTGACTTTGAATTTTTATCAGAATTATTAGATTTTTTAAAAAATTACGCTACAAACAAAAGTAAAAGAAACAACAAATAGATTAACATAAAGAAACCACTAAAATTAATTCATCAACAAATGGGGAAAAAAATAGTCCATTAAAATAATCACATAGAAGGAAGTTCATCATCTGGTGAAAAAAATTGGAAATTCAAAAGAAATTGCAGTAGGCAGTTGCATCCAAAGGGTGGATGAGATATGTAAGAACTAAAGCCACAAGCATCAACAAATAAGCAATCCCCTGATCAATTGATGTTCCTGCAATAAACCCAAAAATTTTTAAAAATACAAAATAAAAAAATCATCACTGTTTTTTCCAGGAAAAAAACAAAAAATAATCTCCATAACCTTGTATAAAAGGAAAAAAAAAAATGACCAAAGGTCCCTTTTCGGGAAAAATTATAATTTTGGTCCCTAAAGTATGGGGTCGGTGTGCGTGGGTTCTTAATTCTGCAGTTGTTTCAATTCTACAAAATTATAACCTCGTTAATTACTTTGGATAGAAAATGAATTGTACTCGACGATCTCTAATAGAGATATTTTGTCATTTCATCACTCCATTAGATCTAAAATATTTTTTCCTAGCAACGCGATTTACACTTCTCTGAATGTTGTAAGTTTAGTGGAGTAATAAAACGATGAAAATATTATTAGAAGGTCATACAACTCATTTTCCATTCAAAATCATGAACGTTTTTTATTTTATCGGATTGAAACCATATGTGAAAGTTGAGAGACAAAATTACGGGACCGAAAATATAATTTCCCGAAAGAAATAGGGAAAAATATTAAAGCACAGATCGCCGCCACAACAGCTTAGCGATCGAGAGAGAGAATCCTTTTTGGGAACAGAAATTGATCCAAGCTTAAACAGACGATTAAATCTACGATAAACTTCAGAGATTGTAAAATTTTAGCACGCAGTAGAGAGATTGAAGAGAAGAACATACCATCACTGGAAGGAGCAGGAGCAGGCGCCATAGACTGGGACTGAGCACAAGGCAAAACAATGGCAAATATTAAAGCACAGATCGCCGCCACAACAAATGAAACCCTAGACATCGCCATTCTCTCTCTCCTCAAAAGCACCAAAAAATCAGAAATATGGAGAGAGAGAGAGAGAGAGAGAGAGAGGGAGCTCTGGCTAATTTGAATTGAAATGTGGGAAGGTTCTTACTATGTAGGAAGATACTGGGAGTATATATGGAGAGAGAGAACCGGGTCGGGTTCCGAATCGGAGTCGGGTAAGATATTATTTTTATTTTATTATTTAATTTAATTATTGTTTGGTGGTGGGGTCGAGTCAATGAGTCAAACAATGGTCTGGCCTTTTTCCATGTGCGGTTTTGCCAGAATACCGCTTTTTGTTCCGGTCCAACCGGTCAAATCTGATCACAATTCGCCAAAGTGGACCCTTCCTCCATGAGCCGGCGGGGGAGACGGTTAGTGGGTGAATCATTCGTACTCTCTTTTATTTTTTTTTTAATAAATTGTGTCCGGATTCTGTAAATAATCTTAGGTTGCGTTTAGGTAAAAGATTTGATAAATCTAGGGACTTGTGAAATGAAAGGATTTTAAAATCCAGAGTTTTAAAATCCCTTTATTTCACAAATATCTTATTTGGATAATTGTTTGAGTTGAAATATTTCAATGTGTAATTTCAACAACAAATTATGGAACAAAACATAACAGAAAGGGAACAAAAACAGAACAAAAACGAACAAAAACAGAAGACAACAGAGACGCAACCCATCGCCATCGCCATCCCAAACTCTAAATCGAAGTAGAAATCAAAACTCAAATGGAAGTAGAAATTGAAACCCTAATATGGGTTCGATTTCGTTTTTGAAATCGATTTCCATGTTGAAGAACAATTGATTTTGTTGATGCCAAAAAAGTGGTTGCTGGTCAACAGTATGGTCCGGGGGGATACCTGAGGCGGGGGGCGACCAGTAAGGCAATAGCAAGTTGAGTTCAGGGGTGGTGACGGACTCTGAGCAGGGCTCCACTCTTCTGCACACAGTACCTGCACAAAGACCCACTAGGGTGATTCCCAGTAAGTCCCTCCGGCGTGAGGATAAGTATTCCGAAGTGGAGGGCTGAAAATATAGATTGAATTCAGTAGTAGTCACGTACCGTCGGGCAGTGGATGCCCCGGTGTATTTATAGGCGCCAGCACTTGATTAGTGCCGCGAAATTAGGGGGGACAGCTCAGGTTAACTAACCTAATCTGTTGGGCAACCAATGAGCAGACAGGTCAGCCCTCTAATCCTCTGGGCTGGCTTTTGAGCCCACAACTGGAGGCCCATGGGCCATGGCCTCACACCGGCCTGACGAACTCCCGAGTGCTGTGGTGGCGAACAAAGGGTGCCACCGACCGTCAGTTCGGGAGGTCGGACCTCAGCTCGTCAGTCCTAATTTCTTCACTGCGACGGTCCTCAGTTCGGCTGGGGGACATCCTAGCTCCCTCAGTTCGGCTGGGGGACACCCCAGCTCGGTACTGAGGGGTTTTTTAGCCCTTGCTCCGACCGCTCTTCTATAACTGGGTGAACTTTTGACCCCGTGATGTCCCTTACCAGATTTCCCTATATCAGATTTCAATTTCGTCCCCTTGACTAACCCCGCCTTCCTGCTCCGATTCAGTACATCACGATTTCGTTTTCGAAATCGATTCCATGTTGAAGAGCAATCGATTTCGTTTTTGAAATTGATTAGCCACCAGAAATTCCTCTTCTTTTTTTTTTTCGATTTCTGCGAAATAGCGACGAACAAGAACAAATCGGAGAAGAAGAAGACGACACCGGAGGCAAACAAATCGCAGTAAACGAAGAAGAAAACGAAGACCGGAGATCGACGAAGCCGTACATCGACGATCAAAGACGACGAACCCTTGATCGGCAACGGAGATGAAGAAGACAACGAACCCTAGATCGAAAACGGCAACGAAGAAGAGGACGACGGCGGACCAAAAAGATAGACGACAGACGAGTGGTCATTTGCGATGGACAGCGGTCATCTGTGAAGAACGCGAAGGGCCATGAGAAGAACGAAGCAAAAGAACGACCAAGGGACGACCAAAGGATTTGTAAAATTCCACCTGTTTCAAAAGTATTTGCAAATCCTTCATTTGAGACTTCAAGGAATTTTACAAATCCATTCCCTCAACATCCAAACAAAGTATTTGCTAAAAGAGGATTTCAAAATTTTCTACCCAAATCAAATTCCTCTTACAAATCCTCTACCCAAACACAACCTTAAAGAAACACTTTCTCATATCAGTCTATATATTAATAATTAAATTCAAGATTAATTTATGTAGTGTTCTTTAAGAGAGTCGAGCTCTGATTGATAAAGAAATGTAACATCTTCTTATGCTAACCGGAGTAACGCCTCTTGGGTGTCATTCGTACTTACCGATAGGTCAATTTTAGTTCAAATTTTTAATAAAGAATATTTTTTATTTTTAAATATATGAAATTCAAAATTAAACTATAGATTGTTGGTTTTTTAAAATTTAGTTGAATTAAAAATTAAAACTGCGAAACCATTTTTTTTTTTTTAGAAAAAAAAAATATTTTCTCTATTATAATTACTTGTAATGAAAATTAATAAAATTATAATTACAAATATAGCTAAATAATAAAAGGTAAATTCCAATCATAACTCAGTCGTAGTAGACCTACGAAAATAAATAAAATATAAAACATAATGTCCAAGCATGAGCTAGGGATCGAGGCGCTTGAGCGAGAGATAGTGAGTTGTTTCTTGGTAGTCCAAGAGATTAGATTACGACCCAAAAAAACTTAGAAGCCAATGTAGAACTATAACAGTCAGGACAACCTACCCAATCAATATCAAAATAAGTCTCATGGGTCAAGGGGATACTAGTGCTGAAAAATAGGAGCAAAGTTCTGAGTCCACTTTACATAGAGAAGGATCTATTTGGCGGCTATAAGGTGATGTGCTTGAGGTTGACTCGTGAACTGAATAACATGACGAACAACATATACAATATTCAATTGGGTGAAAATGAGATACTACAAGAAGTCAATCAATTGGCGATATTTAGTGGTATCAGATAGGTGATTTCCTCTATAACAACTGGGTCTTAGCACATACTGGAGTATTACAGGGTTTACAGTCTGTCTTAAAAACAACAAATAAAAGGTAGCAGTCTTTACCAAGTCAGCTGAAAGTATTGACAATCTTCATATTGCTACACAATTATGTTATAATACAATACAAGACATACACAAAATTGAACAAAAACAAAATTAATGACCAATTTGAAAATTGAAAGGAAAACACACTCAAAAAACCAAATATACATAAATCAGAGAATTAAATTAAAAATAAAATAAAATAAAATTCAGTTTTGCTATCTTACACTCGTCTGCCCTTAAAAACCACCCAAAACTACAAATTTCTTGAACTCCTGAACGATAAAAAAAAAAAAAATTGTCACAAATATAGAAAATATAGTTGGCAAATACATGATATATGCAAAAAATTATATATTATGACCTTAACACTTATTTTTATAGAATTCACGCAATTTATAATATGGGCACGATATTTTGACATAATTAATTAATTAAATTTAAATTTATAATTCTAGATTACATAATTAATTTTTAATTATGCCAATAGTCATAGAAATTACTGGTGTGTGTGTATACACATATAATTAAAATTTAGGTGATTATTGAAACATACTTGATTAGCTCAAACTGCTCTTTGGATCGACCGTTCCTGTTGTATTTCCTTCTCCTGTGAGAACATGGTCGGGATCCTGCGTAAGCATAATAAAAAGATTAAATTGGAGAAGAAAAAAATTAGAAATAGAAAATATATACAAATTCCATATCTAGTTGATACGGAATGTTATATTAATCAAAAGACAAAAAAAAAAAACGTTTTGGAAAGACAAAAAATGAAGGGGGGAAAAAACAAGATTAAAAAATTTGTAGGTGAATTATTTGGAGGATACAATATCTTTTTTCGGATAATTGGTCAATCGTACCAATTACACAATCTAATCCATAATTTTTCAAATATTAATTTTAAATCGAGTATAAATCACTTAATAATGTTTTGTCGTGTGTTTTAACCACATGGTCAATACTCTCTTGTTTCTCAAATCAAATATTTACAATTAAGGTTTGTATCGTCGGCCGCCGGCACCACTCTCAGTTGCTGCCCGCCATCTAACCTCAGGTTTCTGATCACCATCGGCCGCCTGAGTTTTTTTAGTTACATGTACCTATTCTTTGAGAGTATTTTTTAGTTACATGTAACTATTTTTTTTTTTTACTATATTTTTGGGTTATATTTTTTAAGTGTATTTTTAGTTACATTACGTAATTTTTTTGAGACCGACAACCGAAAAATTAATTGAATGTAATTAAAAAGTGTAAGAAAAAATATTACTAAAAAAAATTAGTTGAATGTTACTAAAAAATCAGTTGAATGTAACTAAAAAAAATTGCAGAGTCTGGTTGGCGGCGTAACTCTAATAGATGGGACTAAAACAAAAGTATTTATTTGGTTTAGGAGTTTTTGTTAATTTGGTGTCATCATTGGGACATCCCACTAACTATCCCTATTTGTTTTTCGAGAAAAAAAAAAGAAGGAGAGAGAAGAAATAATAGCAATAGAGATATACCTCAATTCCCCATTTGATGTAGTCAGGGGACTCGCACGCCTTGTATTCATCAACCAAACTTTCGATTATTTCTCTAGATTCATCGAACTCTGAAAGGTCGTTGTCCTGCCCGTGATATATAGAACATACATTAGGTTATGCAAAAGCATAGAATGAAGCAGACCAGCTAAAGAGATGAGCCAACTACAGTTAGACTGGAAACGTAATAACCTAACTACATAAAATTAACAATTTCCGAAAGCCAACCTAGATAAGTTCTCACAATTTTCAAAAATTGTTTTTGACAACTTTGGTATTGTCTTGATATTTTCAACGAGTGAACAATGTCGCACGTGTGTACAGTGCCATACGCATGAATAGTATGCGATTCTATTGACGGTGAACAGTGGAAAACGTGTGAACAGTGGAAAAGGCGTTTTGGACTTTTCTAGAATACTCATTTTGCCTTTTTCTCAGATTATAAATAGGCTTCGAATTCATCAGTTTATATGAACCAAAGCAAATCATAGCCTTTCAGAGAGAAAGACCTTTGGCCATGGCCAAGGAGGGGCCATGAGTGAGCCTTCGGAGAGAGAGGGATATGCTCACGCAATGAATAAACATAGATAGAGAGCTTGACAAAGAGATAATTGAGCAGGTGAGTTGAGAGTGCAGAGATTCTCCTCCTGCCTATAATTCCTAATGATATAGTGGAATTGGTTTCCCTCCTTGAACGTAGGCAAATTTTTTGCCGAGCCACATTAAATCTCATGTGTGAATTTACATTTGTGCGACTAATCCTTGGGCTAGGAACATGTCATTGTTTTCATTCCCCAACACTAATTTCAAAATTTTCAAAAACTGTTGTTAGTTCTAAACCAAACCAATCCTTAATGATTTTCTCGCATCACATGACGCACTGACATCTTGCAGTACAAGCAATCACAGGCGGATATGGGCTCATGTTTCCCCAACAATTCCATCAAAACCCTGTGAAATCAACCTGTGTGATTGGTTGTGCTACACCAATATCAGCATGTTACAGGGTACAATAGCTCATTATATATCTTCTCAAGTTTCAACAGCGATTAACGTTTCGAACTCGAGAAATTATATATATATATATATAATATAATATGCATATGGACATGTTCATATTCCACGGTTGTTAGAAGTAAATAATGTCGAGGCACTAATTATTAATCACATTTAAAAAAAATTAAGAAATAATTTGAGACGAACGATGAAAAGAGTAATGGCGTGCAGAAAACTTACAGCAAACATTGGGTAATTCCTGTAATTGTCTAGAAAAGCTTGCCGCCTCCTCAACTTCTCATACTGACCCAAACACTTGCTGAATAGGTGGCGTATACCAGTATGACTTGCTAGCATAAGACCACTCACCTAACAAATTCAAAAAAAGAAAAAAAAATACGGGGTTTTTGTCTTTTTTTTTTTTTTAAATAACGGGTAAAATGGAAGGGTGAAATGATAGCTAAAACTCTGTTTAGTGTTTACGAACTTCAGAGAAAAGCATCCACAGGGAATGTGGCGAAAATGTATATAGAAAAATGTTGGTAGGGTAGTCTGAGGCCTCAACCCTCAAAAGCTAGCTCATGAGGTGAGACTTTCTCTCACACTTATAACCTGACCACTAGCCCCTTCTACATCCGATGTGGAATAAACTCAACATAAATATATACATGCTAATTGTACTGAGTCATATATAAGCTTTGTACTTAGTAAGTGTTTGGTTGCATGAAATTGGTCCATTTGGAAAATTAGAATTGAATTTGCTTTCGCAAAGAAATTCCAATACCATGATTTCAATTCCTTGCTTCCAAATGCTACCTTAACTATCTCAATTTTCACAGTATAGGACTAACATCAATTAAAACTATATACAAGTAAAATCCTCACCCTATGGGCCGTTTGAACATAAGGAGACTTTCTGGATAGAGCAACCTGCCACCGCACCAAAAGAAACAAATTGAAATAGCATTACCTTCAAACTAGAGGCAATAGAAAAAAATGAATGGATGTAACAACTAACTGGCATTGTGAAGAGACCTGAATGCTTGCAGGGCCCCATTCGATAAAATTTACAAGCTTTCTTTCCCGTATTCTCTGCAAACTCTCATGAACCTGTTTGAAAAATCAACATTAAAGTATAAATAGATAGAACAAACCATAACAAAATCACCAAGTTGCAATTTCTTGAAAAGCCTTGTTGAAAGAAGGAACACGACAGTTCCAATACAACAAGTGTTAGGTTTACCCCATATCGGATGAGAAAGAAGCTGGTGGCCAACTTATAAGTGTGAGAGAAAGCCTCAAGTGGTCTTGGGCCTCTCTCAACTCTAAAAGCTAGCTCACGAGATGAGGTTTTCCTTCACACTTATAAGCTAACCACCAACCCATGTAAGGTGGTCTTAGACCTCTCTCAACTCTAAAAACTACCTCATGAGGTAAGGTTTTCCCTCACACTTATAAGCTGACCAGCCCCTTCCACATCCAATGCGGGATAAAAACCCAACAGCAAGAAACTTCTAGGGATAAATAGTATCATGTTAAATTGAAAGTAAACAGTGAGAAAAATTGAGGGGAAAGAAAAACACCAATGATGAGAAAACTTAACTGTAATTTATTTTACCTGAGTAGGATCAACTTCTCCTTGAATAATGTTTAAAATCGATATGTATTTCGCCTGACTAGCTTCTTTTGTTCGAGCACAAGAAGAAACCATGATATTCTTTGTCTGCAAAACAGACTACTGTGAGGATACATGTAACTAACCATGTGTTCTCAAAACAATTTTATAAACAACGGTTTTTGCCTGCAGAAGTCTTCTCATCACATCAAGCACAGTCGTCTTACGAATCACGTTAGCCTGCCAAAAATTAATAAACACACTCAGTTGCAGATTGAATCCTCTGATTGAAAAATAATTTCCACTTCATACTTTTACAATACATGTATATATAGCAATAACTGGTTGAAATCAGCCAAGAGGTGTTAGTCCAGTTGATAAGAGAAGGTGCCCCCTTTCCTTGTCAACGAGGGTTCGACTCTCTTGAGGGCGCACTCCAGGAAATAAATCTTGATCCTGAATGCATCAGGAATGCACCAGGCCAATGAGGGAGAGTGCACCCTTAAGATCGATTGCCCGGAGTGGTGATTAGTCAAGATTGCCCAGACACACCTTACCGTTTGAAAAAAAAAAATGCTTGAAATCTGTCCAGAGAAAGAAACATAGGACAACAGGAGACTAATATCTTAACTTTCGGTATTATGTCCATATCTGTTGCTCTAAATTCGATAATTTAATCACCGTGTGATTAACCTTTTTCCAGTTCCTCCTTTTCTCAAGCAATCAGCCATATATTAACCTTCAGATGTATCTGAGATAAATTGTAGACAAATTGAAAAAATCTTACCTGACATTCCACTGTGAGCGGGGTATACCCTGTCATCAGGAAATGGCACCTTGGTGTAGGGATCAAAGATGAAAGAAGGCCAACCAAGTCGTTGTTCATGTATCCTGGATAACGCAATGTTGTCGTGCTTGCTGACATTACAGTAGAAACCAGAGAGTTTGTTTGAGCAAAAGTTGGGGTTGTGATATGAAGGCGCTCCACCGCTATTCTATTAAGCGCTGTGTTGTCAAGCACAACCACGCAATCGGCATTCAGGGTCAATCGTTTAAGCGTCAAAAGGGAGTTGTAGGGCTGGACCACCACATCACTTGTCTCATTCTGGTTAGGAAACACACTATATGTCTGAACAAGTTTTTTGCTATAACGATCGTTCAAAGCCTCCAACAGATATGAACCCATACCTGCAGCAGAGCATGCAATTAGTGGTACAACAGTAATACTAGGAAGCCACAAGGAAAATTCTCTACTGATAAAGTGATATAACAGTCATTACTCATTAAGAAAATATTATATCAATTATCATACGATTAGTCAGAACAATGAAGAAAAGTCATGAATTGCTGTGAGGATGGTAACTTAATATAACTATCATTTACCATACGTTTCTCATGCATGCATGGATGAGTATGTGAGAAAAGACAACACTTGACTCCTGCAATCATAAAGAGGAGAATATGCAAACATTGACATTCCCGAGAAATTAAAAATTCTTCCTTCCCTCAGACATACCAGTTTGCTAGAATTCATGCTTCAGAAATATCACAAATTGCAACAAATTTAAAAATGTCATGTTCCAGATATTTGATAATCCTAGCCTACTAAAATGAGGATGATGAGGATATAAAACCTGAGCCTGTTCCCCCAGCAATGGAATGACAGAGAACGAATCCCTCAAGACTATCGCTTCCATCTGCTTCTCTATCAATCATGTCCATCAAATCTTCCTCATATTGCTTGCCCTGATCAAGGAAAAATGAATGCATCAGGAGTAGGAAACATGTATAGATAACAGAACATTATGTATAATGATCATTTCACTGTTGAACTGAGCAACACAACAACAAAAAATAGTTTTTTTGGGCACATTGGCCAAATTTAATGGGAAGAAAATAGCTGGCGTTGAAACACAAACTATGGGGCACGCACACACAGATCTTGAAGTATAAAAGCAAACAGGTTAGAAGAAACAAAGAGAGAGAAAAATGTATAAAAGAAAGATTGTTACACTTCCAAAACAGAAGATTAGATAACCAGGAATCGGGTAAAATATTTTACTTAGCAAAAGGAGAGTGAACTTCGCTAACCCCTTTTCACCCTTTCTGTACATATCCAAAAGTAAGGACTAAGAAGCAAGCCACCAAATTATCCAACATTTACAACTCTAAAGGTTTCAAGACTAAACCTTGACCAAGTCCAAAAATCAGAAGACCTTCCAGGAAATCTTTGATGAGAAAGACGTGGATACTCTCCGAGTGACTGTGAATGTGTACAAAGCCTATTAAAAGGCTAACTGAAGCATCTTTCATGACAGAACTAAAGTTCCTTTCACAATAAGAAAGGTGTAGAAATACAATGAGTGTAACACTCTCAAAAGACGCTTTGAAAGAGGAGAATTACCCCTAGACTTTTATATATAGCTCAGGATCAGGTAACATAAGCGATGTGGGATTCAACAAATGGCAAAAAGAAAAGGGAAAGAAAAGGTTGCGGTGGCAAATCTTCATAATGCTCCATTTTCTAACTAAAGAAACCATTGAGCCCTTTGGCACCCTAATATTTCTATGGTTGTTGGAAATTTAAATGATCCAATATAAATTACATTACACGAGATACTGAATATAGATTACATTACACAAGATACTAAGTGTCAAACATATTGACCCTTGAGAAGGTAGAAAATGAAGCATGGCTATATTGGCAGGGTTCCGATCTTCTTCTGCCATATCCTGGTGTCATGGTTTTAGCTTGTCCAATACTTGTTCTCGCACATGGCCGCTCGTCCGTGACCCTTTTCATTTGTTTTCTAGACTAGTTTAGCTTAATTTAGTTTATTTCTTTCATTTCTTATAGAAAGACATCATTATGACTCCTCAAGCATAATGATATCTATTATGGTCACTTGCATTTTTTTACTTAAAGTACTATATGGGAGGACATACTCTTGAAGTCATTCAAGCCTTTCACACCTTGTAGCCTTTGATATTAATACAATTGTTGTTATTGTAATTGTATTCTTCTCTACATTGCCGGCATGTATTATTGTAGGAAAACTCGTTGCTATTGAAACCGCTTCCGCTATTTAAGATCCTCTGATCTTCAGGCTTACTACCATGCGATCCCCTATTTAGGGCCGCACGGTCCACTTTCTACCCTCAAAAGGCTCGGCCCGTGACACCTAGCATGGAATATATACTACACCCTATAGCCTACTGTACACGTTTTAAGTATTTGGGGCAACAATTTCAATAAGTATCATAAAGCTTTCATATTACAAAATCAATATCATGTCAGACGACAATGACTTGAGAGAAGCCGAAAATTAACCTGATGGTATCCACTAGCCCAATTATTTCCCGCACCTCCGCCATGATTAGCAATGAATACGTTCTCATGATTATAAAGATTCCGATATTCACTGTTTTGAATACCGTTGATCACTCTGGGCTCCAAATCCATCAGCAAGGCTCGTGGTATGTAATGTTGATCATCAGCTTGATAGAAAAACACATCTTTCCTGTCCCCTCCCTGCATCATTCAATATTCGATGTTAAATTTTGAATTAATATGCGTATACACATAAAAGAACAGCTGCTGGATGAAGCAGATAAAATCCCATTAATCTTGCAGTCCTTTTGCAAATTTGGGATGTACTAGGTGCACATGCACATATGTTGAAATGCCATGTTTAAACAGTTACATGCAGCCATGTGTCTCCATTTTCATTTTCTCAGCTTTGTATAATACATAAGATATCTGTCTTTTAATGAGTTTGAGTTCAGAATAAAATAGCTAAACAACACCCGACAAATCGTACTTGTTATACTTTCCATATGCTTTGATCCTTATTTCAAACTTCAACATCACAAACACTATAGAGTGGTCTTGGGCCCCCAAAAGGCAGCTCATGAGATGACCCTTTCCCTCACACTTATAACCTGATCACCGGTCCCTTTCACATTCAAAAATGGGATAAACCCAACAGTGTCCTCCTCACACATTGGATCTTTGGTCGACGAAGACTCGACTAGTCTCTCCCGTTAGGCTATTAGGTCAGAGTTGTTGTAACTTGTGTTCTGGTACCATTATAGTATAGGATGGTCTTCGGCCTCTCTCAACCATTTTCTCTCACACTTATAACATGACTATCAGTCACATCTGATGTAGGATAAGCCCAACGTATATGTTGAAATGGCATGTTTAAACATTTATGTGCAGCCATGTGTCTCCATTTTCATTTTCTCAGCTTTGTATAGTACATAAGATACTGTCAATGAGTTTCAGTTCAGAATAAAATAGCTAAACAAAACGGTCGACAAATCGTATTCCATATGGTTTGATCCTTAATTCAAACTTCAACATCACAAACACTAGTAATAGCGCATTCCAGAAGAGGATTTGTCCCACTTAGCACATAATAAACTAATAATACACTACATAAGCGTACATATGGCACTGACCAGTTTTCAATTCACCACTTAATTGATTATCATTTTGAGACACATGAATCGTCGAGAAAAAGCTAGAATGAGAAAAGCAAGTTCAAATCAATCCAGCAAACTGAAATTGAACTAGCCGAGTAAACGATTCAACTCGCCATAGTGAAGAAAAAAAAAATCGACTCATGATTCGGCACGCACAGAGAAATAGTAGAAGGAGAAATGCGAAAACCTAAAACCTGAGTAGCGAAATCTTCGAGAATTCCTTCTTTGCTGATGCCGTGCTCGAGGCACAGCTGCTTCCAGAATTCCATCCCGATCTGGTTCCCGCATTGTCCCACTTGCAGAGTGATTATCTCCCTCGGCATTCTCCTATTCCTCTACTATTACTTTAGCGCTACGATCTGAGAGAAACTGTGGACTTACTTTTTCTCTGCATCAACAGCTATGGCGGGGACGAGCTTCAAAAGTAGAGAGAGAGAGAGAGAGAGAGAGAGAGACGGTAGTTAGCCCATGTTGCTAACTTACGCGCTAGGTGATCTTCAATAAACAGCCCATACCACACTTACGTAGAAAGCCCAATAAATGGCACAGGCCCTACAAACCTTTCTTTTTGGGGAAAATTGTACTTTTTACCCTTAAAGTTTAGGGTGAGTGTCTAATTGGTCCCTATAGTTTAAAAAACATTACATTTAACATTTTAACCTTGAAATTTGGAATTGATGCTAATTTGGGCCAATTATTAACAATTTGTTAAAATTTCGACAAAAATGGAGAGATGTTGTGGAGTTAAGACGTCACCAAACTACTGACTAATGATGGTGGCTGAGATGCGGAGGAGAAGAACAACAGGGTTTTCATAGTAATGAGAAAAAAAGAGTTTGTATCATAAATTTATTATAAGAATATAATTATTCTCGTGAGATTAGTCGTTTCTAGAGTAATAAAATTACCCTTGAAATTAATGTTTTGGACTTTGCACGTTTACATTTTCATTCATTTTGATAATAGACCGTTAACAATTGGAATAAATTGACATCGAGCTCAAACTTTAGAGTCAAATGTGTTTTTTTAAACTATACATGCCAATTAGACACCCATTCCAAACTTTAAGGGTTAAAAGTGAATTTTTCCTTCCAAAAATCTAAAACCTTAATTGAAATTTCAATAATATTGATGCACCAATTAAATTTTTAGGGCATTTACCGCCCAATTCTAAAATAGGTGAATTTTTTTTTTTAACTGATCAGTTTTATTGTCAATTTGCGGACTAATTTATCCCTATTAAATAAACCATTACTTTTCATATACATCTTGTCACCTTAAAAAGGTGGAACAAATATAGAAATATACGATGGATGAAACTAAAAATGAAGTCTACTAATTTCTTGTGATTGTTGTTCATCATTTTTTTACACGACAATGATTTATAAATTATAATCTTCAAAATAAAATATTAACAATTTTTTTTTTTTAATTTTGGATTTGGATGTATATGAATGTTATACATAACATTAACTATGATGTTAATGTTATATATAACTTGTTTGTCACGTGATTGTTGAATATAACATCTAATACAATAGAAATTAACATCCTGATGTATATATCAAACAACATATATTAATTTGTTATGATTAAATATAACATCAATTAATCTTTATGATGTGGGGTATTTTGGTTGACCACCGACCTTAGATTATAACAGAACACGTGGCAGATTGACCCCTCATTTGAAGCCATCTCATCATTGAAAAATAGGAAAGGGTCCCCTACTCAGATGATCATTTGATGAGAATCAACGAGCACCATCAGATGATCAGTTACATGTTCCAGTTAGGCCTATTACTAGGGAAAGATCCAAGAAAAATCAAAGTAGCATTTAATGGGCTAATTCAAAAGACTTAGCCCATGTCTACAATAGTTAAGCCCAAATTAGGCCCATCGGGCAGTCAAGGCCAAATCCATCTCATCAAAGCAAGCGAATGAGCTTAGACATGAACTCAAATGAGCCAAGTCATGTGGACCACGAAATTCTTATCATATTTATTTTATTATTTTAAATCTTTTAATTATTTTTAAGCTAATTTGTAAGCTTGATTGCCAAGTAAATTATTTCCTTTTCTAACTAGGAATGTAAGGCAAATTAGGAAACTTTCTTATTCTTTATTTAGCAATTAGATTTTAGGGTTTCCTTTTTCCTCCATGTAGACTCACGAATTTCAAAGTGTATTATGATTTCTTTTCTTATTCCCTTGGCCACCTATTTAAGGGACTTTGTAAACATACAAATTTAAGATTACTTTGATTAATAAAATTGTGAGAGTTTTCTCTTTAATTCTTTAAAGAACTTTTCATGAATTTATCAAGAGTTTCTTGTGGCGTTCAAACTTATATATTTGATTTGTGATTCATTATAATCATTGGGTCAAGATCATTATACCATTGGTTTGCGTTTCGTTCGTAAACGTTGGGTCAATGTAATCTATCTTTCAATTTCTGTATTTTTAGTTCGTTCAAAATCTTATTTAGTTTCGATCTTCGCGAAGAAACTCTAAGTTGGTTTCGGGTCTCACTAATTCTTGGTGAGGTTCGCATCATCATTGTAGGCCGAGCTCCGAGATCCTTGTGTTTGGAGCTCAGAAATATGGGAACCCTTCCAATTTGACTGAGATCCTTGTGTACGAAACTCATCAACATGAAGAACCTCCCAGTCTAACCAAGCTTGTCAAATGATCACTGTAGCCTGAGCTCCGAGCTCCTTGTGTTCGGGCCTCATCAACATGAAGAGTACTCTCTAAGTATTTTTTTTTTTTTTGATAAGCACCATATAAAAAAAATAAAGAAATAAATAAAACATACGGAACAAATGAAAAAAAAATAAAAGTAGATTTTTTTTTTTTGTTTTGTTTTCTTTAAATTTGATGTTGTCTTTTTATATAAACACCATATATTTAAAAAAACAAGAGAGTAAAAAATAAACAAAAAAATCAAAAATTAAAAAATAAAAGATTAAAAAAAATATATATTTTGCAAGGGTATTTTTGTTAACAAATTATTAATAAAGGATGACCCATCTATTATAAAAACTATAAGGATAATCTTTGTAGTTGTCAAAATAACGTGAGTGTCGAGTATAAACTCTTATAATAATATAATAATAGAATTTTTGGTAAACAATAAAAAAATATGCTAAAAAATAGTTACACGTAACTTGAAACATTCCAGCAATGGTGGCCAAACTTCGACAACTACAGACCTTAATCTGACGGCAAACAACGGCTAACAGTGACAGTGACAGTGGCAGTGGCAGTGACAGGTGACAACAGAGAGTGACGCCAACAGCTGACAATACAAATCTCAATTGAAAGTATTTGATTAAAGATATAAAAGAACATTGATCATGTGACTAAAAGACATAACAAAACAGAATTAAGAGATTTATACTCAATTTAAAATTAAAATAAAATAAATTATGGATTACACTCTCTCATCGATGAGACTATGACTAATTATCGAAAAAGAAGAAAAAGGTTCCTTACAAGTAAAAGCCAAACTCGAGTTCAAAAGGCCAAAATAAAAGCAACATAGTTGTGAAAAAAACCTATGCATATTTTTCCCCTTTCACATGTTAGGGCTCTTGTCTTGATGATTTTCTATTCTACAAATCATACTTAACCCACACCAAAATCTAATACATTTCTTCGACTGGTAACCAAAAAAATTAAAAATAAAATAAAATATATCGAAAAACGCTATCTAAAAATATAGACATACCAAAAGTTTGTTTTGATTTTGGATGAGAGACCAAACATCACGAGGAATCCGTTCTTCTTTGAACCGAAACTTCAATAACATTCTCAGGAGACGCTTTTACCGGCAAAGGCAAATCCAGAAGCATGCTCGGAGGGGCGAAATACATGTGTAACGACATCATGCAGACAATAATACCTAGAAAAAGCTGTACATTTGCACCAAAAAATAAATAAATGAGCATGAATGATATATTTCCGATTGACCGATTATTAAACTAATTAATTGTTATGTTGAGTCCGAGAAATACAAGAACGACAACTCCAAGAGCATAAGAAAAGTTTAAGGTAGCGTTTAGCTTTATGGAATTGGAGTTTAGTAATTGCAATAAGATATTAACGCATGTAAGAATCTAAAAATTTAGGGTTAATTAACTATCACACCCTTGTACGCCCGTTTTGTTTCATTTTAACACGTCTACTTTACAACCCTACACATTACCCTCTTCTACTTTCGCCTATAGAAAACAAAAAGCCAAAAATAAAAAGGTGAAGCAAAACAACGGAAAAAAAAAGATTTAATTAGCCCCAAATTTTAGCTCCTAAGTTCAACTCATTTTAGAATTTTGTGCAAATAAAATAGAAAAAAAAAAAAAAAAAAGAACAATAAAAACCAAAAACCACAAAAAATAACAAAAAATTATTAAAAAACAAAAATAAGAGGTATAAACAACCCAAAAAAAAAGAAAGACAAAAAATAAATGGGTGTTTAGTGTGGGGTTTCATAGTATATAGAGTAAAGTGTTACCTCCTTAAAAATATATAGGGGTAAAGTGTAATTCTTACAGTCAAAATTTGGAAGTGAAGTATAATTTTTCTAGTCAAAATTAACACTAGTTCTAATGTAAGGGTCACTTAAAATAATGGTTACAAATAAGAGGGGCTAATTGAAAAAAAATTAAATTAGACGCCACATAAAAAAAGTGCTGTAAGTAGGAGGACCCAAACTGTAATTTGCCCTTTCTATATTTAATAAAGAGAAAATAAAATAAAAATAAAGTTTTTTTTTCCGTAAATTTAGATAGAAATTTTAATTTCACCAAGTTTTTTAACAACAACAAAAAATGTTCGCTTTCCAATTTATTATAAATAGAAGGGGTAAAATGTAGGTTTTCAAAGTAGAGGGGGCAAAATGAAATAATATCAAAGTACATGAGGGGTAAAAGGCAATAACCCAAAAACTTAGACGCGTTTATTTCGAATTCCAAATGCTAAACTTCAATTCTATGAAACCAAACATTACCTAAGTGGTAATAGAAGTGTATGGAACATATATCTTTACATGAATGTTGTTTTACTTTTCCTATCTCCGTGAAAAACAGGCTTAGAACACAAAAGGAAGAGCAAAAACAAATGTCGAAATCTCACCTGCAGTGTCGGCTTGAAACTGAAGAGGAATACGGATAGTACCATTGTCAGCAGCATTGCCATTGATGTGGAGTATACCTAAAGGAAGAACAAAATGAAAATAGCATGATAGAAGAACGTTAGGCTCCGTTTGTTTAGCGTTTTCGTTCTTAGATTACTGTGTTTTTTTCCAGTTTGCTTAGTCTTTTTGTTCTCAGATTATTGTTTCTGAGAACAGAAACAAAAATATGTGAACAGAAAAAATATATGTTTCTGCTTCGCTACCAGATTTTTAGAACAAGTCTTTGGGGACCGAACAGAATTGTCGCCAAATTTTTATTTCATTTTTTTTTGGGGGGGGTGAATGGAAACAGAAATATGGGAACAAAAGTACCTTTACAATATTGTCGGCATACTTCATTAACCACGAAACGAGAAGCCCAGTAGAACCCAGATTTAACACCACCAACCACGTTGTGGTACTGTATCCATGAAAAAGCCGTTGCCACCATGGTCCGTTCTCAAATCCACCTCTAACATCATCTAAGATAAGCCGCGCCATGTTGAAAATTGAACCAAATCTAAAATAAGAAAGCTTTTATTAGTCAACAATACTATTTGCAAAGTTTTGAAATTCAAAAGAAATTTCAGCTTATGTAGGAACCCAATGGGCACTACTCGCTCTCAAAAGACATTTTGTAAGATGAGGATTGTCCTAGACTTTATATACAACTCAGGATCAGGTTACACAAGCGCAGGGTGGACTTTGACAAACCACTGCGAACAGATATCGGGGAAGGGACCAACATCGATGTGGGATTCAACACGTTACCTCACGCACAGGGTGGACTTTTGACAAACCACTGCGAATGGATATTGGGGAACACAACATCGATGTGGGATTCCACACACTCAATATCAGACAAGAATCATAGCTCTGATACTATGTAGGAGTCCAATGGGCCTAATTTGCTCTCAATAGACGTCTTGTAAGATGAGAATTGTCCTAAGCTCTATATGTAACTCAGGATCAGGTAACACAAGCGATGCGGGATTCAACAGCTTAGCATCACAAAATGAAGACATGGTCAAAATTTGACCTTTTTTTATGTCATTTAATTAGTCGGTATGATTATCATAGATAAATGTGAATATCAGAACATCCTATTGCAACACGTTCTGGACAACATCGATATCCAACAAAAAAGTTCTGAAGTATAGGAAATGTCCCTAAAGAAGTACCTAATTTTGCTAGCAAGGTGGGTACTGGACATCCATACCAATTGCATAGCCATTCGGAGGGACAATATACTAAGCATCATCCCCACTGTCCACCACCATCTGAAGATAATAAGGGTGTGCTTTTTTCTTTTTTCTTTTCAATCCAAAAACATATTTCTTGAAACACATTTTGCGTGCACTATGTGAGGAGATATGTTTGAACAAAATCTGAAAAGTGTAAAAGGAAAACAGCTTCTCAATTACAGACCAAACAGACCCTAATCATTTTTAGGATTAGATTTGCAAAGGATTGTTTTGCCCAACCTCCACTCCCATTCAGGGGGCAGGGGAATGAAGACGTATAGATCTATCGTTTATATAGCATATCTTATGTATTATTATATTGCTGGAAGCCTGTAACGCATGGGAAGGTGCAAATGACAGGTTTCATTAACTACCTTTAAATAATAGCTTTTAAGGACTTTCAATTTGTCAAATGCATCGTAAAAAGCACCTCCTCAGAAATTTGGGCGACAGCATGTAAAGTCATCTACTTCTCCATTTTCTAAATTGCAAGTTTAAAAAAAGAAACAGATTCAAGGAACTTTCTTCAAAATTTTGTTAGAACAGAACCACAAATTAATGTTTGGGCAAGTATTATGCAGTGAAGACATGGAACTGTGATGGTGTGATGGGTTGTGTTCGCTCAAGGAAAGGAGACGTACGTATATAATTGGACATTCTGCCAGTATAAGCTGTCATTACTCTTCTTCATCAAGAATTCTGTATAAACACCAGCTAGTGCTGAGAGACAAGCAGATAATACTCCCAGCATGTATCCCTGAACTGGTGATGAAAAGAGGGAGTCACACGATGCCTCCCCACAGCCTTTAACCTATATGAACATCAGCACAACAGGTATAAGAATTACACCTTTTAGAAGGAGCATGAAGTCAAGACAGAAATAATGTCCAAGTAACTTCCATTCAAGAAATTAAGAAGTTCTGCTCAACACATTTTATGGTTTTGGTTGTCCCCATTTGGCGCTTATATTCGATGCAGGTGCGTAAATGCTAATCACGCATCATGTACACTTGAATTCAAGATTCTACGAAGAAACTTCCCCACCCTGCATCCCCTGACTAGAAATGGCGTCTACATGTACCATATGTGTTCCATTAAATTCTTAGATACATCTGCACTCCACTTACAAAATGGGGTTCCATCTCAAGGATGCCGCTAATGGAAGACAACTCAAGACTGTTTTTACAATATTTTTATATGCTACTAAACCTTAGTGAAAGAAAATCGAAAATAAAATTTCCTTAATTTCTCTTGCATAAATTCAAAGTCCAACTCACATTCACTGTCTCTACTTCGAACCTTAATTTTTCATTAAAAAAATGAGACATTGGTATTCTTGAGAAAATTTGTAAAGCTTCAAGTATTTCTATTAGATTAAATAGAATAAATGTCATAAAATGACTCTTAAACCCACTATACATTAAAATTAGATTGTGCTGACTTAATTCCACATGTCAAGCACAAGAGAGACATGCATTTTAGCTTCTGATTTTATGTACTTCATATAGAAACATATGAGACAGAAAAGCACAAGTTTGTAACAGGTCACACATGCTCAAAGCAGTACAAAAAGAGGTAAGGTAAATAATTCACATAGAACCTGGCTTGTGGTTGTTCCAACGGCCAACAGAACAATCGCAATCCATTGCAGATTAGAAAGCTTCCTTCTCAAAAACAGCCTAAAACATGACATAAATGTATCTCCTAGTCCGTTAGAACCAAGATAATACCCAAGATTTTACAATAGACAAGTAAAAAGAAAAGAAATTCCAATTTACCATGAGCATAAACAAAAGAACTATTTTTTGTTCACGTGTGATTCAAAACAGATATCAAGATAAGAACCTGAATAATATTCCAGTAGTGACAATCTTCAAATTTCCCATTATCTGGTATGTAGACGTATCCACGTATGTCAGCGTAGCAAATTGGACATTATTGTGGATAAGGTATATGATAGATGGAATAGGATATAATTGAACACTCCTCCATTCCGTAGTCATTTTCGGAGGAGGTGACCCCTGGCACTCTCTCCAAAGAAGAACACTAGATACAAGAAGCTGGACAATAATAGAAATGGTATCAATAAGCATATTCGTAAAGCATGAACAACATCAAAATCACATAATATAGTGATTTTAGATCCAACTCTAAGTACAATTCATACTCAAAGCTTGTTCTCTCAATCAAAGTTTGCAAATAGACGATGCCACCATAGAAGTCAAGTAGCAGATTGCCGAGATTCAGAAGCCGAGGACAGTACCTTGAAAACTTCAGCAAGAAATGGAACGGTTGCATAATCATACTTGTACTTCCCATTCGTTTGTGAGAGTGTTGTCAAAATCCCCTGCCACGAACCAGTAAATAAATCATTAATCAAACACAAACTCGACTAAAATTCCCAAAAGTTTCTAGCATCTGTCAGTTTTTAACTCCTTAAAGCCCCTCAAAACAAGCACATTCTGATGATAATCACACTTGTGAGGTTTTTTAGCATAAGATCAACACATTGCGGTCGTAATTGAAAAATAAAACAGATTTGAAGTTCTGAGAAGAGAGTTGAGGTCACTTCAGCGATGAATTACGCTCGATTTCCGGTGATACTTTGATTCAAGAAGTGAAACTAACAAAGGAGATGAAGAATTACATGATTTTCACAAAGAATCTCGCCGCATTCAAGGATAACACACAACAATTGCTTCAATTATATGCACACCGAATCAAATTCAAAAATACAAACATAAATCTGCTGCAAAATGATTAGGGAGATACCTGAGAACTGGTGAGAACGGTGAGAAGCGAAGCGACGACATACCACTTCATCTTCTACGCTAATGAATTTGCATCTGGAGGAAGGAAGAAGCTCGGATCTCTCTCCGACTGCCCTCACTTTGATTTATTAGCAATATACCCCCTCTGTGTTTAGATATTTGTAGAAGGCATCCCTAATATTTCAGAATATTTCTAAAGACTCCCGAGATTTTTGCACTTTGTACCCCTGAAGGTTTAGATAAATTTCACTTTAGTCCATATTATTTCAATTTGAACAAATCAAACCTTGAAATATCCAAATCGTGTCAGATCAGTTCTTTCGTCATTTTTTATCATAGAATTCACCCACGTGGGTGATTCTATGTCTGACACGTTGACGTTTTTCGTTATAAAAAATTACAGAGTTACCGAATTTGATTGACTTGACACGTCTTGGATATTTTAGAGTTTAACGTGTTTAAATTAAAAATACATGACCTAAAATAAAATTTCTCCAAAACTTTAGTCGCACAAAGTGCTTCAACTAACTAAACATTAATTATTCGATTACAATCATAAATTACTCTTTTAACAATTTTAATCAAATTCACTGAGCTTCATCCCAGGTAAATTTCACGGATTAAATACCAATTTATAATTATGAACACAGTAATTTTACAGTGTGCCCCTTATTCCCATAAAAATTTGACCAAAATCAGTTAATTGGAGTAAATTAATATGAAAAACAAACTTTAAGGGACACATTGCAGTAATTAAAATAATAGGGAGTAAAATGAGACCACACCAATTTTGAGAGTGGAAATTGTGATTTAGCCATAAAACTAATCTTTGGAGGTGTTAATTCATTTTTTTCCTTAAAAAATAAATAAATATATGATTGTCTATTTAGTTTGCAATTATAATTTGGGGAAATTACATTTTTGGTCCCTAAGTATGGGATGAGTATTTAAGTGAACCCTGAGATTTTGTCAAATTCCACTGGTCTTCGAGTTTTAAAGTTTTATATTTGTTTCAATCTATTAAAAATGTTGTTAATATTGATTTGTTATTAGGAAAAAAAAAGCCCTTAAATTTATTGGAATAATAAAATGACAAAAACATCTACATTAGATGGCTACGTGCTAAACACAACCTATTTTTGTCCAAAATCATTAATAATATTTTCAATTTTACAGAATTAAAACAAATGTAAAACTTAAGAAATCAAATATGAAATTTTGTAATTATTTGGGTACACGTAAGCACTCACCCCAAACTTTAGCGACAAAAAAAAAATATAATTTTCCTTGCAAACCAGACAAGCATTTAAAACCATAATTTTCTCTTATTTTTTATTTTTTTATTTTTTTGTGATTATGCGTCTTCAAATGGCAAATTTTCTTCACAAAACACATGATCCTCGGACAAAGTTGCCCTAAAAAAGAGAGAAACTTTAATTCTACACTAAAAGCTCAAAGGCAAGCATGTATTTTTTTTATTTTTTATTTATTTTACGTTAAAGGTGTCCGGATCAGGTTAAATTTTACCGGACAATTTTAAGGAGGCATTCCCCCACATCGGTCTGGTTTAAGAATTAAATTCAAAATTTAATTCCTGGAATATTTTCTCAGAAGAGTCGAATTCTGATTGACAAAAAAAAGGAAACACCTTTTCTTACTAACCGGACTAACACCTCTTTGGTCAAGCATGCATGTATTTATTATATAGTTACGAAAACAATCTCTAACAGCAATAAACAGCCAAACGCGCCCTAAAGTAATAGGGCATTAAAACCACGAAACAATAGGAAACTCCTTGGCCATATTTAGTTGAATTTCGCCAAGTGTTTGGTCATAAAAAACCCACTCCAACTCATGCTGGAAACTCCAATATTTCATTTTTTTTTTTCATCAGTATGATGATTCATGTAAATAAAATCATCAAGAACACCAGAATCACTCATCATTTGCCATTGATTTCTTCTCAGAAACCAAATTTCTACCTGTTCTGTGATTAGGAGCTGTTCGAACTGCGTTTGCCAAACGGGTACCTTCTGTTTTTTTTCTCCTGGTGATTCGACAGGATTTCTACCTGGTTCACAATAAGGATCTATTTGGAATCATTATTGCCACCTCCAGATCATTAATCGATTGATTTTGGCATTTCGAACTCGTTCGCCAAACTGGTCGTAGCCGTTTTTTCTCCTCCTGGTGGTCTAATCAGATTTCTACCTGGTTCTGTTTTTTGAATCTTTATGCCAACTCTAGACCCTTGGCATCCATTCACTGTTGGAATATCAAAAAATCGATCGATTTTTGACATTTCGAACTGCATTCACCAAACGGGTACTTGCTCTTATTTCTCTTTAACCATCTGAAAATTCCAAAAATAAATGCATTTAAAAATAAATTTCAATGAATTATATAAAAAAATCAATTTTTTTTGCATGTTGTAAGGCCTCAAACCGCCGTTGGTAACAATCAAAATCGATCGATTTTGACATTTCAAACTGCGTCTGCCAAACAGGTACTTGCTGTTTTTTCTGCTGGTGCTCAGACCAGATTTCTATCTGGTTCACGACAAGGTCTATCTGGAAATTTTATTGCCAATTCTATACTGCAATCTATATATGGAGCAATTCCGGCAGATAGGCGAGGTGGTGGGCAGTCTAAACGCCCTAATGATGTTCAAAGATGACATACAGATCAACCGCCGACAATGCTCCTTACTCTTTGACATGCTCACCTCTGCATACGAATCAATCGGACAACAAATGAAACAAAACCTTAAATTCGAAGAAAAGAACACGAAATGGAAGCTTACAGAATCTCCATTGAAGGAACTCCACCGAGTGTTCAAAGAAGCAGAGCTATACATCAAACAGTGCATGGAAACAAAAGACTGGTGGGCAAAAGCAATCACCCTCCACAAGAACACCGATTGCGTCGAAATCCACATCCACAATTTGCTCTCCTATATCCCCACTGTCATCGAATCAATCGAAATCGCTGGAGAAATCTCCGGTTTGGATCACGAGGAGATCGCAAAGAAGAAAGCGATATACTCGACGAAGTACTGTAAAGACTATAAAGATCCTAAGCTCTTCAAATGGAGGTTTGGGAATGAGTATCTTGTCTCTCAGGAATTTTGCGGCCAATTGGAGTCGGTTTGGGAAGAGGATCGGTGGCTACTCATCAAGAAAATGAAGGAGAAGAAAGGTTTATTGAAGCAAGATCAGCAGCTCGTGGATCTTCTCCTCAAGAGCTTGGATGAATCTGAGAAACTGGATTCGAAGCTGTTGCCTTCTTCGATCTTGGTGAATTCGAAGGATTATCAGGTGAAGAGGAGGTTGGGAAGCGGGAGTCGGCATAAGGAGATACAGTGGCTTGGCGAAAGCTTTGCCCTGAGACATTTTTTCGGGAATATTGAACCGTTGATTCCCGAGATTTGTCGGGAATTATCGCATTCGCACCCAAATGTAATTCAAATCTATTGTGGATTCACCGATGAGGAAAGAAAGGAGTGTTTTCTCGTGACCGAGCTCATGAATCGAGACCTCTCGAGTTATATCAGGGAGATCTCCGGCCCAAGGAAGCGGAATCCATTCTCTCTTCCAACGGCCGTCGATCTCATGCTTCAGATCGCCAGAGGAATGGAATATCTCCACTCGAAGAAGATCTACCATGGAAATTTAAAGCCGAAGAACATTCTTATAAAAACGAGAAATGTTTCAACCGACAGGTATTTGCACGCGAAAGTCTCAAAATTCGGTCCCTCGTCCTTCGCTAGCCATAACCAGAAGGGATCATCGAATCAGAACGGGACGACAATGCTTCCGTTCATATGGTACGCGCCGGAAGTTTTAGCAGAGCAAGAAGATTCCGGCAGCTACGGGAATTCGAAATACACGGAGAAGTCCGATGTATACAGCTTCGGGATGATTTGTTTCGAGCTTTTGACAGGAAAAGTCCCGTTCGAGGACGGCCATCTCCATGGAGATCAAATGAGTAGGAACATTAGGGCAGGGGAGAGACCGTTGTTTCCATTCAATTCACCAAAATACCTCACCAATTTAACGAAGAGGTGTTGGCACACGGATCCTAATCAACGACCGAGTTTTTCATCCATCTGCAGAATTCTTCGGTACTTAAAGCGGTTCTTGGCAATGAATCCTGATCACAGCCAGGCGGATTCGCCGTCGCCGGCAGTGGATTACTGTGATATCGAGGTGGGGCTTTTGAAGAACTTTTGGTGGGGGAGTTTGGATCCATCTCCAGTATCGCAGATTCCGTATCAGATGTTCACTTATAAAGTAATGGAGAAAGAGAAATTGAATACAAGTCAGAGAGAGAATTCGGAGTCGGGAAGTGATGGAGCTTCGGCTTGTGGAGATGAAAATATGGCCGGAGATGACACTATTCCGTCACCGACGGACAAGAAATCTTCCACATGTCATGAAAACGTGAATAAGAAACCTCTATCGTCCAAGAAATTTGCAGATACGAAAGCCAGCACGCAGCCAGGTTCTTTCTCCGAGTATTAAAGTTAGGGCTGCAAACGAACCAAGCTATCAGTTTGTTCGTGTCGTTCGAAGTTCGTTCATTTAATAAATGAACCAAACTCAAATTTTTAATTGAACTCGATTAATAAATAAATAAACATCGCATGTTCGAGCTCGGCTCGTTAATATTCGTGAACAACTCGAATAATATTAAATTAAAATATTTATTAGATTTTTAGTATGAAAAAATAGTAGAATTTGTTTTCTTTAATAATACAATTTTAAATATTCAATCGTGCTAGAGATTAATTCAATTAAATTTTAATTTTATAAATATCCTCTTAACCTATTTAATTACTATAATAAACTAATTATTTGTAAATTTACATTGATATTTTATAATTTTTATATTTTGATTCACTCGTAATTTAAATATTTGAATTTTGTATATAAATTTTCAATAAATAATTATAAATAACTAATTTTATTAAAAAATATATTATTCATATAGTTCTTAAACATTAAAATTTAATTAATAAGTATCTAAAAAAAACTTGAAAAAACTAGCGAACAGTTCAATTATTAAATGAAACAAGCTTGAACATAAAGTTTCAAGTTCGACTCGAACTCGGCTCAAACTCGATTAATATGAAAAATAAATGAATCAAACTTGAATACTTAATACTCGCTCAGCTCGTTTACAACCCTATCTCCTGCTCCCTCTTATAGCACCCATTACTTGAATTAAATTAAATTTTCTAACTTGTGCTTCTACAGATCTTCTATGAACATGCCCAAACCATCCACCTTAACTCTTCATCTCTAGTACACTTTTGGAATATGTTTCTTGTTTACCATCCAATTTATAATCGTATAGAATCGTTGAACTAATTACAGTCCATTCCCATTTCAATGATATGCTAAGATCACATATCACCGCAACTGCACTTCTCTATTTTTTAATATGTTTCTTGTTTATTGTCCAATATTTTGAACTATATAGAATCGTTGGACTTATTGCACTCTTGAATAATTTTCTTTTCAATTTCAATGATATCCTACCATCACATTTCACCGCAAGTGCATTTCTCTACCTTCACCATCATGCCTTGACTCTATGCGATTTACCTTCCCCAATTCCCCATTACTATAAATTATAAAACCGAAGTATCTAAAATAATTACCCCTAGGGACCACCCGATCTCCAATTTTTACCACATCATGATTTCTCCAAGTATTACTTAAATTGCAATGCATGTATTTCGTCTTACCGATAATAATCTTTAAAAGTTAAACTTGATGTAAGCCTATATTAATTGGAAACGCCTAGGTTTCCTACGGTTTGAATACTAGTGATTGTACATTCATACACATCCTTAATCACATCAACATAAGCATTAAATACTTGTTATCCACCATACTACTTCTTTGGGTACCCAATCATAAGCTTTTTTCTAAGTCCATGTTCGCCAAATGTAATCATTTTTTTCCACTCAACATTTCTCAATCAATCGCTCATGTACATTAATAGCTTAAGTGGTTAATCGAATGGGCAACCAAAATTAATTTTCTTCAATGTGTGTCTCTCCCAAAAGTTTCATGATATGACTCATAAGATTTATGCCTCGATAATTCGTACAACTTTAGACATCTTTAGTTTTGTAAATAGGCACCAAGTTTCTATACATCCCTATCTCCATCTTTTGTTCTCAACTTGTGAAACAAATACTCATAAGCCCTGTACTTAGATTCCTTAATTGTTTTTCTTGCATCTTCTTTGCCCATTTAGACTTGACTCTGACTACTACACCTTTGTCACTTCCTATAAGATATTTATTTGTCCCTCGCTGCTATTTGGATCTCTTCATTCTACCACCAACTTTCCTTATATTGTGGTCTTCTCCTCTACGTACTCTTAACACATCTCTTCCTATCGCTCTAATACGACAAGTCCTAGTAACCCACATTTTATTCACCTCGTCATATCTCTTCCATAACTCTTCCTTGTTAATTTTATCCTTAAACAACTTTATCTTTTCTCATTTCATATCTCTCCATTATATTCTTATTTGTACTGAAATTGGTTCGTGGCTGGAATTAACAGGTACACCGAAAGGGCGGGCTGTAAGACCTCCACAGATGAGTACCTTCGGACGAAGAATGAGGATGAATTCTGAAAGCCATCTAGTGGTGATGAGTCCAAAAACACGAAGATCATCCGGTCATGTCTCCGACTCTGAGCTACCGTAGGCCTCAGCATGGTGAGTAACTACCTCAACAAGCTATTTGAGACATTACCAGAGAACACACACTTGTCTTTTGCTTCAAATTTGTAAGAATTGTTTCTAATATACAAGAAATCATGGGGACGGAGACCCCTTACCAAAGTCATAAGAATGTGGTTCTTGTGCCTTCTGCCTTAACAACCAAGCCTAATAAGTGCACACAATAACACAAGGGGTTATTCGTTTTCTTAATAATAAAAAGGTTCTTAATACTCCAAGGGTTGTGCTATCTCTTGTGTCGCCCCATTTTTTTGACTATTTTGAAGTCGAGTGTACTATCGTGTATGTCACTTGGGCACATGCAGAGTAAGAGCCAAAATGTTGGGTGGATGGATTAATTAAGGTTAATTAGCTGATTTGGGTTTAAATATAGTTGGGTTAATGTTGAGTTTGTTTAATTAGGATTGGGTAGGATTTGTTTGGTTAGATTTATATTAATTTTGGTTTAAATAAATTTAATTGAGTTTAAATAGATTTTGTTTATTTGGGCTTAATTAGGTTTGATACAGTTTAGTTTATTAATTTTATTTTATTTTGGTTGGGTCAGATAATTGGTTAATTTTATTTTATTTAGGTTGGATTGAATTAATTTTATCCCACATCGGATGTAGAAGGAGCTGGTGGTTAGCTTATAAGCGTGATGAAAAGTCTTACCTCATGAGCTAACTTTTGGAGTTGAAAAAGGTCCAAAACCATCCTACATTGGTATCAGAGTGTTGGTTACAACAAATCTGGGCTAATAATCACAAAGGGAGAGATTGGTCAAGGGTTAGCCGACCATAAACTTGATATGCGATGGGAGATTATTGGGTTTATCCTACATTGAATGTGGAAGGAGCTGATAGTCAGGTTATAAACGTGATGAAAAATCTCATCTCATGAGCTAACTTTTGGAATTAGGGTTGAGAGAGGCCCAAGACCTGGTCATACTATAACAATTGTGTGCAAACTAGGGACGATTAGAAGTATTTAATGAAACTTTTCCGTTCCAAGCATTTCCTTGCCAATCATCATATCATCTCTAACAAATGAGTTTCTTATACAGGTGATTCCGGGGGCAAATGCGATCATAGTGATTATTAACCTGTTCTACTCAACTTCGGCTTCAAATTACTGCAATCGACTGACTTAAGACTAGGAGATGACCACTGTTCATGTCTCTGATGAATTGCTCATACCAGATGACATTACAGCATAAAACAATGGCAGGATACGGTTATATATGCATGTCTTGCTGACTAACATTTAGTTTTGCTCTTCCAGAACTGAAAATAGTACAGGATGACAATAACATATAATCTGTCGGCGGCCATTAATATGCCGCTGACGAAGCAAAGGCACAGAGAAACCTAATGAAGAGAGGCTCGAGTTAACAGGGTTGATGAACTAGTGTATTTGATCCTATTTGATGAAAATAAAATCAAACAAGACGGTAGAAAATCCGGCAACACGAGTCATTGAGAATTAGAGGAGTGCCCCATGTATAAGATTGGCCTAAAGGCATAAAGCCTGTTTTTGAGCTGCCTGCATTGACAGGGACTTTCATAGTTGACTGTTAACTCTTTAACCATTAGGCCAATGATTCATTGAATGATGGCTCGTATCGGGGGGGTTTAGACCCTAACCACACGCATAGGGATGGCAATTCAACCCGAATAAACGGGTAACCGAACTAAATCAAATTGAATGGTGTGGTTTTGAAACCGGGTAAATGGTTTTGGTCACGGTTTTCATTTCAGAATTGAAAATCAAAATGATTTTGGTTTTTGTTTTGGTATAGTAACTGAGAAACCAAACTGCGTAACCGGTATTTTAAATATATTTTTATCATATATATTATCCTCATTTTTTTTTTTTATTTACATTTTGACCCCTAGTGTGTATATATATGGTTAATTTGTTTATATATAAAAAACAACGGTTCGCGATTTCGGTTTTGGTTTTATATAAAATTAAAATACTTAACGGTTTCGTGGTTTTGGTTTTGGTTAAAAGCAAACGGTTTGGTTTTAAAATTGTTTTTCAAAAAATAGACTGTTTTGGTTTCTAGTGAAACCGGCCCAAAATTGAACCATTTCCATCCCTAAACAAACACACACAAAAAAAAAAAAGAAACTGCAGGACGAATTCTATTATTGACACTGTCTCTTTCAGATTGACCTAACCAGATTTAAAATGCAAAGAATAAACATAAATAATAATCAAGAGAAGCTATAGATTGACCAGAACTGGTAAATGATCAATAATTCAAGCAGAAAATGCAAATATCAACACATCTGATGATCATGAATTAGTGTTTATTCATGTAAGCTGCAGGAATGAAAGAGAAAAAGAGAAGCATAATCTTCAATGACAACTCAAAATAGACAACAAGAAAGAAAAGGCAAAGCAGAAAAATCGATTTTAAGCTCCTAAAATCACATGCTTAATGGCTACAATAACATGTATTTTATGTAGGATGGTATTGAGATTCTCTTAACCCAAAAACTAGCTCATGAGATGAGATTTTTCCTCACACTTATAACCTGACCACCAACCCCTTCCACATTAAATATAGGATAAACCCAACAATCTCTCCCTTACACGTCGGGCCTTTAGTCTGTTAATCCTCGACCAATCTCTCCCTTCGTGGTTATTAGGCTAGAGTTGTTGTATCCTAAACTTTGATATCAGTATAAGGTGGTCTTGGATCTCTCTCAATCCCAAAAAACTAGCTCATGAGATTTTCCCTTACACTTATAACCCAACCACAAGCTCCTTCCACATCGGATGTGGAATAAACCCAACATTTTATGTGGTTATTTATATAATTTACATCATTATTGGGACAAGGATGAATACACAAACTTATGAACTTCGTGAAAAAAAATTACTAAATAAACTCATGGAATCAAAGAATCATCGAGAAACCCCCCAAAAAAAAAAGAAATATTGAAAAACATAGCCGATCGAACATATAAACGCGAGTAGAACGACGGATTTGCAGCGAAATCACTCACTAAAACACATCGAATGCAAATTCACGCAAAAAGGTTGAATCAATCGGCTATTCTCACAATCGCGGACATGCTCAAGTAAAACCCTAAAAATACAATAAGAAAGGTCATAGAACTTGCCTGAACTGCCATGGGAGCAGAAATCGAGTATCTTCCCCAGCCTCCATCGGAGCCATACGTACACGAAGCGAATTGAACTGGAATACAGGACTGAAACCGTCAAAAAAGTGTAATTCGTCAAAACACATTCAGATTTTCTTATTATAAAAATAATGTTTTTGTTAATTATGGATAAAAAAAAAAAAAATCAAGTATTATTAGAGAGAAGAAAATATCAACATAGTGTAGTTCAAGTGATAAGTCCGGCTTGAGTTAAAGCAGTTAAAGGACATCTGCAAGGTTAAGAATTCGAGCCTGCAAAAAAGCACTTGTTGAGAGAAACAATCATGCATCCCGAACGAGATTAGTCTCGCACCCTGTGTAGATGTGAAGACACTTGTGGGTATACCAATAAAAACAAAGAGAAAGGAAAACAATTTAGTTATAGAATTTACTATTTTATCTTCCTAAATTATCAAAATTGTTGAGCTTTTTGCACTTTGCACTCTTTTAAGTTTCAAATAAATCTCATTTTAGTCTCTGTATTTCAATTTGAACACATTAAACTCTGAAATATTCAAATCGTGTCAAATTTAGTCATAAAAAATGATATAAAATGACAGAATGATTGATTTGGATATTTTAGAATTTAATGTTTTCAATTTGAAAGAATAAGGGTTAAATAAAATTTCTATTAAACTTTAGTGCAAAGTGCAAAAAGCACAAAAATAAATTAATTTTTTTTATTATTATGGATATAATTATTATTTTTTATATTTTTTTTTGAAAATTCTCTCTCATTTTTATTATTTTTTTCGAAATTAATAAGGATAAAAATTTATAAGAAAATTATGCATTTTTATTCCTATTTTCATTACCTCCTACTTTCTCTTCATTTTTTCATTTATCATTTTTTTCACCCGAACAAACTCACCGTTAAGCTGCGTTTGGTAATCCTATTCTATTTTATAGTTTTTTTAGTTTTATATTTTAAATCAAATTAAAACAAAATTTAAAAACACTTTTTGCTGATATCATAAATTAATTTATGTCGTTCCGAGCAAAAATCAATATTTTACATCATTGTTTTCCTTTTTTAGTAAAGTTTCTAAAAATATAAACACAGAACCAAACCCCGCCTTATAAATAGATTTGTTTTGCAATTCAAAATAAAAATTTTAATAACTATTTTTTTTCATTTTTCTATATTTAAAAAAAAATATTTAAAACTTACATAAATTCCTCTTAATTTATAAAAATATTTAGTAAACTCTCTAAAAAAAAATTTAGTTTCCCTCAAACAATTTTCTCGATGCGTCATTACATTTAGATGTGTTTTGCTTCCTATATAAACGTGAGATTCTAATATTAATAATTTTGATTCCGAAGTTCTTTTTTTCTCCTTACAATTAATAATTATCAAATCACGTTTTATAAATTAAAATACAATTTGTAGCTATTTTTCGATTAAAAGCGGGATAAAACTCAATATAAAAGCTAAATTGTAATTTAGTTTATCGTTATATTAATTATTTTAGCTAATAAAAATTTATTTTAATTTTATTTAATCTTTAAATATGGCGCCAAACGGGTTTTCAATCGTTCGACGCAAATATATTGAGTTTTAAAATGAAAAATTTATTATATTTTTTTTTTCACATTAAATTAGTGAGTCATTTCACATGTTGAATGTGATATGATTTAGGTGATGTTAGTTATGAATACAAGGGTGATTACACTTAATTTTTATTTTTTTTTCCAAAATCACTTTTTGAAATGAAATGGGGAATAATTAATGTGAAGATTTGTAATTTTCTTCAACAAACTCCTTCTACTTCATGAATGTAAAAAGACAAAAATACCCCTCTCAAACCCAAAATCCACCACTTTACGTACAGAAAAAATAAGAAATACCTAAGTAAAACGGATAATACATAAAAATAGTGTGTCAAGGTGATAATTATTATATTTTCATATTTATCTCATGACATGATTTTATTGGTCAATCACGTTATGTCAATATACTGACACAATCAGTACTGGAATCATATTTCATTGGATAATCTCTTCTTAACAAGGGGCAAATCTATCATTTTCATGAAAAATCTCCTCTATCATGCATGTAACCCCCAAAATACCTTCATATTTTAAAGGACCGGTGTCAAAAAGACAAAAATACCCCTCTCAAACCTAAAATTCACCATTTAGCATAACTGAAAAAATAAGAAATACCTAAGTGGAACACGTCTGATAACATAACATATATAACATATAAAAATAGTGTGGTGTAAATATGATGATTATTATATTTTCATACTTATTTAATGATACGATTTTATTGGTCAATCAAACTATGTCAACGTACCGACACAATCAACGCCGGAACCATTTCGAATTGGATAATTTCTTCTTAAGAAGGGGCAAATTTGTCATTTCACTCTCTTGATTCCCATAAAATCATTTAACATGGGCCACCACCCTTTAACTTGAAAATCAGAATATCTTTAGCTGCCCCCCCCCCCCCCCCCCCCCCCCCCCCCCACACACACACAACACCCCTTTTAATGTCCTAAACAAAGAGATTTACCCTCCTAAACGAGGGGCATTTTGGTAATTTCTCCCCCTCTTAACTTATCATATTCGAACAACAATGGCCACCTTAAATTTGAAACCGAGTGTGATTCTCTGTAGTTATCCTCTCTCTCTCTCTCTCTCTCTCTATATATATATAGTTGTCCACTCTCTCTCTCTCTCCTACTGTGTGTGTGTTTTAGCAAGGGAAAATGAAGGAGAAGGAAAGGAGAGAGGAAAGAAGCAAGGGAAAAGAAGAAACAATGGAAGAAGGGATATCCATATGGGACTGTGGAAGCCCACTCTACGATTCATACGAACTGGTTTCCCTCGGACACGTCATCGACAGGCATTTCATGGCATTTCCTTCTGGATCATCATCATCCAAACAAACCCATGGGTGGAATCTTAATAACTCTTCTTCAACCACTCTCTTCGTCCCATCATCTTTCCTTCTCTCCCCGTCGCAATCTGACCGGAAGGAAAGATCAGGGTGGCTTTGTCTTCTCTTTTCCCGCGTTTGGAAGAATCTCTGGAGAGGAAGGAAAACAAGAAGAAACAGAAACTGGAATTTGTAGAATCTGTTCTATGTTTTGTTTAGTTCATGGAGGAAATGAACAGTAATATCATCTTTGTTTTTTTTTTTTTTTTTTAGGGTAAGGTGTTAGTCCAACTTCGACTAATCATCTCCTCCATGTTGGTCTGGTGTATTTAGAATTAAATTCAAGATTTATTTTCAAAGTGTTCTCTAAGAAAGTCGAACCCTAATTGACAAGTATAAAATATATATATATATTTCTTCCGATAAAAAAAATAAAAATTATTGAAAATTATTTTTTATTTTATTTTATGTTGTATGGTCTCTCTATCATGTTCTTACCAACTCTTTAAGGTTGGCCAACAGTTCTTACATGTTACACTTTGTGGGTTTTTAGGTAAATTTAAAAAAAAAATTATATATTTTTTTTACTTCAATTTTAGAGATTCAATTTTGTATTTTCGAACAATATTAGCTTTTAAAATACCAATTTTCACATTTATTTCTATTTATTGCTTATAAATTGAGCGAAATAAAAAAAGGTATTTGCTTAATTATGTAATTAATTAAGCATTAATACAACATTAACTTATTGATTTTTATTTTATTCTTTTTGGGATTAGAAGATTTAATTTAGAAATATCTGGGAAATATTTTTTTCCACGTCTCAAATATATCTATGCGTCAATATTTTGTTAATAAATTAAGATCGAAAGACATTTTAACAATCTAGATTTAACTTTAAAAGATAAATAGTTGAAATTGAATTTGTACAATTTTTCAATCCGCTAATTTTATTTTGAGAAAAAAAATTCCCACTTAAAAATTTTACAAATTTAATTATAATTTGTACCCTTCAGGTTTCATATATCTACTTTATTAACTATTTATTTATTATTCATTACTTTTTTACACTTATAAATTTAAAAATTGATATAGAAAAATCCCTAATTTTATTTGACAATTTAAATCAATTGTGATTAGAAAATTATGTTTGCACTTATTTATATAATTTTTTTTTTTTTTTTTTTAATTTTTCGTAACCACATTTCTCGGTGAATATTGTCTATAATAAAAAGAGAGCACGAGCTTAGCAATTATTTTTAGCATAATTTTGATTTATTTTAATTTCTAAACAATAATAATTTAAATAATACACCAACATCGCTTAAAGGATGCTAGTATTGAAATAACAGACCATTAAAATGTAAATTGAAGAGACTAACATCGTGTTTGGATATATAAAATTAAAATTAGAAACGAACACACTTAAAAATTTAAATTGTGTTTATTTCAAAATTCCAATTCTATGGCCTCGATTTCGTGAATGCAAAATAATTAAATAATTAATTAAGAAATTGAAACTTTTAAGGAACAATTTGACTTAACACCCAAAAGTTCCTAAAAGTGAGAACACTGAGGTCTGGTAATCATTTCCATTCCAGAAATTCTCATTCCATTCTCAGATTTTTGAGAATTTTGTTTGGAAATAGCGTTTGGTAATTTTTGTTTTCGTTTCCATTTCATTCCCATTTGAGAATTGTGCCCACTTTTTTCTTAAAAAATGAGAAACAAAAAAAAGTTGTTTTTCATTATTCTCATTCCATTCCCAAAACACATGGTCACTATTCACCTACCTGGCCACTTCCGGCCGTCTCCGGCGACGGCGCCATTGCCTTCCGGCCGGCGTCGCCGGCGCCACCGTTGCCGGGGGGCCAACTCCGTCTGCCGTCGCCGGTGCCACCGCCGGTCGGCCAAAACAGAAAAAAAAAAAAAAAAAAAAAAAAAAAGATTTTAGGATAAAATCGTTACCAAACACAATTCTCTTCCCAAAATAAATAAAAAAATTATTGTTATCAAACGCGATTCTACTCCCCAAAAGAAAATAAAATTCCCATCTCATCCCATTCCCATCCCACTGCAGGAATGAAAACAGAAACGGTTACCAAACGTTACCTAACCAAACGCCACCAACTCTCTTGTCCCAGATCAAGGAGGATGTCACGTGAGAACATGGACGGATAAGGTTGGGCACGTGGATGGAGCATCATTGTCCCCTTGTGCCAACACACTTTTTTTTAAAAAATTAAATAAATGTCATTGACCAAAAAGCCTCCAAAAAATAAAAATAAAATTGACCTATGTCTTTTTTTTTTTTTTAATCCAGTGCAGAACCCATATGCTAATTTTAGATTTTATTAGAATAAAAGCTTATTTAAAATAAATAAAAAATCGAGAAATAATAATTGAAAACTAAAACATATACATGAATCTCAGTTTAATAATTCACAATCGGTTAATATTTCTCTTTTTTGTTTTTTTCCCATAAAACATAGAAGAAAAAACAAGAAACAAAAAGTTGTTGCCACTCTCATCCAGTAAATTTGTTCTGAAAATCTGGAAAAGAGAACAGATATAATTTTTTTTTTCTTTCTTTATTTTATTTTTTATTTTTTTTTATGTTCCAAATTTATAAGAACAAAAACAAGATAACATAAAAAAATAAGTGTTTTTTTTAAACATCGAGAGAGTTACCACCAAAACATCGGAAAAAAAAGGGAAAAAAAAGGGTGACGCTTGCTCAGTGTTTCTGCTTTTTGTGTTTCTGCTTTTTTGTTTTTACTTTTTGATATAAATTATCTTTCAATTCTAAAGTAATTCGAGAATAAAAACAAGTTTAGTAACTATTGTCTTGAAATTATTCCTTTTAATTTATGAAAATAAAAATAAGAAACAGGTTTGGTTGCAACATTTATTACTTTTTTTCTTCAAATGTATGGTGGCCGGCGTTGTGGTGGTAAAAATAATTTTGTGGAAGTAAATAAGAATCATTTTTTTTTTCTTTCTCAAATTCTTAAAGAATTCAGGAAATACTTCTAAAATTTTGAGAACAAATACATATTCACCAAACACATTTATGTATATTAATACCAAAATTTTAATAGAGGAAACAAAAATCAGAGAACGGAAACAATAACCAAAGTGAATCGCTTGAAACTTATTAGAGTACATAAAAATTGGTCAATAGTTAGAGGGTAAAAAACAGGATTTGCCCTTATTTTATATTTTCTTTTCTTATGTCCCAAATTTGATGAGAACAAAAACAAGATAACCAAAACAATAACGAACCAGTACCTAATGTTCCGTTTGTGTGTTTTTACTCCCAGATTTCTGCTTATGTTTCAGAAATAAGAGGACTAAATGAATTTGTTTCTGCTGATGTCCACAGTTTAGAACAATTTGTTGTGGAACATAACAGAATTGTGTCCACATTTCTGTGTAAATTCCAAGTTTTTTTTGGGAACAGAAACAGACAAAACAAATGCCTCCGAAACAAATAGAGTTTACTCACCCTTTTACAACACAACCCGAAAGGTTAAAAAGACAAGCAAGAAAATAAGGCGGCGTTTGTCTTGTGCCACTGTTCCCAAATTTCCGTTTTGAGGGGAAAAAACAGAAATCCGGGAACAATTCTTTCTGTTCCCTAAAATTTGTTCTAGGATTCTAAGAGCACAACAAAAACATGTTTTTTTTTTCAAATTTATTTTTTGTTTACACAATACTGAATCCATTCACAGGTTTCCAATTTCCTAAAAACAGAAACAAATCAGAGAACAGAAACATTATTGATGAGCAATAAGCAAATAATACTTTTCGATTTGGAAATGTTTCTAACAAAAATGTTTCCACTTTATTAAAATAGAAATTCACACAGCGAACAGCAACTCAAAACAAACAAAACATACCACTATGGAAACAAAGTTTGATTAACTTCAAGAAGCAACTATTCATTTCCACATTTTCTTCTACTTGGAAGGCTGGGTTGCTTCTTGCTTCTTTGGACGTGGTTTGAGGAATGGATCCTATACATATTCCAAAATGTAGAAAATTAATATCTATATATATATATATATACACACGTATATACACAATACAGACATATGCGCGCGCGCGCACACACACACACACACACATATGGAGAACCAAATCTATCTGGGTTGCGTTGGGATTAATGGATTTGAAATGAACAGATTGACATTTAAAAATTATAGCTTGAATTTAAATCTATATGAAGAAACGAATATCAAGGAATTAAAAACATACATTTATGAGTCTAAATTGAAGGATTTGAAATGACTTGACAAAAGAAGTTATTTAAGATCCATCTTGCTTGGATTTTATAGTAGTTTTTTTTTCTTTCCAAACATGTTTTTCAAGGTCCAGTTTAATACTATTTACTTTGATTTTCAACATGTTAGTCCTGAAGAGTTTAACCCTATAATTGATTTTGATAATAACACCGTATTTTGCGTTTTTCATCCAAGTTTTTGTTGAGTTTGGATGTAAGACAGTTAAATGATATGAGATGAATGAACCAAAAGATACGAGCAATCAAATGAGGAACCCAGAGTCAGGATGAATCATTGACGTATCGAAGATCCATCAGTCATTTTTGATGTATTCTTTAAATAGGTAAAAACAACACTTATATTGATTAAGATACGTCAACTTGAATAGGTTCACACACCATGCACATCATTTTAATTGTTTAAGCATGATTATGTGCCATATATATGTGTGGTCATAACCCATCTATGTGATATGAATTTCAGTGCTTGAAATGCGTTTAAAATTTATCGAAAATTCATATACTGTCCAAATTGATCTAACCGGAATGAAATTCGGTCAGCTCAACATAACTGAAAAGGATAAATTTTGAAAATCTGCTCCAAACGGTTGACCGCCTATATTGGCAGTCAACCAAACTAGGCAGAACACTTTAGGGTTTAAAACTGTACACAAACGGTCGACAAGGTATACCTAGTCACAAGGGAATACTAGGGTTGGATTCTGTACAAAGTAACACAATCAAATTCTCCAATTCAATCGACCAGATGAAACAAAATGACTAGAGTTCCGAACAAAATCACAAAACAATCAATCGGTTTCCCCAATTCAGCCGAACAGATGCTCCAGAATCTTTATTGGTTTTAATGTTTTTGGTCAAATTTTTACATTGTTTTTCACAGTTATTTATTCCAAATTATTTCTAAATATTCTTAAATAATTTATTAATTATTGGGAATACTTTTTAAAGGATTTTATGTGTGGAATAATTATTTTAAAAAGGTTTTTGATACATGATTTATTCCCATCAGATTTATCTCGCGTTTCAATTGACCAAAGTTGAAATTTGAATACTTTGACTTACCCCTTTTGCGGAGAACGTTTTTAATTGTGTTCTTAATAAATCTTAGGCACATTTAAGGCTAGACACACCGGTCATGTTTGAATTTTCAAGTGCCTAAGTCAATATAGCTGTTGTTTCAAGCCCAGGATCAGATTTGTGGGATGCTGATCAGGTTCGAGGGTTGTGTGATATTCTGAAAATTGGCCTATAAATAATCACGAAAGTACCAAAGAAAAACAAGAATATATATTAAAAAAAAAAACGGAATATCAGTGAATGCCCATTTCCTCTCTACCTTAATTCTCTACTTAACATCCTATTACATATTTCTACAGATATCTCTCACATGTAACATGTCTATAAAAAAATAGCATAATACATTGTTGCAATTGAATTTTACAGCCCACACTTCATAAAAAAGTGCTAGGGAACGCAAACAATTTCCAACGCATACACATGTTTTTGCACTAAGAACATCCTCCTGAGGCTATTAGACAAGGTTTTGAACAATACACAGAACTACAAGATTCTAAACAATAAACTGAATAAAATAGATTGAAGAATCACTTATTATGAAGGTTTATTACATTCTAGAAGCAGATTACATAGGACTGGTTTTGGCTAATCAAAATTAAATCAAGGAAAACGCATAACCACGTGATTTTACCTCTAAATTTAATCGTTCAACAGCAATAGCTTCGTGTTACATAATTTGGATCTTAGACGGAGTAATTTTAACATTCATTAGAAGAGAAGATCAAAGAAGGGAAATCGAAAACATGAACGAGGGGTTTCGCAATCATATATAAAAATTCGTATCAAAGAAATCCGAATAATCAGGAGAATAAAAAACTTAACAGCAGCAAAACACAGTTATTGAAATTGAGAAATCTAGGGTTTAAAAAAATTCAATAACGAAAAGACTTACATTCTCAATGAACAGGTAATTGCCGACCGCGACGGTGGCGACGATCGCGCCTAAAATCGCGACTGGACCTGTTAGCAGACTCCATTTTCTGTATATCATCTTCCCTTTCTTCTCCTTCTTCCTTGTTCCTCTCTCTCTCTCTCCCTCCTCCTCCAAGTCACTGGTATTCTCACGTCTCGAGAAATGCAACCGTCCTTGAGATTGGAGAAATTCGGCCCATATTGGCCCAGTCCAGCCCCATATAGCCTTCGTCTATAGACCATAGGGCCCTGGTTCGCAGGGATGAAAAAAAAAAAAAAAAAAAAAAAAAAAAAAACAATAAATAAACAAGAGAAATCAAATCGAACGGTCTGGATTTGAAGCCGAATAAATAATTTAGTTACGATTTTGATTTTGAAATTAGTAATCGAAACAGTTTTGGTTTTAATTTTGAAAAAGTAACCGCGAAACTAATATTTTAGATATATTTTTATGACATATATACTATCGTTTTTAATTTATGTTTACAGGTTAATCCCATATATATATATATATATATATAATTTATTTATTTATTTATTGTAATAACTATGGTTACAATCGCTTATTTTAATCATTGTTATATTTTAATTATGGTTACAATTCCTTATTTTAATTATCGTTGTATTTTAATGATGGTTAAAAATGTTTATTATAATAATTAATACGTTTAATTTTATTTTTTGAAATTTATGTTTTATATTCTAGTTATGTTTTTATTTGTATATAAAAAAATAATGGTCCGTGGTTTGTGGTTTTGATTTTTTATAAAATTATAAAATCTTAAATGGTTTCGTTGTTTATTGAAATTGTATCTCAATTTCTTATTTTTCATCTCTCGGATAGTACAAGGATATATATATATATATAGAGAGAGAGAGAGAGAGAGAGAGAGAGTTTGATTCTAAAGCATTCCTAGAATCAAGCCATTACACAAATCAATTCTCTAATTACAGAATCTAATTTAGGAAAGTCTAATCACATATAATTTCAGCCTTATTTAACACTCCCCTCAAGTTGATGCATGGATGTCCCACATGCCCAACTTATTTAATTTTTTTAAGAATATCCGATTTGAGACTGCTTTGGTGAGAATGTCAATCAGCTGATCCTCTGATCGAATCTTAGGCAATAACATAATTTTTCTATCCAACTTTTCCTTAATGAAAATTATGTCAACCTCGATGAGCTTTGTGCAGTCATGTTGAATTAGATTATGCGTGATGTCACATGCTGTTTTATTGTCACAAAACAGTTGGATAGATTACTCAGATAGATAACCCAGATCCAGTAAAAGGAGTCTCGGCCATAATGTCTCACAAAGTACATTTGTCAAACCTCTTAATTTAGCTTCTGCACTTAAGCGAGTTACAATATTTTATTTTTTGTTTTTCCATGTTACAAAAGGTTACCTCTTAAAAAGGTAAAGTATCTAGAAGTAGACCATCTGTCACCCACATTACCAGCCTAATCAACATCAGTACAAGCTTTTATGCTTTGATAGTCTATGTTTTTAGTGAATAATACTAATTTTCTTGGAGTAGACTTTAGGTACCTCAAAATGCCAAAATCTACATTCATGTTGTTCTCCAGGGTTATGCATAAACTGACTAACAATACTCAAGGCATACATCAGATTTGATCTGGTATGAGATAAGTACAACAATTTTCCTATAAGTCTTTGGTATCTTCATTTGTTGACTAGTACCTGATTGGGCTCAACACATAACTTTAGACTTTCTTCTACTAGTGTATTAACAGGTTGACATACTGACATACCAGTCTCTCGTAATAGATCTAAAATATTTTTTTTAGACAAAACTATCCCTTTGTTAGATTGGGATACTTCAATCCCACAAAAATATTTTAGAGGGCCTAGATCTTTCATTTCAAATTCTTTGAACAAGTAATTTTGCAAGGTCTTCATTTCATTAGGATCATTCCCTGTAACCATCATATCATCTATATATACAATGAGCGCAGTTATCTTACCTTGCTCCCTTTTGAGGAAAAAAATATGATCTGAGTTGTTTTGATGGTAGCCAAATGCTCTCATAGATTATGTGAATCTTTAAAACCATACTCTAGGAGACTGTTTCAATTCATACAATGATTTCTTTAGTCTGCAAACCTTCTGGCTGTGTCTTTTGGGTATCATGCATCCTAGTGGGAGATCTATGTAGGTTTCTTTAGATAATTCACCGTGTAAAAAAATATTATTCACATCAAATTGTTGTAAGGACCAATTTAAGTTTGTAGCTAAAGACAACAAAACATGAACTATGTTGATTTTGGCTACAGGTGCAAATGTTTATGTGAAATTAATCCCGTAGGTTTGAGTGTATCACTTTGCTACCAGTCTCGCTTTAAAGTGTTCAATTATGCTATCAACCTTGTACTTCACGGTGTAAATCTACCGACATGCAACTGGTTTCTTTCCTGGTGAAAGATCAAGTAGTTCTTATGTTTTATTTTTTTTCCAGATATTTCATCTTCTCGTTCATAGCTGCTTTCCACCTAGGATCAAATAAGGCTTCTTGCATACTATTAAGAATAAATACAGTAGATAATTGATTCACAAATGACATATTTGATTCTGACAAATGATGGTTGGACACAGAATGACTCATGAGATATTTTACTTTACTAGAGAGTTCAGGTTTATATGTGGATTTAGAAAAATCTCTTGTGTGGCGTTATGGCAACTGTCTTTTATGCGGCTTAGGAATATCTTTAGTGAACGATTGGTGTAATATGTTGACCAGGGATGAAGCTATATTTTCATGAATTTCGATTTCTGGCTGAGTTAGAGGATGATCCACCTCTTCAGTTATTTGGTTCTTATCACAATTTTCATCTAATATCATACCGCTTACATCCAATTCACTCATTTGTTCATCATCACGATTTTGATCTAATGTCATACCACTTACATCCAATTCACTGAGTTGCTCGTTTACTCTAGTCTGTGAGTTATTGCCACTGGAATCCAATGTCATATTAGTTATCTCCAAGTTTCCCACATCTTGGATATTGTAATCTAAACTTTGAATTTCCTTTTAGCACTTCCCCTGAAATTTAGGTTCGGAGAAGTATATTGTATCTTCATGGAAAACAACATCCATCGTGATAAATAGTCGACCTGTTTGAGGATGATAACACCAATATCCCTTTTGATGCGTTGCATACCCAACAAAAACACATCTTAATGCTTGAGGAGTTAACTTGGTGCGTTGATACTTGTGTAGATGTACAAACACCACACATTCAAAGACATGAGGAGTTAAACTTGAGATAGTTGGAACAACAATCGTATCATTAAGATTATGGTACTTTGTTTGAGCGATGATATTTTTTTGTGAGCAAAAGCTAGTAGTTCTGAGATTTGGACGATGATGGGGTTGAGATCTGGACGGTCAGCCACGGCGAATATGGTGGCAGGTTTTGGGCAGCTGTAGAAGCACTGGAGCGGCGGCTAGGGTTCTGATATTCGGCCTTCTCTATACCATGGGTGTCCACGAGCATGTGGCCCCCCTACGTCTAGGGTAAAACCTTAGACACCCCTTTTTTTAATTGCATTTTGGCCCCTAAATTTTTTAAACAATTCAATATTACTAAGTTTTATTTTTTAAATGACTATTCAAACTATTATTCTCCATTGTGTAAGACCCATTAGGTTAGCATTAAAAGTTGGACGGTAGAAATAATTAATTAACTAATTAGTCAATGGAAATTGAAACAATTCTAATTTTGTCCTACATTGACATGATGCCTTCATGATTAAATTCAAAATTTAATTCTTGAAGTACTCTTTACGAGAGTCGAACTATTGACAAGAAAAAGGACACATCCCCTTGTCAACGAGACTAATAGCTCTTTGGTAGAATATCGGTAAAAAGGGAGTAAGAAACGATAAATATTTTTTAATGTATTGTATATATATTATGTAATATTATTTTTATTTTTTGGCTTTATCTTTTATATTATTTATATAAACTTGAAAAGAAAATGTTTCAACAAGTTAATGTTTGACTTGGCTTGTATAAGCAGATTATTTTATTCTCACGTAATTTCAGTAAATTTTCAAAAGATTTACACTATATATATATAAATACAACCGACACCCCTTATTATTTCAATAAATACCAAAGACATTCTTTATTATAAAAATTTTATAATAACGGAGACAACTCTTATTATATTTTGTTGGCAAAATATATCTTTTTAATATTTATTTTTTTAATTTTTGTTTTAATTTTTATTTTCTATCTTATTTGTTTAATTTTAATTTTAATTTCTTTATTTCTAATATATGTGCTTATAGAAAACTTAAAAAATAAAAATCGAAAGTAAAAAAGTAGTAAAAACCAAAAAGCATAAAAAATAAATAAAACTTTAAATTTAAAAACAAAAAACCATTTTTTTTGTGTTTATTTCATTTATTTTTCTATTAAAAAACTATCTTTTTTCAAATCCTATTTTTTGATTTTTTTTTTTAAATTTTTAATCTTGTTTTCTAGAATTCTACTTTTTATTTTTATTTTTTTCCTATAAAGGTCATAAAAAATTTAAAATCAAATAAAAATAAAAATTAAAGTAAAAAATTAGAAATATAAACAAAAACAAGAGAGAGATAAAGAGAGTAAAAAAATAATAAATAAATAATTTAAAATAAACAATAAAAAATTATATTGTAAGAGTATTTTTTTAACAAAAATAAAAAAAATAATAAAAGATACTTTAGATATTATTTTAGATATTATGAACAAGAAGAGTAGGTTTGGATATGAAGGAAGTGTTAAGGTTCATACTCAAACAAATAAAAAAGAATTTTTCAACCAAGCAAGTGAAACATCCTTTTTGCCTACTCAAAAACAAATAAAAATTGCATCATATTGAATCATTATCTCATCATCTTGACTTTTATCTCTTTGTGATCTCATGGAGTTCAAGTCCAACATCTACAAAATAAATACATAAATAAAGTTGGAGCCAACAATGAATAGCATTCCCCGGAAGAACGATATCTCTCATATCGACTTGATGTATTTAGAATTAAATTCAAAATTTATTTTTTAAAATATTTTTCAAAAAAGTCAAACTCTAATTGATAAGAAAATTAGACACTTTATCTTTACTAACCGGACCAAAATCTCTTGGATAACATAAATTTGATTACCATATTATATAATACATGTCTAAACATGTTCAAATAAACCATAAAGTATTTTAACAAAAAGTCAATATTATATAGTAAAAATATCTTATTATCGTAATACTTCAGACACCATTTGTCTTTTTATTTTAGTTATCCAATACACCTATTATCATAGTTTGTTGACAAAAATTTTTATACAATATATTTTTTTTTGTTTTTATTTCATATATATTAATTAGGGCAAATTATAGTTTTCGTCCTCCTGCTTGCATTATTTTTTTATATTGCCCTCCAACTCAATATATTTTGTAATCAACCCTTATAATTTGTAATTGTTATTCTAAGTGCCATTTCGTTAGAATTTGTGTTAATTTTGACAAAAAATTACACTTCTCTCCCCAAAGTTGAATAGAAGAATTACACTTCATCCCCATATAGTTTAAGAGTAACAATTTTCGCTATATATTATGAAATCTCACACTAAACACCTATGTATTTTTTCAATTTTTTTCTTTTCATTTTTTGGGTTTATTTTGTTTTATTATTATTTTTGTATTTTTTTCATAAAATTCTAAAATGACACGTCCTTATGGGCTGAAATTTGGGACTAATTAAAAAAAATATTTTATTGTTTTCCTTCACATTTTTTTTTCTTTTTTCGCTTGTTTTCTTATCATTTTATATTTTTTCACTATTTTCTAAAATGAAATTAAAAAAAAAATCTAGATTTCGTCAATTAAAATTTTCATTAGTTCCAAATAAAATTGAAAAAATAGATGATAAAATGATAAAATTGTTAGTAGAAATTCAACCCATTAAGGCGAATTTTCACTTGAGATATTACTTGCATTGATTTTACATAAAATATAGAATTGTTTTATTATATTTTGGGAGCTAATTAAAAATTGAAATAGGCCAAGTGCATATTTTTTTAATTCTAATATGAACATAACAAAAATTATTTTTGGGATTTAAACTCTTTAAAATTTAAAATTCAACCATGCAAGTCAAAATTCCTTTTGAGGTTTGGAGGGTCAGATTAAACTCCCCATCAAAAAACAAATAAAAATTGCATCATATTGAATCATCATCTCATCATCTTGACTTTTATCTCTTTGTAATCTCATGGATTACAAGTCCAACATTTATAAAATAAATAAATACACAAGTAAAAAATGGAGCCAACAATGAATATTATAAATTTTAGAAAATCTTGTTGAGAGGTCTCGAGATTCAAAAAATCACTTTCTAAGGATTATTTTATGTGTTAAAAAATTACTGTTACAAGACCCCGCAGAGTGATGATTTTATGAGATGAGATTTTTCACCAAATTTCCTTAAATTTTATTACCATGTTATATAATACATGTCTAAGCATGTTCAAATAAACTATTGTAATACATAGCTAAAAATGAATAAGAGTTTAGACCCAAAATACTCTCTATCATTTTTAACAAATAATAAAATCATCTATTGTTATTTTCATAATACCTAAGACACTCATAGTCTTTTCATTTTAGTTACTTAAACCACCCACTATCACATTTTGTTAATAATAAAATTATCTATTGTTATTTTCATAATACCTAAGACACTCATAGTCTTTTCATTTTAGTTACCTAAACCATCCACTATCACATTTTATTGACAAAATTTTTCATATAATATATTTTTTTATATCATATTATTTATTCTCTAATATCTTTATCTATCTCTTGTTTCTATTTTTATTTTTTATTTTTTTTACTTTCATTTTATATTTTATATTTTATTTATTTATTAGAAAATAAAAAATTCAGAACTAAAAATCTAGAAAACAAAATATAAAAAAATCAAAACTCAAAAACCAAAAAAAAAAAATAGTAATTGAAAAATGATTTAAAAAAAAGAAAAATAAAACAAAACACACACACACACACAAAAAAAAAAAAAAAAAAAATTAAAGGTTTTTTCATGTTTTTTTTGGTTTTATTTTATGCCTTTTGTTTTCTAGTTTTTTGCTTTTGATTTTGTTCTATAAACACCATTTAAAAAAATATAAAAAAAATCAAACAAATAAAAAAAATGAAAATAATAACAAACACAAATATTAAAAAATTTAAAATATATGTTACAAAGGTATTTTTATAATTTATTTAATGAGAATAACGTCGGAGAATCTAGACTAGAGTTGCCTAATTTATTTTCAGATAAGATTTATAAGTTTCATAAAAGAATTAGGGTTTCGGAAGTTAGAATAACACTAAGGAAGATAAGAATTAGAAAAGCAGTAGGGCCAAATGAAATCTCTATAGAACTGTGGAAAAGTTTGGGAGTTTCATGCAACCCATGGCCAGAACATAAAGTGTGTGTTTATTTGTTTTCATTGAATAATAAAATAGTGTTTTCTCCAGCTATAATTGTAGCGCCTTTATACTATTTCTAGTGTATACGGGCTGTGTAGGGTTAGTTTGACTAGTATATTGTCCAGGAACACTTGCGGGGCCGACTAGTTGGTGAGCAACCAAGCCATCACAGGTGCAAGCGAGCGTTTTGTATCGTTGAAAGACTACGTGGGAGCGTCTACGAGCAGTGTTGAGCGTAACATGTCTGTATAGTGTGCTGAATTGCGACAGAGATCGCCGACCTCAGGATCTTGTTCGAAGATTTCTATAATGACACTAATGCAAGAATTAAAACTATGTCTAAGGACATTATTGTGCTGGCGAATGTGTGGAAGATGAACCTCAGTGTGATGAGGAGGATCTTGGGTTGTTGAAAAAGATCGTTGCTGGACATAGTGTGTTGACGGACGGTTCAGTGCGGGTGAAAGTGCTAGACCCAAAGGCATTTTCTAGCACACGGAGTGCCAAGGAAGTGGAGAATTTCCTATGGGGCATGGAGCAATATTTTTGAATTGCTCGCGTTCCTGAAGATGAGCAAGTTTTGATGTTGAGCGTGTACATAGCCAATGGCGCCAAGCTGTGGTGGTGTACAAGTGAGGAAGATAGTGCACGGTTAGAAATTAAGACGTGGGCTGACTTGAAGAAAGAATTGAGAGAGTACTTTCCACCGACAAACTCAAGTTTGATTGCCCGAGATCAATTACGGAGACTCAAGCTCACAAATACTATGCATGAGTATGTCAAATAATTCACTTATTTGATAATGGATGTGAAGAACATGTCAGAAGATGACAAACTTTTTAACTTTACCTTTGACTTGCGAGCATGTGTGCAAGCTGAATTGAGAAGGCATGATGTGCATGATCGGCAAACTGTTGTGGCAACAATAGACGACCTTATCTACTACAACTTGACGAAAGATGGTTCTGACCGAAAACTAGAGCGGAAAGGCAAATAGATGGTGAACAAAAGAATAAAGGAATGGAAGAACAAGGGTAAGGAAGCCCTCGTTTCTAAGAGTTCCTCATCAAAATCCAACCCAAGACGACTGTAGGAAAGAGCCAGAGTTGTTTTATATACAACGGTCCTCATCGGATGAAGAACTGTCCAAAGAAAAAGAAATTGACGGCATTGGTTCAGGAGGAATCAAAAGATGGAAGTTCTAAATGTGAAAAAGCGTGCGTCAACACAATGTTGTTAGTGGACAACAAGTAGATCGGGAGCAATTTAAAATCAGTCAAGTGATGAAGATGATTTGGAACATGGGGTACCAGAAACCACATTATGTTTAATGGCAAAACATGACCAAAAGTAGTTGGTTATTGAGAGGTTTTCAAACGACGATACTGTGGAAGCAAACAACTAGTGGTTAGTCTGGTCACAAAGGCGTTCTAGCAAGGACGTTGTAATGAGTTGCAATGTGGTGGTGACAAGTCTATGGACAGATTGATGAAGACTGTGGCAACAAATTTTTATATGTGAATGCCAAAATCAGAGGTTCCAGTTTGGATTGATCTAACAAGAGCGTCAGATTCTTTTGGTGGGGATGGTTTGTTAGCCCCTAATAATGCTGGAAGAACGAGATGGCAATGACTTGGTACGCTTTATAACTGGACGTAGTGTATGCGACACAAACGAAGGCATTGGTATAAAATGGTACCAACTTGATGCATATTTCTAACCGAACATGGTGCATACGGTACAAAACAACGAGGTTCGTAATAAATAGGCACAAAAATTAATCAAAGTTCAAAGGTAGATTAATGTTGAGCGAGGATATCGATCGATGGGCAAAATGTCAAAGTGGTGGTGCCATGTTGGGGCAACTTGGCACAAAATATGGGTATACGGCTTAACCAAGGAGTCAACTGTGGGCAGAGGTCCACTGTTTACTCCATTATGACTCTTTGGATATTTTGATATCTATTGTTGCCACTTAAGTTATTTTGCTTAAAGTATTATAGGTGAGTTCCTCTCCCTCTATACCCAAGACAAAGTAGGGCCCTAGGCGTACTATGGGGCATCGACACGGTTTGACTTACACATGGTGGAAAGTTTGGGGTAAGGCTTATCCAACCAATATCAGTTTTAGGCACAAATCGAGGGGCGACGTATCGACAGACAAGGGCGTTATGGGGTAACACCAATGGGCATTGGGTGTTGATAGGCTAAGATCAAGGACATCCAAAACGCAATATTAAGATCGGTGCCATGAGCGTGGCATGACACTGAGTAAGATCTTGCACGAGATAAAGGTAATAAATATCAACATGCAGAGGCAAGAGTTAGAAAAACATAGCGTCATTGGACAATGTTGGTGGCATTGGGCAGAGTTGGAACAAAGTGTTGGGCATGCGTTGACAAATCGGTGCGCTGTTCAGTAACGTTGGTGCATATTGTCGGTGTTAGCATATGGTACAAGACAATCCTAGGCGCGATGCTATGATTGGGTTTCATGGGCGCAACATGAAACCAACGGAAGATCTTGGCGCGGCACCAAGGCAAGGCGGACAGAACATGGGCACAACGCCATGTTGTAATCAGTGTCATGTGAGTGACATGACAAACTGTTTAGCGCAACGGTACATTCTGGTTAGAAATATGCATACAGCAGTAGCGAGTCGTTGGACGTAACGACGCAACGCGATGTAATAGAACAAATGGAGTGAGTTAGCAGCTGTTGTTTAGCTGATGTACAAAAATTGGCTAAGTACGGCACTTTGTGGGACATGTGGGGTAGTTATGGGTGCTCGCCAAAAAATTAGCTAAGTAACGACCTTGCAAGCATGTCCTGTCAATGTATTGTCTAGGAATACGGGTGCATTGGGCTGGTTTGACAGTGTGTTGTTCAGGAATACTTGCATGGTTAATTGTTTGGTAGACAATTGGTTAATTGTTTGGTAGACAATTAGACCATTTCGGGTGTAAAAAAATTTAGTCGAAATTTAAACCCGTGACATCCTAATTACTCCTTTTACTAGAAAGCTGCCAACATTTTTTGTAATCCGAAAGTAATATTTTTTTTCCCTAGTCACATGCCAATCCATTTGTAAATTTTTGATGACATGAGCCTTACGTTAGTATTGATGTCACCATTACATAATTAGCACACCTAGTAAGAACATTCTCTCTCTCCTCTCTCCTCTCTCTCTCTCTCTCTTCTGTCTAGAAATCACCGGTCCATGACCCTCCACTCGCCGGTCTCCATCATCCTAAATATACACATACAAATTGCTAAACAACAAACAGAACAATCTTGGCGTTTGTATAATTCAACAATTACCGAACCCCTATTTATATCTCTCTTCTCTCTCTCTCCTCTCTCCACCTCCGCCATTTTCCTCTCTCTATAACTCTCATTCTCTCTCTCTTGAAGCTCTGCAACAATGGAGAAAACAACCCACGTAGCAATTTTGCCGACGCCGGGGATGGGTCATCTCATTCCGCTTGTTGAATTCGCCAAGAGACTCATCGACGGTTACAATTTTTCTTTCACTTTGATTCTTCCCACCGACGGGCCTCTGTCGAAAGCCCACAAGGAGTTTGTGGATTCCCTTCCGGCGGGGATTGACCATGTTCTGCTGCCGCCGGTCAACTTTGATGACCTGGCGGACGATGTGAGGGTGGAGACCCGGATTGCGCTCACCATCAGCCGGTCTCTCCCCGCTTTTCGCGACGCGTTCAAGACGTTGGTCGACGAGAAGAAAGTGGCGGCGCTGGTGATCGATTTGTTCGGTACGGACGGTTTTGACGTTGCGATTGAGTTCGGCGTGTCGCCGTTCATCTTCTTCCCGTCGACGGCGATGGCTCTGTCGTTGTTTCTTCACTTGTCGAAGCTCGACGCTGAGACCGTCGGCGAGTACAGAGACCAGCCGGAACCGATTCGGATTCCGGGTTGCATACCGATTCAGGGGAAAGATATGCTGGACCCGGTTCAGGACAGGAAGAACGACGCCTACAAATGGCTGCTCCACCACGCCGGGAGGTACAAATTGGCGGAGGGAATCATGGTGAACAGCTTCAGGGAGGTGGAACCCGGACCCATAACCGCTCTTCTGAAGAAAGAACCCGGTAAACCACCGATTTACCCCGTCGGACCGCTCATAAAGATGAGTTCGAACGCCGACGACGCCGAGTCGGAGTGTTTGAAATGGCTGAACGGGCAGCCGAGTGGGTCCGTCCTCTTCGTCTCCTTCGGCAGCGGCGGGACCCTCTCATCCGTCCAGCTCAATGAACTCGCCATGGGACTGGAAATGAGCGAGCAGAGGTTCATCTGGGTAGTCCGGAGCCCGAACGACGGAACCTCCGCCGCCACCTACTTCAACGTCAACAGCCAAACCGACCCTTACAGTTTCCTACCGGAGGGATTCGTCGGCCGAACCAGGGGCCGCGGCCTGCTCGTGCCGTCGTGGGCCCCGCAGGCTGCTATCCTCAGCCACGGCTCCACCGGCGGGTTCTTGACCCACTGCGGCTGGAACTCCACCCTTGAGAGCGTCTACAACGGCGTGCCGCTCATCGCCTGGCCGCTCTACGCCGAACAGAGGATGAACGCCGTGATGCTGACGGAGGATCTGAAGGTGGCGTTGAGGCCCAAAACTGGAGAAAACGGGATCGTAGGCCGCCTCGAAATCGCGAACGTGGTGAAGGGTCTGATGGAAGGGGAGGAAGGGAAGGGGATTCGGAGCAGAATGAGAGATCTGAAGGACGCGGCGGCGAAAGCCATCGGAGAAGACGGTGCTTCTACAAAAGCACTTTCTGAAGTGGCATGCATATGGAAAAATAAGATTAATTAGTGCTTTAATTAGATAAATTCATAATATTATTTTTAGTCTCTCTCTTCTTCTTTTTTTTTCTTTCTAAATGATCCATACATTGTAAGGATCATCATGTATGAAATCTTATTTTCATTTGTATAGAAATTATTTTCGGTTTTAAATTAATTTTGTTTTAAAATTAGAATTTGATTTTTGGCTATATTTTATTAAATAAAATCACTCTATGTACAATTTTTTTTTTTTTTTGTCACATTCGATAAAATATTTTATATATAATGTTTCAAATTAAATTCAAAATTATTTAATCTATAAAACAAAATATTCATTGATTAAAATAACATAATGTCAATGTTTAAGGTCCCGTTTGGTTCCCTTTTTAAAAATTATTTAAAAAAAAAGTTATGAAAAGTTATTTGTGGTTCATTTTTTTTTGAAAAATATAATATTTATTTATAATATCTTAAAAATTCAAAAGTAAAAAGTGATATGATTTATTAAAATATAACATTAAAAAAATAATAATAACAATAATTATTGGATAAATGTGCGATAAAGAAAATTTAAAAATAAGAAAAGGAAAAAAAATAAAAAATAAAAAGTATAATAATAAAAATATGTGATGTAATAGGTTGAATATTGTGAAAACTATTTTGTCAAAATGGGTACTACTAAAAGAAAAAGGATTCTTGGTGAAAAGTTTACGAACTTAAATTTTTTGTTTATATAGTCACGTGTTACAGTAATTCTTTTAGAAATTTAAAGTTATTGTACTACATGAAAATCATTGTAATTTTTAAAGCATGACTTTAAATTTTTAACAGAATTATTGGACTTCTAAAAAAATTACAGTTCCGAGTGAGTTGGATAAATAGTGAATTACAAAAATTGGAGTAAAGACCGAAAAAATCCGGGAAAAATAAGTATTTTGAGATTTTTAAAACAACTTAAATAATTAAAAACACAATTTTAATTTGGTTGTGTGCATCAATCACTTCTTATCTTATTTTTATTTAGAATTGGAATTAATGAAATGGTAGGTGAGATAGTTGTATCCATGGAAGGAAATGCCAAGCACAAAAGAGAAGAGGAGCCAATGAAAGATGGTGGTCAAGGGAGAGCACCCAACTACTTTGGAAGGGTGTTTATAATTCATAATAAAGTGGTGACCACTAAATGGAGTAGGTGACGGTCATTCACATTACTGTTTTATATCATAGCAACATCAAACAATAACTAAGTCTTTGTCTCACTTGAATATAATCAACTGTATGAATCCATTTACACTGTAATGAACGATCAAATGTCATCTTCTTAATCAAATTCAATATCATTGTTCCAAATCTTCTATATCATAGACAAATAAAAATAATTAGGGTATGTTTGGTTTAACTTTTGAAAACAGTTTTTAAAAATTTTAAAAATATTTTATAAAAATAATTTTCCAAAAAAAAATTTGAAAAGTTATCTTTGAAAAGTTGAGAAAAAATATTTATTAATAATATGTTAAAATTTTTGTAAAGTAAAAGTGATGTGATTAATCAATATATAATATCAAAAAAGAGGGAGAATGATGATGTTGTTAGGCGAATTTGTGACCGAGAAAAATTGTAAAAAAATAAAGATAAAATAAATTTAGAGAATATTAAAAATATATTATTAAAAGTAAGGGCACATTTGTTTGGGTGAAAAAAATGATGGATAAAAAAAATAAAAAGAAAAATAAGATCGAAAATGAGAAATAAATTGTTTGGTATGGAGGAAAATAAAAGAAAAAAAAATAGGAAGGAAAATGCACAATTTCTAAACAATTTTTTTTTTTTCACACCAACTTGGGAGGAAAATAAAGTAAAACGAGATAGAGTTTTTCATGAAGACAGTAAAATTACAATTATACTCATGATAATATAATTTTTAATTTATTTTTGTAATATACGAAGATAAATTATATTAAAATGAATTATTTTCCTTTAGTATATTTTATTTTTCTAACCAAATAATATTAGAAAAAATAATTTCCATTTCATAATGGATAAAAATATAATCATCTCAATTTTTTTTTCCCATCATTCTAACCAAACATTACACTAATTGATGTTATAGATTGCGTATTGTAAACATTATTTTGTAAATATTTTTAAATTATTTTATATTTTGAGTTTTCCAAAATTGAAAACACTACAAATCTCAACTAAATAATAGCATATGCAATTGTGTGCATTATATTTTTTTTTTTTTTATTATATGATGAGGTGTATCTCGGTCAACTTATGCGTATCTCGATTAATCACCTTTTCAGGTGATCTTAAGAGTACACTCTCAAATATCGGCCTGATGCATTCATAATTAAATTCAAGATTTAATTCCTGAAATGATACTCAGGAAAAATCGAATCCTACTTAACAAGAAGATGGGTCATCATTTATCTTTTATTATAACACAATAAAGTTTTTTTTTTAATTTTTTTTTATAATTTAAATAAATGAAAAGATAATAACAATAATTATTATTATTACTATAAAAATAATTATCTAAGCTATTCCCTTTATATATATATATATATATATAATATACCTTTACAATGCAAAGTTGATTATCATTTGTTTTGTGCCCTTTTTCAAAGGCATGACATCATGGTTAATTCAACCGATAATAGTGATATTTTAACAATAAATACGATAATTTAGTCATTTAAATTTTTTTTTTATACTCACGAGTGTCCTTTACCCACTCAGGATGAAAGACTATAGCTCGTTCATGGTGCATGGGACTATAACTCATTCATGGTGCATGATTGTTTCTCATAACAAATATTTTTCCACAAATTTGAATATAAAAAGAATTAAAAAAAAAATACAATTTATAAACACACCAATTTGTGTAATAATTACTTTAAATACCCTTTTTGAATGTATTGTTGTCTACTAATTTTGAAGACTATTTTTCCAATAAATCAGTAACCAATTAATTCAGTATTTATGTGATGAATTTTAATAAAAGTTTACAAGTCAAAATTTTATTATAGACCTTTCATTTCAGAGAATTTTCAGCGTATTAATTTTTGTTGATATTTGTTATCTAAATCTGATCTGATTGATTGTAATTTTCTCACCACTCACGTTTTATTAATTATAGATTATTTATTTTTAGGTAGTTATCACATAAATAGCAAACACATAATTTTAAATTTGTTGTCCCAATGGAAACAAATCATTAACTCTATGAGATGAATACAAAAGAAAAATAAATCCAAGTAGGGCCAATAAATAGATTGATGAATTATTGATTTGATCTTGTTTTGACCTTATTTTTCTTTTCTTTTCTTTTTCCCCTCCAAAATATGCAATTTTTTTCACATGCAAATAGTGGGTGGCCAAGAACACCATGGAGCGCAACCATGAATGTGACAATCACAAGACAAGAAGTTTGACTCCTATATCAAATTATTGTGACCTATTGATTTTAATATTCAACAACGAGGAATTTTCCCGACTAATTGGTAATCGAGAATATTGTTCAATGCCCAAATAGAATTATATGCATGAAGATATCTACCAGAAGATACACCTTAATCGAGATCATAAGTTCAGTTATATTACAAGTTTGCCCACGGATTGACTGAGGATAGTGCTGTACTATTCCCAACTTGGGACATATCCCGTGGTTATGAACTGTTACAATTGACTGAGGATAGTGCTGGACATATTCCCAACTTGCTGACCCACTCGCGATATATTATTTTGCAAGAATCAAATTTAAAGGAAGATCACATTCTGAATCTCAAAATACCATTTTTGATGATTCATTTTGGCATGATTGAAACCGAAATATATTTTCTCCAATTTGTTCAAAATTAAAGTGGTTGATTTTGGGGGTGCAGTGCCAGGCTGTCAGCCTCGTAAAAGGACTTAGAACTAGTATTATTCTCAAAGTGAAAAAAAAGGGGGGCTAAAAAATTATTGTTGTAAAGTATCCTTTACCATAATAAAAATGAGTAACTTACACTTTTATCCTTGAATATTAAGGCCACGTTTGTTCTGTATTTTTGCTCCTAGAATTTTAGAATTAATATACATAAACGTGTTTGATAAACAGGTTTCTGTCCCGAATATTCTCAAAATTCTAGAATTAATTCTGGTTCCTTAATTATTTGAAATACAAAAAAAATATTGATTATTATTCACTCTCACAAAATTATTTTTAATCTATTTCACAAAGGTAAATATTACTACTGCCACACCTACCACCACCCACGCCAACCACCACCACGGGGATATATATATATATACACGATCCAAGTTTAGTTGCAATGTATTTTTTATTTTGTTTTGAGAAATTATAAAAATATTTTAAAAATAATTATCGTTGCTAAACACAATTTTATTCTCAGAATACTCCGTAAAGGAGACATAATTCTCTTCCCATTATATTGAGAGAAAAAACAGAAACGTTACCATGTTCACTTTTAAACTTCAACATTTTTTTGAGACTTTTAATCAATAATTAAATATTTTTTAATAATTAGACAAAACATTTTAATAGATAAATTACATTAACGACTTTTCTACAATTGGGAAATTATGTAAAAATTTTAATTTATAATTTTCAAAATATTTATCTATAATTAATCTAGTTTTTAAATCAAATTGTTGAAAAAAAAAATCTACCATGAAATCAAATTAATATATATATATATATATATATATATATATTATTTTTTATTTTTTTGAAAATGACTTGCAAGAGATGTTTATCCAAAAATTAGGGGTCAATTTTTTTTTTTTTTTTTTGATAAAAGTGAATAGTTATGCAATCATTTTCATCTAGAAGAGTTATTATTTATTTATTTTTATTTTTAATATTTTTGTGCAATTACATATACATTATCACAACCCTTTGTTAAGCTCTAAAGTAGTGAATGATTGGACATCATCCATAACACTTACCATTTATTCATTTTTCACGAGTGCTGTCCAACCTACTTTCTTGAATGCTCTCCTTTTTTACCTTTTTCATATTATTTTTTTTCTCAAAAATAAGTTTGAATTTTTTATTTTATTTAGCTGTTAAAATAATAAAAATTAGTGAATAGATCGGGCGACCTATAAACTTTGGTCGGTCAACCGATGGGACTATTTCAGGTTCGGAGGATTTCGTGGATCTTTTCAAAAAATAGTCATTACTAGTCATTTTATGGTTAAGATCATAGAGATATCTTAGGGATTTGATGTTATTTGAAATATGTGATTGATATTTTGATATTCCTATAGGTATGGTTCATATAATTTGATAATTTATCAAATTGGTATGTTTAATTCTTTCTATCCTATCTAATTGAGATTGAAAAATATTTGAAGGATTAAATTGAATATTTTAAAAGTTATAATTGAGTGAATTAAATCAGGATTGAGTCATATCGATATAAAGGGTCTATAAGAGTAATTAAATGTCATGACAAGTGGAAATTAGCCGTTGGAGGATTTGTTTTAAATCCATATAAATAGACCTGTGTTTTTCAGTTATGAGTGATCCCAATCAATCAATTTTCAAGAGCTATTCAGTTCCTAAATTTTCTGAGAGTGATTATTTTGAATTCTACTAAGAGTATTGTGAGGTTTTCCTTGAGAATTGTTCTTTGGAATTTGTTGTTGCTCTTATTGGTCTAGTGTTTCACTGAGATTCATTTACATTCATTTCGATGGTATCCTGGTGAGATTATTCCAAGTCTTTACTTTTAATTGATATTTGATATTATTATTTGTTACTTGGAATTTTTATCTTTGAAATCGTTTTCCTGAACTTTAAATTTCATGAAAAGTATTTTGAAACGATTTCCTATGAAAATCTGATTACGTGCTAAATTGTGTGCTATCCGCTTTCATTAAAATTAGATTTTAAATTTCTCACTTTCTATCACTAGTATTGCGACATTAATTAAGTTCAAATTAATTTAGGGTGGTAGAAGCTCCGAGTGAGAATTTTTTTTATCAATTTTGTAATTGGTGAGTTGTGTGCGGATTAGATATTATTGGGAATATCAAATCAGGGGTAGCTTCGGGTTTTAATTGTTGATTATTTTCTAATAATTTTAATAAAACGGAATTAATTAATAATAGTAAACATACATGAATTATAGGACACAACAATGAAGAACGGTAATTGAAAGCGTACATGTCTCAGCCATCGCAGGAGATTGAATTTGTCGCAGCGGATTACTTAACTAGGTCTTCCTCTCTATGATCTAGATTTCGTGATGGCGGCTCTCAATGGGAAGAAACCCTATATCCTAGATTAGGGAGGGGACCTAATTATATATACTAGGGTTTCACGTTGGACCCTCCCATAATGGGCTTCAACGAAACCCTAAACCTACACTTGTCACTTAACTGAGCTTCTACATAAAAGACGCTACAGTCCAAATCAAAATATGATCACTGATTATTTGGGCTGTTTAAATATTAGACTATCTATTAACCCGTTTTTGTAAAACAATTAATTCAATTAATGTTAGCTCATAAAAATATTCCAACATTCTCCCACTTGAGTTACCTTAATTGAATAAATTTAATTTTGAAAATAAGACTCTCGGGTTAATAACAGAAAAAATTTATTTTTGGTGTGACCACACCTTTTATTTAAAGAAATGATAGTTTATAAGTAGCATCTTGTTAAACTTATCCAGTCCAACATGATCTTAATATTGGATTATGATAGTCTATATGTTAATCTCAACAAACATAAGACCTTCATATTCACAAATACTTATAATCATATCGACATGGATCGTAAGTCCAGTAATATAGTAAAAAACTAATATCAACATGTGATCATTATCAATATGGATTGTTCTTATCGGTCCTCATTACAATTTTTCAACAAAATGAAATTGTAATTGCGGTTTCTCAATAAAATGAAACTGCTGCAATTTCTCAATAAAATGAAATTGTTAATTGCAGTTTCTCAACAAAATGAAACTGCTGCAATTTATCAACAATATGAAATTGCTTGACTTTAACAAGTCATTCGTCACTAACAATACATCATGAGATCTCAAAATAGTGATTAGTGACATGCAAAAGTATACAACTGTGATTCTTAAGGCACGATATCTTAAGATACCATATTGTATAATCAATTCAAATAATATGATATGCGACAATATAATACGCAATAACGATGATCATCAAATAGATTTCAATTTTGTAAAACGCATAACAATAGTGGTCACAACGTAATCATCGAAATAAAGGGAAATACAAAAGTTTTCACTAAATCAGAGAATCAAAAGACTCAATGACACTCATATTCACAACATGTTCCTTGAACTCTATGGGTCTTAAACCTTGGTTTAGTATAATCGATTCAAATAATATAATACGTAACAATATAATGTACAATAATGATGATCATCAAATAGAATTCAATTTTGCAAAAAGCATAACAATAGTGGTCACAACGTATCATAGAATTAAAAAAAAAAATATAAGAAAAGTTCCACTAAATCGGAGAATCAAAATACTCAAATAAGTATAAGAGACACAATATAAAAATCAATTGCATCATCATAAACTCTTATTTGGGCAGAGTTTACAATAACCAATTATTCTTTAAGTATGAAGATCAACAAAATAATGAAAATTTTATAGCAACAGTGATCAGTGCTTACACGCCACAATCATCAAAATAAAGAAGATTACAAATATTCTCATTAAATCAAGGAATCAATTTAGAATTTCATTATAGCGTTATTATTGTTCACAGAAAAATAAACTATTTTTCACAAAAAATTGTAACTTGATCAATTATGGGCAATAGACAAAATGCTCAATTAAGTATAGACAATACAATATAAGAATAAATTATGTTATTATAAACTCCCCTTTGGGCAGAGTCCACAATAAATAATTATCGTTTAATCATGAGGATTAACAAAATAAGAAAAATTTACAGATTTAAAAAATTTATCCCCTTTGGGTAGATTGACCTTCAAATCTATATATTTCCTTCAAAACATAATGAAACAAATAATCTTTCAAAATTCGTTCTCTTTGGGCAAACAAATTTATCAAATTATCTCTCTCACATAATATTCTCATGCAATCAAATTAATTTGCACAATAACCCCCTTTGGGCAGGTGAATATACAAATTAATTTAAAAAAATTCCATTAAGAAAATAGGAACGCGAAAACTTACAAATTATATTGGTTAAATCATTATGACAAAATAACCTCAACAATTTACAAGCAACTGTTTCAAATTGAAAAAATTAAATTTTATTATCCAACAATTAAATTAATTTGCACAATAACCCCCTTTGGACAGGTGAATATACAAATTAATCTAAAATTTTTCCATCAACAAAATAGGAACTAAAAAAACTTGCAAATTATTTTGGTTAAATCACTTTGATAAATTAACCTCAACAACTCACAAGCATCTATTCCAAATTGGAAAAATTAATCTATATTGCCCAATCACAACAGTGCATATTAGCTACCTATATGCATATGATCAAAATAAGATGAAGTATGTCACAAAATCTACTTTCAGTGATCAACGATCAATTACAGTTGCAAGAATTTGAACAATAATTTTATTATATTTTTAAACTAATTATCGAACTAGTTTTATGCGATTTAAAACTAATCAGGAGAGTACACATCAATAAATCATAATTTAGGGAGAGTGAATACTGCAATTCTGTTTCAAATTGTCTAATATAATTTCTGTAAATTTTTCAACAGAAAATAATTTCTAAAAATAATTTTAAACTAATTAAATCGTATAATCAGTAATAATTAACTAACAATTATTTTTAATTCTCAAAAAATAAAATAAATTTTACAGAAAATTAGAGGACGAAAATATAAGTGCACATGAAAAAAGAGGACCCAAAACGAGTCCCGGATGAAGCCCCACGTGCCCCACGCTCTTCCACATGCACGTGGGACACATTGACCGCGGCTGGAGGTTGTCTTCAACCTCTAGCCAGGTCTGAACCGGGTCGTTAGACCCTGTTTTGACCCGATTTTTCAAAACCCTAATAATGTCACCGTTTTCTCCAATTTTTTTATGGGTTTATGTAGATCTATGTTTTTATAACACTTATATAACAATTAATTGAATAAAATTTGATAGAAACATCACCAAAAATTGAATACAAGTCGCGGTTTTTTAGCTTTCTCACTCCTTCATGGCCAAAAACCTAAAACTTGATTTTAACCTATATTTATACCGAATTTTGTATGGGTTTAAGTCTAATACTAATTTAAAACCTCTATATGATGTTTAATTGAATCAAAACATCATCAATCTTGCTAGGTTTTAAAAAACAAATCTCGATTTCACTAGGGTTTCGAAGCCGAAACGTAAACCACGAAATACTTACTAATTACATAACCAAATAACATGTGTAATATATCAAATTAAATCTTGAATCAATGAGAGTAAAAACCCTAAGTTTTTAGTCTCAATCGAAGCAAAAATATACATAAAATCACGTCCCCAAGTTTCGGTTTCGATTGTGTTCTAGGGTTCGTAACCGAAACTTGAAACACGAAATTCTCTCTGATTATACAACCAAATTGAATGAATCCTATGTCAAATTAAAGTTTAAAACAAGAGGAACAAAAATCCTAATGTTTCATATCTAATTGAAACGAAAAATCGCATCAAATCGTGACCGCAATCTTCGATTTCGTGAATGAACAGAAATTAAAAAAAAAAATCGAAAAACTAATTGTAGATCCTAAATCATGTATGTAGGCTCTGATACCACATGTTGATTATTTTCTTATAATCACAATAAAATGGAATTAATTAATAATCGTAAACATACATGGATTATAGGATACAACAATGAAGAACGATAATCGAAAGCGTACCTGTCTCAGCCATTGCAGGAGATTGAATCTGTCGCAGCGGATTACTTAATTAGGTCTTCCTCTCTATGATCTAGATTTCGTGATGGCGGCTCTCAATGGGAAGAAACCCTATATCCTAGATTAGGGAGGAGATCTAGTTATATATACTAGGGTTTTACGTTGAGCCCTCCCATAACGGACTTCAACGAAATCCTAAACCTACACTTGCCACTTAACTGGGCTTCTACATAAAAGACGCCACAACCCAAATCAAAATATGATCACTGATTATTTGAGCTACTTAAATAGTAAACTATCCATTAACCCGTTTTTGTAAAACAATTAATTCAATTAATATTAACCCATAAAAATATTCCAACACTAATCTCTTCCAGTAAAGAGGATTGAGATTTGATCTTTACCTAGTGTATAAAAAGTTTAGGTTACTCTTTTCCTGTGAAAAGAGTTAGGTGTAATTCTTCCTGACTAGAATTAATTTTGAGTGAATTTGTAACGGTTCAATCCTTACCGGGTAAAAAGATACTTGGACTGATTTAGTGAGGTTTGATTCATAACCTAAGTATAAAAGAATTAGGTCAATCTTTAGCCTGTGAAAAAAATAGAAGTTTTTCTTTAACCTGTGAAAAGAAAATTGTAAAAGTTGATTCTGAACTTGCGAAAAGAATTATTTGTAAGGGTTTGGTTCCTACCTGATTAAAGGAATCATAGCAATTAGTGGGTGCGACTCTCCGTGCAGCTCAGAGAACTGGATTAGCCAAGAGTAACTTGGTGAGCTAGTATAAATTTTGGTATGTTACATATTTTACTTTATTTATTTTCAGTTGTTTGGGTGTGCACCTAGTTTAATAACACATATCCGCTATTATAAAGATAATAATTAATTTAGATTAAAATTAATCATTTGAATTTTCAAGTGTCATTTATTTGATAATTTTTATTATTACCCAATTCACTCCCTATTGGATGGCTTACTGGGCCAACAATTGGCATCAGAGCTGGTTTAGCTTGATACACAAAGCTAACAAAGATTACTTGATGTACACAATAGGCACACTAGCTGAGGGGCAGTCTACGCACCGACCACCCTTATTTGCAAGTGAAAATTAGACATTTTAAAAGGACAGAATGATTGATTTCCTTCAGGCCACGAATTATGAAGTATGGCTAGTGATTGAGGATGGTCTGTTTGTCTCCATGAAAAATGCAGTTGCCAAGAAAAAAGAGCAACTAACTACTTCTGACAAGTAGAAGTTCTCTATAAACTTTCAAGTTATTAATAACTTGACGTACATTCCATGGAAGAAGAAATTTCAATATCAACAATGTGGAATGCTACAACTGTCACAAGACTGGTAATTTTCAAATTGACTGTCTCGAACTGAAGAAGGAAAATGAAAAAGAGAAGAAAAGAAAAGAGTTGTTGCTTAGCTGATGTACAAAAATTGGCTAAGTATGACACTTTGTGTGACATGTGAGGCAGTTATGGGTGCTCGCCAAAAAATTAGCTAAGTAATTACCTTGCAAGCATGTCCTATCATCTATCTAACAGTTTTTAAGTAAATATCCTAGCAATTGTGGTTGTCAACTGCATTATTTGCTTAAAAATAGATACATTTCGAATTTGTAAGAGAGAGCAGTAAGTAATTAACGTTCCTGCAACCCATAGCCATAACATAGTGTGTGTTTGTTTTCTTGTTTTTGCTGAGTAATAAAATAAGGTTGACTTCAGTTATAATTGTTACGTTTTCATACTGTTTCTAGTGAGTAGGGGTGCATTGGGCTGGTTTTACAGTGTGTTGTCTAGGAATACTTGCATGGTTAATTGTTTGGTAGACAATTAGACCATTCCGGGTGTAAAAAAATTTAGTCAAATTTAAACCCGTGACACCCTAATTCCTCCTTTTACTAGAAAGCTGACAAATTGCTAAACATACACATACAAATTGCTAAACAACAACAAACAGAACAATCTTGGCCTTTGTATAATTCAACAATTACCGAACCCCTGTTTACATCTCTCTTCTCTCCCTCTCCTCTCTCCACCTCCGCCATTTTTCTCTCTCTATAACTCTCGTTCTCTCTCTCTTGAAGCTCTGCAACAATGGAGAAAACAACCCACGTAGCAATTTTGCCGACGCCGGGGATGGGTCATCTTATTCCGCTGGTGGAATTCGCCAAGAGACTCATCGACGGTTACAATTTTTCTTTCACTTTGATTCTTCCCACCGACGGGCCTCTGTCGAAAGCCCACAAGGAGTTTGTGGATTCCCTTCCGGCGGGGATTGACCACGTTCTGCTGCCGCCGGTGAGTCATGACGACATGACGGTGGAGAACCGGATTGCGCTCACCATCAGCCGGTCTCTCCCCGCTTTTCGCGACGCGTTCAAGACGTTGGTCGACGAGAAGAAAGTGGCGGCGCTGGTGATCGATTTGTTCGGTACGGACGGTTTTGACGTCGCGATTGAGTTCGGCGTGTCGCCGTTCATCTTCTTCCCGTCAACGGCGATGGCTCTGTCGTTGTTTCTTCACTTGTCGAAGCTCGACGCTGAGACCGTCGGCGAGTACAGAGACCAGCCGGAACCGATTCGGATTCCGGGTTGCATACCGATTCAGGGGAAAGATATGCTGGACCTGACTCAGGACAGGAAGAAGGACGCCTACAAATGGCTGCTCCACCACGCCGGGAGGTACAAATTGGCGGAGGGAATCATGGTGAACAGCTTCAGGGAGGTGGAACCCGGACCCATAACCGCTCTTCTGAAGAAAGAACCCGGTAAACCACCGATTTATCCCGTCGGACCGCTCATAAAGATGAGTTCGAACGCCGAAGCCGCCGAGTCGGAGTGTTTGAAATGGCTGAACGGGCAGCCGAGTGGGTCCGTCCTCTTCGTCTCCTTCGGCAGCGTCGGGACCCTCTCATCCGTCCAGCTCAACGAACTCGCCATGGGACTGGAGATGAATGAGCAGAGGTTCATCTGGGTCGTCCGGAGCCCGAACGACGGAACCTCCGCCGCCACCTACTTCAACGTCAACAGCCAAACCGACCCTTACAGTTTCCTACCGGAGGGATTCGTCGGCCGAACCAGGGGCCGCGGCCTGCTCGTGCCGTCGTGGGCCCCGCAGGCTGCTATCCTCAGCCACGGCTCCACCGGCGGGTTCTTGACCCACTGCGGCTGGAACTCCACCCTTGAGAGCGTCTACAACGGCGTGCCGCTCATCGCCTGGCCGCTCTACGCCGAACAGATGATGAACGCCGTGATGCTGACGGAGGATCTGAAGGTGGCGTTGAGGCCCAAAACTGGAGAAAACGGGATCGTAGGCCGCCTCGAAATCGCGAACGTGGTGAAGGGTCTGATGGAAGGGGAGGAAGGGAAGGGGATTCGGAGCAGAATGAGAGATCTGAAGGACGCGGCGGCGAAAGCCATCGGAGAAGACGGTGCTTCTACAAAAGCACTTTCTGAAGTGGCATGCATATGGAAAAATAAGATTAATTACTGCTTTAATTAGATAAATTCATAATATTATTTTTAGTCTGAGTTCTTAACATAAAAAATACATTTTTAAAACTTAATTTCTAAAAACGTAGTGGTTGAATCTTATTTACGGAGATGGAGTAAAACACAGAATGGAAATGCGTTTTAAAAAAAAAAAATGAAAAACGTATTTAGAAAATGCGTTTCTCAAAGAAAAACTAAAAAAAAAAAAAAAAAACACAAACAGGGTTTACCCAAAAAAAAATAAAAAAAAATGAAACGCATTTAAAAATTTGTTTCTCAAAAAAAAAAAAAAAAAAAAACCCGCAAACAGAGTTTATCCCCCCAAAAAAAAAGGTTTTGGCCCGATAAAATTTTAAAGTTTTCGGTAACTTTGAATTGATTAACGGTGGTCTATCGATATTTTAAATAAATTTATTTTTTTTGTACATAAATTAGGATCAAAATACTCTATAATACTTTTTACAACACTAAAAACGGACAAGTAAATTAATTTTAAAAAATTCCCGAAGTTGACCAGATGAGCTGATTCGATAATGGCGGAATTTTTTTGTACAATTTGGAATTAACAAAAAATTGCATGTTCGTAACAAAAATTAACCAAATTTTTTGTAGATAAATTATGTTCATAACACTACATAACAAAACTTAAAACATTAAAAACGGACTAGTGAATAATTTTTAAATAATCGTCATAATTTTTATATATAATGTCTCAAATTAAATTCAAAATTATTTAATCTATAAAACAAAATATTCATTGATTAAAATAACATAATGTCAGTGTTTAAGGTTCCGTTTGGTTCCCTTTTTAAAAATTATTTTTTAAAAAAATTATGAAAAGTTGTTTGTGGTTCTTTTTTTTTTTTTGAAAAATATAATATTTATTAATGATGTCTTAAAAATTTAAAAGTAAAAATAAAAAGTGATATGATTTATTGAAATATAATATATATATATAAAAAAGATAATAACAATAATTATTGGATAAATGTGTGATAAAGAAAATTTATAAATAAAAAAAAAAGAAAAAAATAAAAAATAAAAAGTATAATAATAAAAATATGTGATGTAATAGGTTGAATATTGAGAAAATTATTTTGTCAAAATGTTTTTGAGTGATATTACTACAAGAAAAGGGGTTTTTGGTGAAAAGTTTATCATCTTAAATTTTTTAACTATATAGTCTACGTAGCTATTTTTTTAGAAATTTAAAATTACTGTACTATATGAAAATCACAGTAATTTTTTTATTTTAAAAATTGTAGTAATTTTTATAGCGTGACTTTAAACTTTTAACATAATTATTAGACTTCTAAAAAAATTACAGTTCTGAGTGGATTGGATGAATAGTGAATTACAAAATTTGGAGTCAAGACCGAAAAAATCCGGAAAAAATAAGTATTTTGAGATTTTTAAAACAACTTAAATAATTCAAAACACAATTTTAATTTGGTAGTGTGCATCAATCACTTCTTATCTTATTTTTATTTAGAATTGGAATTAATGAAATGGTAGGTGAGATAGTTGTATCCATGGAAGGAAATGCAAAGCACAAAAGAGAAGAGGAGGGTGGTCAAGGGAGAGCACCCAACTACTTTGGAAGGGTGTTTATAATTGGGTAATTAATTTTTTAGTCATCATCCAATAGAGAAAAAATACCCTCGACATGAACAATTAAGTTTTCAGACCCCATCAAATTTTTAGAAAAAAGTCCTTCATTATGGTCGTCTCTGTTAACATTTATTTACAAGACTGTCATTTTATCATTATGCAATAAGACAAATTTGAATAACAAAATATGTTAACGTTAACGTAACTTGTTCAAGTAAATACCATTTACCTACATTACAATATTACATTGGGATTGACGTTAACGTTGTTGAATCCATTTATTTTTTTTGTTAACACATTATCTCTCAATTTGTCTGTTTGTGCATTACGTTAACGTTAACTCATTTTATCACCAGACGTATTGTATATTTTTTCTCTTGAATATATATTATATTTTTTGTGTGTGTTAACGTTAATGCATTTTTTTGTATGTGTTTCATATTATCGTCTCTTTCATTATTTGTTTTGTGTGCATTAATGTTAATGTTAGTTGCATTAATGTTATTGCAAATACAACCCAACACGTTAACTTAATTACTTTAACGTTAACGCGATTACAACCCAACACATTTAATTTTATTGCGTTAACGTTAACACAATTACAATCTAACATACTTAACTTAATTGTGTTAACGTTAACACAATTACAAACACAATACATTTAGTTGTATTAACGCTCAACACATTTAATTGTGTTAACGCTCAATTTTAGAGAGAGTGAGAGAGAGAGTGAGCTTAGAGTGAGAGAGAGAGAGAGAGGGTGAGTGATAGTTAATATAAATTAGAGAGAGTGTTTGTTCAAGGATACATGTGTCTTTTTAGTGTTCTTTTTGTTTTTTTGGAGGATTAAAAACTTAATTGATTGTACTATTTGGTCTGAATACTAAACAAACATATGAAAAATATTTTTTTTTCAATGATCTTTCTATGAGGAACTATATAATAAAAAACTTTTTATAATTCATAATAAAGTGGTGACCACTAAATAGAGTAGGTGATGGTCATTCACATTACTGTTTTATATCATAACAACAACAACAATCAATAACTAAGTGTTTGTCTCACTTGAACAGAATCGACTGTATGAATTCGTTTCTCAATCAAATTCAATATCATCAAATCACTTCTAATAGTCTCATTCCAAATCTTTTATATCATAAACAAATAAAAATAATTAGGGTATGTTTGGTTTAACTTTTAAAAATAGTTTTTAAAAATTTTAAAAATATTTTATAAAAATAATTTTTCAAAAAAAAATTGAAAAGTTATCTTTGAAAAAGTTGGGAAAAAAATATTTATTAATAACGTGTTAAAATTTTTGTAAAGTAAAAGTGATGTGATTAATCAATATATAATATAAAAAAGAGGGAGAATGATGATGTTGTTAGGTGAATTTGTGACCGAGAAAATTTGTAAAAAAATAAAGATAAAATAAATTTAGAGAATATTAAAAATATAATATTAAAAGTAAGGGTACGTTTGTTTGGGTGGAAAAAATGATGGATAAAAAAATAAAAAGGAAAATAAAATCGAAAATGAAAAATAAATTGTTTGGTATGGAGGAAAATAAAAGGAAAAAAAATAGGATGGAAAATATACAATTTCTAAGCAATTTTTTTTTTTTTTTCACACCAACCTCGAAGGAAAATAAAGTAAAACAAGATTGAGTTTTTCACGAAGACAATAAAATTACAATTATACTCATGATAATGGAATATTTAATTTATTTTTGTAATATACGAGAATAAATTATATTAAAATGAATTATTTTCCTTCAGTATATTTTATTTTTCTAACCAAACAATATTAGAGAAAATAATTTCCATTTCATAATGGATAAAAATATAATCATCTCATTTTTCTTTTTTCCATCATTTCAACCAAACATTACACTAATTAATGTTATAGATCGCGTATTGTAAACATTATTTTGTAAATTTTTTAAATAATTTTATCTAAAAAATAATAGTATTTTGAGTTTTCGAAAACTAAAAACACTACAAATCTCAACTAAATAATTCCTTAATTATTATTTAATGTCCGTTGCATATGCAATTGTGTGCATTTTTTTTTTTTTTTTTTTATGATATGGTGAGGTGTATCTCGATTAATCACCTCTCCAGGCGTTCTTCTGAGCACATTCTTAAACATCTGCCGGATGCATTTATGATTAAATTCAACATTTAATTCCTAAAATGATACTCAGAAAAATCGAATCCTACTTGACAGGAAGAGAGGGTCATCATTTATCTTTCATTATAACATAATAAAGTTTTTTTTTTAAAAAAAACTATTTTTATTATAATTTAAATATATAAAAAGATAATAATAATTATTATTGTTACTATAAAAATAATTATCTAAGCTATTCCCTCTCTCAATCTCTCTCTCTCTCTCTATATATATATATAAAATATACCTTTACAATGCAAAGTTGATTATCATTTGTTTTGTGCTCTTTTCAAAAGCATGACATCATGATTAATTCACCGATACTAGTGATATTTTAACAATAAATACGATAATTTAGTCATTTAATTTAATTTTATTTTATTTTGGTATTCCCACGAGTGTTCTCGACCCACTCAAGGTAAAAGACTATAACTCGTTTGGGGTACATGACTGTCCCTCGTAATAAATACTTTTCCTCAAATTTAAATATAAAAAGAATTAAAAAAAAAAAAACAATTTATAAACACACCAATTTGTGTAATAATTACTTTAAATACCCTTTTTGAATGTATTATTGTCTACTAATTTTGAATTTTGAAGGCTATTTTTTTTATAAATCAGTAACCAATTAATTCAGTATTAATGTGACGAATTTTAATAAGAGTTTACTGAGTCAAAATTTTATTATAGACTTTTCATTTTAGAGAATTTTCAACATATTAATTTTTGCTGATATTTGTTATCTAAATCTGATTGGTCGTAACTTTCTTATCATTCACGTTTTATTAATTAAAGATTATTTATTTTTATGTAGTTATCACATAAATAGCAAACAAGGAGGTCTCATCTCGTGATTCATAATTTTAAATTTGTTGTACAAGTAGGGCCAATAAATAGATTGATGAATTATTGATTCCTCCAAAATATGCAATTTTTTTCACATGCAAATAGTGGGTGGCCAAGAACACCATGGGGCGCAACCATGAATGTGACAATCAACAAGACAAGAAGTTTGACTCCTATATCAAATTATTGTGACCTATAGATTTTAATAGTCAACAATGAGGAATTTTCCCGACTAATTGGTAATCGAAAATATTGTTTAATGTCCAAATAGAATTAAATGCATGAACATATCGACCAGAAGGTACACCTTAATCGAGATCATAAATTCAGCTACATTACAAGTTCGCCCACGAATTGACCGAGTATAGTGTTGTACTATTCCCAACTTGGGACATATCCCGTGGTTATGAGCTGTTACAATTGACTGAGAATAGTGTTGGACATATTCCCAACTTGTAGACCCACTCGCGATATATTGTTTTGTAAGAATCAAATCTAAAGGAAGATCATATTCTGAATCTCAAAATACCATTTCTAATGATTCATTTTGGCATGATCGAAACCGAAATATATTTTCTCCATTTTGTTCAAAATTAAAGTGGTTGATTTTGGGGGTGCAGTGCCAAGCTGTCAGCCTCATAAAAGGACTTAGAACTAGTATTATTCTCAAAGTGAAAAAAAAGGGAGGGAAGAAATTATTGTTGTAAAGTGTCCTTTTACCATAATAAAAATGAGTAACTTACACTTTTATCCTTGAATATTAAGGCCACGTTTGTTCTGTATTTTTGCTCCTAGAATTTTAGAATTAATGAACAGAAACGTGTTTGATAAACAAGTTTTTGTCCTGAATATTCTCAAAATTCTTGAATTAATTCTGATTCCTTAAAAATTTGAGATACACAAAATATTGATCATTATTCACTCCTACAAAATTATTCTCAATCTATTTCACAAAGGTAAATATTACCACTGCCACACCTACCACCAACCATGCCAAACACCACCATGGGGATATATATATATATATATATATATATATATATATATATATATATATATATATATATATATATATATATATATATATATATATACACACACGATCCAAGTTTAGTTGCAATGTATTTTTTTATTTTGTTTTGAAAAATTATAAAAATATTTTAAAAATAATTATCGTTGCCAAACACAATTTTATTCTCAGAATACTCCGTAACAGAGACATAATTCTCATCCCATTACATTGAGAGAAAAAACAGAAACGTTACCATGTTCACTTCTAAACTTCAACATTTTTTTGAGACTTTTAATCAATAATTAAATATTTTTTAATAATTAGACAAAACATTTTAATAGATAAATTACATTAACGACTTTTCTACAATTGGGAAATTATGTAAAAATTTTAATTTATAATTTTCAAAATATTTATCTATAATTAATCTAGTTTTTAAATCAAATTGTTGAAAAAAAAAATCTACCATGAAATCAAATTAAAAAATACACACACACATATATATATTTTTTGAAAATGACTTGCAAGAGATATTTATCAAAAAAATATGGGGTCAAAAAAAAAAAATTATTTTGATAAAAGTGAATAGTTATGCAATCATTTTCATCTAGAAGAGTTATTATTTATTTATTTTTATTTTTAATATTTTTGTGCAATTACATATACATAATTACAACCCTTTGTGAAGCTCTAAAGTTGTGAATGATTGGACATCATCCATAACACTTATCATTTATTCATTTTTCACAAGTGCTGTCCAACCTACTTTCTTGAATGCTCTCCTTTTTAACCTTTTTCATATTATTTTTTATTATTATTATTTTTTTCTCAAAAATAAGGTTGAATTTTTTATTTTATTTAGCTGTTAAAATAATAAAAATTAACTGATTTTCTTTTCTATGTAATCATACACTTCTTGTTATCAGAGAATTTATCACTGACACTTCATGTTTTGAAACAAATGACATGGTAATCCACTATTTTTTTTATTTATTAAATATAGACATTTTTATTTTTTTAATTAGAATTGTCAACCTCCCAAATTTAAGATTAACAATAAAAATTGAATTGAAAAGTAACCGAACAAAATCGAACCAAATGGTCCAATTTTAAAATTGACTAAATGACTTGGTTGTGATTTTAGTTTTGAAATAAGCAACCAAAGCGATTTTGGTTTCAAGATAATAATCGCGAAATCGAACCACGAAACAAAATCACGTAACCGAACCGTGTAATCCATATTTTAGATATATATCCTCACTTTTTTTTTTTTTTATATATATTTACAGTTTAACCCCTAATATATATATATATATATATATATATATATTTTAATCCCTCATCCCTCTCTCTTTGTATATATATGTAGGGCTAGATTTCTCATCTCTGTGTGTGTTGTAGCCGCAACTGTTCCATTTTATACCTCTCATCTGTTCTCTCATCTTTGAGTCTGACTTTTTCCATCACTGTTCCATTCCACCGTCCACCACCAGTAGACGATGTCGGCACAGAACATCTTTCGGCATCCACTGTTGTCTATATTGCAGTCATCGTCGTCACTCGTCAGCGTCGCAGCCACTGTCGTCACTCGTTAGCGTCGCAGCCACTAGATCCAGACCTCAGCCGCCGCTAGCCCACCACCATCATCAGCATTACAACCACGCAAAGTGGATATGGACCTCAGCCTCCACTACCGTTGTCAGTGTCACAACCACCAGATCTGAACCTCAGCAACCACCACTTCAGCGTCTCCATCAGTATCGATTTTGCAGGTAGATCTAATTCAATGTCGATTATTTTAATTTCATCTCTATATATGTGTTTATTTTCATTGTATTGCATGTTTGATTGTTAATATTCAGAATACTACTTTGGTTTAGATTTGGAATATTGCTTTGGTTTGGAAATTGGAATAGATATGGAATATTACTTTGCTTTAGAACTATTAATGCTCTTAATAACTTTGACTTGAGTTTGATTTTAGTTTGTTTTGATTGGAATAGCTTCGTATAGTTTTTGATTTGGTTAAAGGTTTTGAGTTTGTTTTTTATTTGGTTTAGAAGTTCAACCGAAATATAAATTTATGAACGAAAACCCTAAACAAACAAAGTCTCAGTTATCAAACTGTATTTCTCACATCTTTACTGCTTTTTACAAAATTAAAAATTATTTATGTTAATTTAATATATAGACTTGGCCCACTTGACCTATTAGGTTAAAACCTTAATCCCAGGGTTCCCAAATTCTCCTATAAATACTCCTATTATATTTCTCTATATTGTACACTATTTTCCTAAATATCAATACAATATGTTGGCCTAGTGAGCTACTCAAAGTGGGAGATGAATTGGGTAGTTATAAAAAATTTAAACAATTTAATATTTCAATACTTAATTTATTAAATAATCAATTTATCCGAAGAATATAAATAGAATCGCAAAACAGCACAAATCGGTGACGCCAAAACAATCAGCGCTTTAAATCAAGAACGTAACACAATATCTATATCGAATGAATTTAAGTAGAATGATAATTCTTAGAAAAGCTTAGTAACTGATATTCTTAATCTTCTTTCAACCATTTTTCGCAGGTCTGTATATATAGAATAAGATCTAGCCTTCCAACGGCTAATTTTCAAAAAGTATGCTTCTAAAAAACACATATAGACCCCATATATCATATTCATTCAATTATGGTGAATTTTACTTAAAAATAAATTTTAAAACTTTCAATTAAGTGCATAAAATATTTTTTAAACATCAATCATAAAGATAGGAAGTATTTAGTTGATAAAATTTAGAGCATATTTAATTATATGAACCAAATCAATAGGGACATCAAAATATATGTACCATATCTTCAGTAGGTTTAAATCCCCCGAAATACTTCCTTGTAATCATCAAAAACAACTAGTAACGACTAGTTTTTGACCGAAATTTCAAATTCCTCGAAATCTCAACCGAAATAGTCGGCTGACCAAACCCTGGCTAGTCGGTTGACTGATTGATTCAGCGTGTAACCAAGGCCAAAGCTAAACGCCAGTCGGTTGACTGATTGCTCTCTGGTCGGTTGATCGATTGCTCTCTGGTCGGTTGACCGATTGCCCTACAATCGGTTGACCGATCATTTCAGAGACTTTTTACTGCCATTTTACTGTGCCCATTGGTTGACCGATTCCTTCTTGATTGGTTAATCGATTGATGCAGGATCTTCTATATTTTCTTCGAAACCTCACTGTTTCAATCAGTTGACCAATCCTCTTCGGATCAGTTGACCGATTGATACTGGTCGGTCACTTTCTCACTTATTTTAGCTCCAATACTTAACATTTAATTCCGTTAACCGACTACTTTTCTTGGTTAACTAAATTGACTCTAAAATTCAATTTTAAACATTATTTTCACTTAGGTCAATTTTCATTTTTTAGTTTCTCATTGGAACACATATTTGAATACTAATTATGATCCTAAAATTCATTAAATCAAACACAAAAAAATATAATTTATTTTATAGTGTCGGGTGTGATCCTAATTCGGGTTGCATTAAGAGTATAAGTGTACTGAGTTGTTTTCACTTAATTTCTTCAAGATCATCAACACTCTTCATTTCTTCGTTGTCCATTTTTACACTCTTGAGATTTTTATCATGACGCAATCAATAAATGAAATTATTTTTCTGAAACAATCAATAAACACATTAGTTCCACAAAAAATATCAACCTTTAATTGCTCATCAAAATCTCGGGATCAACACAATCGTTTCATGTTCACCATTCTACTTTTTAATTATTTTAATATGGTATCAAGAGTCAATACTTCCTAGCCCTGTTCCTATTAAAATTTTCAAAACCCCAAACCTAAGCCTTCCGCCACACCGTTACATATGTTGACTGCTACGATCCCACCACTACTCCATATATCAACTCCCATCACATCAACACATTCGCCTCGAATAGACGATCACAACCCCATCAAAACCACAGCCAACAGAGTTTTAATGTGCTCTCACGCGCCTCTAATGTTAGCAGTAATACCACCACCTAACCGCCACTAATTTTGGACTCTACCGTATCAACTAGGGCTCCAAACCCATCAAAAATCATATCATCGGAACCGTCTCAATGAGAGGATTCCAAATCCACCAAAAGGGTCCCGATCTGATCACTCACGAGTCCACACGCACAAAAATAGGACATTGCAGTTTTCTTCTCTCAAATCCACGCGTTGCCGCTTGGTTCAGCTTCTTTCTAGTACCACGTCATCCCTAATCGGAGCCCAGTTAGCGCCCACATCTGCTCTACGTCAGTCATTGACTACTACGTCAATAGTTGGCTCTGCCACATTAGAGGCCAGTCATCCCCTTCTGCCACGTCATCGGTTCTTTGAGTAATCGTCTTTGGATCGGTTCAGGCCTTTTTAGACTGATTTTCTACAAAGTTGGATCGGTTCCTTAGGTTTTTGGACGCCTGATTCTGTTTTCAACCTTTGATTTATGATTTGAGGCTCACAAAATATACTTCATTTTATATTTGTGTGATTTCTACACCGATTCACCCCTTTCTTTGCACCTATGGCTAACTCAGACTCATCATGAGTTATCACTATTGTTCTGGATGAATCCAATTATGTTGTTTGGACTCAAGAGATGTTTAGTTTCTTCCGTGGACGAAAATTATGACGTTTCGTGACTGGAGAAATTACCTAACCCACAAAGAATGACAACAAAGATGTTGAAAGATATACTGACCGTTTAGAGGAATGAGATAGCAAAAATTATCAGATTTTCACATAGTTCCTTGCCACTACTATCCCAGAGAGCAAACTCCAATTTGGTAGACTCTAAATAGCTAAAGAAGTTTGTGATCTTCTCCAGCACCGCTACACCAAGGCAAACATATCACACCTATATCGCCTCTTTTCCACCCTCCACAGCATGCGCCAAGAACCTGGGTAAAATGTTAACAATTTTCTATCTTATAAGATTATAGTGTGGGATTAATTGATTATCACTGAGCTAATCTGGGAATGCACAAAAGACGCCACCATTTAGACAAGCTACCAAACTGACGCACATTATGCAATTCTGATGGCCTTAAGGGAAGAATTTAAACTTGTACGAGCTTTAATCCAATACCGGGGTAAAATACCTTCCCTAAATGATGTCATTTCTAATATACTCAGCGAGAAACACGCCTAGTGACATTGCAAAGATTAAATACATATGTTGTTCTTGCCACACTAGTTGCTCTTGCCACACCAACTGCGAAGCCAAACTCATCCCAGAAGCCCTTATATTGCATGTATTGTCATTCACAAGGGCACGAATTGCTCAAATATCATTCTATCTTGTGTAAGGTATACAGAAAACCAAACCATTATCTTGTAGATTATCTTAAACTTCCATCATCATCATCTGGAAATCAATTAAACGGGAATCAGTATCGCTCTCGAGACTCTTGCTGTAAAACCCCGATTTTTGATATACGTATAATTTAAAATCGCATTTTAAAATGTTTCGGAAATATCAGGGTGGATTGCGATATTAATTGTGTGATTTAAAATTTTAAGGGTCGAATTGTAATTTTCAAATACATTGAAAATAGAATATGAGTTTAATTAATATCCTAACTAAAAAGAAAGGGGTTAGTGTAATTACAAAAAAAATATTTTATATCTTTATATATGTACATATATGTGATCGTGCGTGTGTCGGGAGAGGTTCCGAAGGATCGAGAAGAACGGAGAGGGAGTCGAGTCGGTGAGTATTATCTCTCTCTCTCTCTCTCTATATATATATATATACAGTTACACATATATACAGATGGAGAGGGAGAGGAAGAATCGAGAAACAAATCAAAAGAGAAAAAGAAAGAGAGAGAAAGAAGGAAGTGGTCGGCGATGTCGCCATTCGTCTATAAGAAAACCGGAGAGAGAGAGGTTTAGGCGGTTGTCCGGCGGTGTTCAGTCAGCCGTTCCACATGTGTGTGAGCGTGGGAGTGCTCGCCGTTGATCGTCGGAGTCGTCGCCGGCGGTGGGTTAGAGAGAGAAGATGGCTTGTCGATGATTTCAGGTGGGCGGTGTGTGGGTGCTACTGTGTAAGTGTGAGTGTTCCGTTCGGCAGCAAGTGGGTGTGTGTTGCCGCTCGTCGTCCGGTGTTGGTGTGTGTGTGTATGGGTTTGGTCCGACGGTGGTTCGGACGTGGTGTGTGAGGGTGTCGCTCGGCCATCGTAGTTGGACCGCCGTGAGTGTTTAGTTGTGGGAATAGGTAGAGGTTGTTCATATGTTGTGTGTGTATGGTGGTGTGGGGTGTCACCGGAGTTAACGCCGGAGTGGAGTGTAGAGAGAGAGAGAGAAGTGGGTGTGTGCGAAACTGTCGGGGTGTGTGTGTGCTCCTCTACTTGGTCTGCGTTTGTATGTGTGTGTGTGCAGTTGTAAGTGGTTGTGGTTGGTTGTGGATGGCCGGTAGGCGGTGGTGTGATCGGAGGGTGGACGGCTGGGGCTGTGAACCAAAACAGGAAACAGAAGCCAAAACAGAGAAAAAGAAAAGAAGGAAAAGAAAGGAAAAAAAAAAGGAGAATTTTCAGAAACCATCCTAGGAAAATCCAAAATCCATCTCGTGGCCGCCGAACGATTTGGAAACAGCTGAAATTTCAAATCGATTATTAATTCTTGTTAAATTAAATTTTATTTAACGTTACAATTCCTGTAATCGTAACAATTTTGCCAGGGTTAATTTTAATAACGTTTTTCGTTAAGTTTAGTATAGTTTATTAAATTAAACTCTAGCATCAAAATTTTGTAACCAGGATAATAAATTCGGGACCGTTCACATAAATAAATTTTATACAATAATTAGTAACGGGGTGAAATTAACCGAATAACAATTTTTATAAATAAAAGGTGGGGAATAGGAAATTACAAAAATTTGGGTCTGCATTGTGGGATTAGGTTATTGTTTGCATAAAATATTAATTTATGTCCTGTCACTATTAGGTTCGCAGGCACCGGAGTACCGGTAAAGAATAGGCGGTCAAAGTCTTCGAAAACGGATAATCAGGTGAGTGTACTGTCTTCTTGCAAAAAATCTATTTTCATATATATATATATATATATATATATATATATATATATATATGATGAAATAAATGTGTTTACTTAAAATTTGATGAGTTTATAACATATATGGATTAAATCGGTTTTGGAGATAGAGGTCGATGTTATTGATTTGCAGTTTAACGATGTTGTTATTCATTTGATGATACTGTTAATTTTATCTGCTTCGGTAGAGCATTGATTATTTATTGAGTTGTAGTTTGATGATGATATTATTGATTTGATGAGGTGGTTGATTGTGGGCAGAGTTGTTGTTGTTGAGATGGAGATGAGTTGTTGTTGTTGAGGTGAGTTGGAGATTGGTGTTGGATTTTCACCCATCTGGTATAGTCCAGTGGAGCGTTGTTTCACCCGTCTGGCATAGTCCAACGGAGCGTTGTTATATCCCACTAGGAAGGCATATCCTACGGGATACGTTACCGTTGCAAGTCCCAATCGTGAGGTTAAAACGATCACATGGCTAGTCGAGGTGTGGTGTGGTGTGATGTGATGTGGTGTGACGTGGTGTGATGTGGTGTTTTACTTATATTGGGTGATTTATTATTTATTACGGTGATTGGTATTATTTCATACTAGATGGGTTTGAATGAAACTTATACTTATTGATTTATTTTCATTGCTTATATGATGGAGATTTTTTTTTACTAATTATGTGATGTTTATAAATCTACGCTTGATCCATCTAGACGTTGTAAAATGAATTATTATTATAAAATATTTTTATTAAGAAGGCTGTACACTCGCAGGTAAAATAACTAGGAGTCAGTCGGTCCCCTACTGCTGCTAGAGTTATGCGAGTCTCGCGATGGAGTCATTGGAGAAAATTTTTTTTGACGAAGTGTTAGAGATAAGTCTAAGTGAGATTCATGGGATTTGTTTGGTTGTTCTTATATTTGGGACGGTGTACTCCTATGAAATTGGAATTATGTATATGTTGTATAGAATGAAATTTATTATATTGTCGTCTTGTGTTTGGTTAATAGTTAGATGATGTCATGTCGACGTCATGCCATCCTCGGGATGTCGGGTGTCCGGGACGGGTCATGACACTCGCAATTGGTCTTATCCCAAGCCAAAGAATATTTCTACTGCAGCCACTAATGCTGCCCCGACTTCATCAAACTCTCCACCTGATTGGAGTGGTTTCTGTGCCGTGCTTACAAAGACTTTATCTAAAACTAGTAACAATATAGCCATGTCAGCTATACCAGATACATCTCGATAGTATTTTGATTCTGCCTGTTGTAATCGTATGATATCTGATGCCTCTATTTTTTTTCTCTAAAACCCGTGATGAGCATGCACCCACTATTCATACTGCTAATGGATCAAATCTGTCAGTTAGCCATACTGGACATGTTGAGAGATCTCATTTATCTTTCCCTGATACATATTTGGTCCATAATCTTGCGTTTAACCTTATATTTGTTGGACAACTATGTGATCTTGGATTTGATTTATACTTTTCTTCTACTGGTTGTCGTGTGCACTGTGCAGGACCCTCAGACATGAAAACTCCTTGGAACTGACCGTAAAGTTGGACGTCACTTTGAACACACTCACCTTTAAGTCACATCCTCATCATCTCCAAACCAATTAGCCACATCCATCCCAATACTCTCACCCGCGGAATTGTGGTACTCTCAGTTAGGTCACATTTCATCTAATCGTCTTTGTTCTCTTATTTCTAGTGGTCAGTTAGGTTCAATTCAATATCAGTACTCTTTTCATTGTATTCATTGTTAACTTACAAAATAATCAGCTTTATCTTTTAATGAGGGGTATATGTCATTGACATCCCTTATCATTTTGCACTATATTAGATACTTCATTTTAGATAAAATTGCCCTTAGGTTATCTTGAAGAAAAAAAAAATCATTAACACCCCTATATTTTTAAAATTATATTTTTATCTTTAATTTTTTAAATAATTATATTTAACTCCCACTGCCACCGCTACCTCCTACCACCGCTACTACCCACCACCCTCCGCCATTTCCCACCGCCGCCACCCAACACTACATCTCATTGCCACCCACCACCACCGCCCAACTCCCGCTGCCACCACCCACTGCCCAACTTCCCCGCTACCACCCATCGTCACCACCACTACCCACCGCCACCGCCCACCGGCGCTACCACCAACCCCCACCACCACTGAAGAGAGAGAGAATGGTTAATGAAAGAGTTAATTTTTTTTCAATGAAATGGCTAAAAAAGTAAATATTTTTTAAAATGGGGATGGGTAGTGGCGGTGGTGGGTGGCAGCGGTGGGAGGTGGCAGAGGGCGGTAGGAGGTGACGGCGGATGGTGGGTAGCGACGGCAAGTGGTGGGCGGCGGCGATGGAAGGTAGTGTTGGGTGGGTGGTGGCAGTGGGAGGGGGTGGGTGACGGCGGTGGGAGGTAGCTGCGGGTGGTGGGTGGCGGCGACGGTAGAAGGTGGTGGTGGCAGTGGGTGCGACAGTAGAAGGTGACAATTAATATATATAAATTAAAAGGTTATTTATGTATTTTAATTTCTCATTATTTAATTATTTTTTAAATAGTCAAGTGTAAAATTGGTATTATAATAAAAAAAATTATTATTTTTTAATCAATAAGGGAAGTAAGTGGTGTTTGAGTAAAAAGACATGGGAGGTCTCTGGTATTTACAAAATGACAAGGGAGGTATCTGGTATAATGTAAAATGATAAGGGAGGTCAATAACATATACCCTTTAATAAGAGTCAGTATGTTTTCCTTGTACCTTTTAATTTAGTGCATTATGATGTTTGGGGGCCCTCTCCTCATGAAACAATGGGTGGTGCTCACTATTTTGTAATATTTGTGGATGACTACTCTCGATATATATGTTTGTTTCTTCTGAAAAATAGATCTGAACTATTTCAAACATATTCTGATTTTTTTTTTTTATTGTTCAAACTCAATTCTCGCGAAATATCAAATTTTTTCGCTCAGATAATGCAATGGAATACAAAGACTATGTTTTTCTCAACCTGCTTCACAAAAATTATACGTTCCCCTACCGCTCGTGTCCTGGAATCGCACAACAAAATGGACGAGCCAAACGTAAACATAGACACATTTTTGACACAGTTCGTGTTCTACTCATTTTTTCATCCTGTCCTGAACGTTTCTGGGGTGATGCTACCATAACCGCTGTATACACAATAAACCGTGTCCCTTCCGTCACAATCCAGCGTCAGTCTCCATTTGAGCGTCTATTCGGTAAACCTCTCATTTCCTTTGAACTCAAAATCTTTTGTTGCGTTTGTTTTGTTCTTTTCAAACTACATGAACACAACAAACTGGAACCAAAGGCCCACATGTGTTGTTTTATTGGATATGGTATTGATCATAAGGGGTATCGGTGGTGAGACCCCATTTCTAAAACTCTTCGAATATCTCGTCATATTATTTTTTGGGACCATTGAATGTTTTCTTCCTTACGGTCATTTGACATGTCAACCATCATTAACTCTAGATTCTTTACTGATCCATCTATTGAGTTATTTCTTGATGATACAGTTTCAGGTACTCTTGAGTCTACCTCCGAAACACCAGCTAATCTTACCTCTTCAGTTCCAGAACCATTAATTGATATCACCTCTCCAACTCCAGAACCATCAACTGACCTTACCCCTCCGACTCAATCATCCATGCTCGAGGATATTCCTACGTTTGATGAGTCTGCATCGACTCCCTCTGAGAGCCATCATCCAGATCATTTCTGCCGGTCTACCAGGGTAACTCATCCTTTCCCTTATCTCATTGATTAGCATTGCTTTTTCTACTATACTCATCTTCACGAGCCTCAATCATACAAGGAGGCTAATACTAATCCTTTTGGCATAAAGCAATGGACAAAGAACTTCAGACCCTAGCCAAAACTCATACTTGGGATGTTGTTGATTTTCCCCTGGGAAAACTTCTATTGAGTGCAAATAGGTGTTTAAGATTAAAATACTTTCTAATGGTTTTGTCGAGCAATATAAGCCCGACTTGTTAAGGGATTTGCTCAGGAATATGACATTAACTATGAAGAGACATTTGCTCCAGTAGTGAGGCTCACATATGTCCGTACGCTTTTTTCCCTCGTTGCCATTCGAAAATGGAATCTCTTTCAGATGGATGTCAAAAATGCATTTTTTAATGGCAATCTTCTTGAGAAAATTTATATGCATACCCCTCCTGGTCTAGTTGTCCCTCGAAATAAAATTTGTCACCTTCGTCGTGCCTTATATGGGTTAAAACAAGCTCCACGTGCCTGGTTCGCAAAATTTAGCACTACCGTTCATCAGTTCGGGTTCACATCTAGTACTTATGATTCGGCATTGTTTCTTTTCTTCACTTACAATGGTATTATCTTTCTTTTATTGTACGTGGATGACATAATTATTACTGGGGATGATCTACGCGGTATTTTTGAACTCGAAAAGTTTCTTAGTAGACAATTCGAGATGAAAGATCTTGGCGTGCTTACCTATTTTCTTGGCCTTAAAGTCTCATCCGGTTTAGATGAATATTTTCTCTCTCGGATTTTCTTTCCAAGGCTGGAATCACTGACTTAACCATTGTCATTATTCCTCTCGAGCCAAATATTAGACTCACTCCACTGGATGGTTTACCTCTTCAGGATGTCACTCTATATTTCCAGCTGGTTAGAAGTTTGGTATACCTCACTGTCACTCGCCCAGATATTGCCTATACTGTCCATCAAGTCAGCTAGTTCTTGTCTGCTCCTCGGACCACCCATTACTCAGCTGTTTTTTGCATTCTTCGGTATGTCAAAGGTACCTTATTTCACAGACTTCATTTCTCAGCTCAGTCTGCTCCTACTTTACAGGCTTATTCTAATGTCGTTTGGGCTGGAGATCCCATCGATCGACGATCAAAACTGGTTATTGCTTCTTCTTGGGCAACTCCCTCATTTCTGTAAGAAACAAACTATGGTTACTCGTTCTAGCACTGAAATTGAATATCATGTTGTAGCTGATGCAACTCAAGAATTACTTTCGCTTCAGTGGCTCCTCACTGACATGAGAATCTTTTCTCCTACTACTACTATTTTACACTGTGACAATAGGAGTGCTATTCAGATCGCCCAAAATGATATCTTCAACGAGCTTATGAAACATATCGAGACTAATTGCCACTTCATTTGTCATCACAATCTCCAGAATACCGTTCATCTACAATCCATTAGTTCAGCCGATCAGATAGTATATATTTTCACTAAAGCTCATTCACCTAGGCGCTTTCACTCTCTGGTTTCCAAACTCAAGTTCACATCTCAGTTACCACCTTGAGTTTGAGGGGGGATGTTAATGTAATATATGGGCTTGGTCCACTTGGCCCATTAGGTCAAAACCCTAATCCTAGGGTTTCCCACTTCTCCTATAAATATTCTTATTGTATATCTCAGTATTGTACACTATTTTCCCGAACATCAATACAATCATTTCATATTCATCATTCCACTTCTCAATTTTTCTAACGATTGAGATGCAGTTGAATTATTGAGATAATATTTGTTTTGGAGACTTTGATTTATATTATTGTGACGACTATTTATCGTTGTATTTTAATTATGATTAGAAACATTTATTGTAATAATTAATAGTTTTATGGTTTGGTTTTGTTTTTTGGAATTTATGTGTTATATTTTAGTTTTGCTTTTCTTTTTATATAAAAAACAACAGTCTGCGATTTCACGATTTTGGTATTTTATAAAAATGTAAAATCTTAAATGGTTTCGCGATTTTGATTTTGCGTAAAGTTAAATAGTTCGATTTTAAAATCGTTTAAAAAAATTGACGATTTTTACAGTTTTGGTTTAATATATGTCTAACGGTTTTGGTTTTGGTTTTATATGAAGCTAGATCATTGATATCCCTACCCAAATCAACATTGACCAATTGATGCCATCTTTCGAATGCTACTTTCAGTCTTTCAATTTAAAATTCATTTGTAAAAATTACTCTTACCATTGGTTGACTTTGATATTTTTTTTGTATTTTCTTATCCTTCATTAATTCTATTTTTTTTCCTTTCATTTTTTTTTTACTCTTTTTCTTTTTCTCTCTCTGTAACTCAATTCCCCCCGCCTACTCTCTCTCTGCACCCTGACCCCCACCCCCGACCCACCCCCTTTCTACAACTCACCAACTCCCCCACCAACTCACCCTCTCTCTCATTCACTAGCTCCCCACCCTTTCTCTACAACCCACCAACAAACACTACCACAACTGTCTACCACTATCGTCACCATCCACCACCATCCTTTTTGTCGAAAAACAAAGCAGCACCACCATCAGGGCATCAACCTACAACCACCACCGTTTGCCACCATCTTCAAGGTACAAATCGAAAACCTCATAATCAGCTTACAAGAATGAATCTAATTGATGCAACCTTGTAGATTTGAAGGTAAAGAAATACATATGGGAAAAGTATGTGAAAATTTAGCCAAAAGAATATATGGGATTGGTGGAAGAAGGCGAAGAGAAAATGGACCTAGGATTGTGAAATTGAATATTGGAAGTGATGAGTGTAAATTTGGTCACCCCTAAAGACCTCTACTGGAGCCCTACACGTGGACCGACGTTTTGACAAAGTTCAACTGAATGGCCGACCAGGGGATGGTTGAGATCAGGTATTGGGACACAGCCGAGCTCAGACCTCAAGACCCCGCCGAGCTCAGAGGTCGCCGACCAGAGACCTTCAAACAGAGGTCATCGACCAGAGACCTCCAACCAGAGGCCCTGACCAGAGACCTCCGAACTGGGGTCGCCGACCAGAGGTTTCCGAATAGAGACTTCCAACCAAAAGTAGCCGACTAGAGACCTCTAACCAAAGGTCGCTGACCAGGGGCCTTCAAACAAAGGTCGCCGACTAGAGGCCGTCGAACAGAGGTCGTTGACTAAAGGCCTCTGAACAGGGGTTGCCGACTAGAGGCCGCCGAATAGAGACCTCCAACCAGAGGTCATCGACCAAAGGCCGCCGAACAGAGACCTCTCACCAGAGGTCGTCGACCAGAGGCCTCAGACCTAGGGCCCAGCTTACTAAGCGTGGTATTTGAAGACTTTGCTGGTCAGAGGATTAGACTTAACCCTAACTGACCACGATCGAGAAAGGACCACGGACTTCGCCAGGTTGAATTTCTCCTGCTGGGGTGAGTATGCCGTTCCAAGCTCAGGATCCCGAGCAAGGCTGGGATAACCTTCTCCGACTCCAAAAAAATAAAAAGACATCTCCTCAGTGCCATGGGTCAAGCCGCCTCTCCTCATACGTACATGGACGACCCATGGGCTTATTCTCAAATGGCCAAAAGGTCCAGGCCCAAGGGCCTAATCTCTCTATGCGTCCGCACATTAGCCACGTGCTGAGCTTAGGGTAATTAACCAAACTTAGGCCCCCTAATCCTGCGGTGCTAATCATATTCATCGCCTATATAAAGAAGGGCCATCGATGCCCAAAGGTATCCCAAAATGCTCAGCTACTTCTCTGAAGCATATTTATATATTTTCCTCCTAGCGCTTACTCTCACGCTAGTGGGGACACGCCGAGCCCACCTCAGTAAGTCCTGTGTGCATGTATCAACTCGGAGCTCATCCTAGGACGAGCAAGGACTCTTCTCGAACCACAGGATTTCTCGAATCACCAACCAGTTAGGACTCATCTCGGACCACTCCAACCTCACCCATCATGGATAAAGACCAAAATACTTTGACCAGACTATGTCGTTGGTGTTGACCAAGATTTGACATCAACAGGAAGCATCAGTGGTTGGAAATCCCCAAGCCTGAAAAAAAACAAATCCAGACTTTGAAATTGTGCCTTTATCCATTTGGGTTCCGATAACTCGGGGTTGAAGGAAATCGAAGGGGGTTCCGTTGACGGGGAGGATGCACCGGTGGGGATGAGGATGGCGTCAGTGAAAATGACATGGGATCGTCGGAGATGATGTCTTGGCCGCGGGATTCACCGACAAGGTTCCGAGTTCAAATTACACACACATAAATACGTGTATATATTAGAGAGAAGAAAAAAATAAGAAACTTAATTAGTAAGGGTAAAATAGTAATTGACTTTATCTATTTATTTTTAATTTTATTATTAAAAAATAGGATAAATTGGTAATTTATCCCTTATTTTCTCTAGCGGAGGATATCCGTAGTATTTTAACATAAGTCAAAGGATTTTTTTTATTTTTTTTTAAGATAAGTTAAAGGATTATTGTGGTCATCGTCTAAAAAATAAGAGGTATCACTAGTAATTTTCCTTTATTATTCAGATTGTAGTGTTATTTGTTGTTTGAATTATGTTATTTAATATACTAATTAATTGTAATTGAATATTTTTAAAGAAAAAATATAATTTTAATTATGTATTATTATTTGAGATATAATTACGATGTCAATTGTCCATATATTTTTTTTGGTACATTCAATTGTCCATATTGTTGTACTAATCATATGTTTCTTTTGAATTATATTTGTATTTAATTGATTTTTTTATTATTATTTTTTACATTATTGAACTAGTTATCGTTATTACTGAATACCATATTTTGATCAATTACATCATTCTTATATGAATTCTTAGATTCTTATTAATAAATATCATTTTTTGAAAAAATTAAAACAAATAATTTTCACATTTTTTAAAAAACATTTTTTTTTTTCGAAAACGAAACTAAGGTGGCGTTTGGTAATCATTCTCATCCCATTTCCAAATTTTTGGGATTTTTATCTGGGAATAGCATTTGGTAATTTTTGTCCCCGTTCCTATTCCATTCCCATTTGAGAATTCATCCCACTTTTTTCTTTAGGATTGAGAAACAAAAAAAAAAAAAAAGCGATTCCACTTCTTTCCGTTCCATTCTCATTTCCTCATCACCTTCGTTCTTCTCCTTCGTCGCCATCACCTTCGTTCTCCTTCGTCGCCATCGTCTTCGTCGTTGTCGCCTTCATCAAACCCTATTTCGTCGCCTTCGTCGAGCCTTATTTCATCGCCATCGTTGAAATCAATAGGGTTTCGATTGATTTTTTGATTTCGAAATCGATTTTGATTTCGAAATCGAAACTGGAAATGGAAATGAATTTCGAAATTGAATATGTTCTTGGATTTGTTCTTGAATTTGTGGTTTAGGGTTCGTTATTGATTTCTTGGATAAAATCGTTACCAAACGCGATTCTGTTCCCGAATTCAAAAAAAAATGTCATTACCAAACACTCTTCTGTTCTAAGAAGAAAATAAAATTCTCATCTCATCCTATTCCATTCTCATCCCACTACATGGGATGAGCACGAAATGATTACCAACAGTCCAAACAAGTCCCAAAGATTGAATTTTTTTCACAAAAGAGGTACATGGTAATTTGATGGGCTTTAAAACGCCCATGGGCCAAAAGTAGTTATTATTAGATGTCCATGATTGATTCTCTCTCCCCACAATTTTTTTTTTCTAAATATTCGTAATTATTTTACAAAATTAAAATATATAAAAAAAATAATTAATATAATAATTGAACCAAAATTGAGTTTTTTTATTTAGCGTAATATTAATAAAATATAAGGATCAATTTGAACGGACCGCAAAATTTAAGAGCCTTAAGCGGCTATTTTGGTCGCCTTTCTCAAGGACGGGCCTTTTTTTTTTAATCCTTCAAAAAATCCGTAAAAAATATGAAAGAAAATAAATTTCTAAAGGGATGATTGCCCATTAGTCCCAAATAACAAATTTAATTCTAAAAAAGCCTCACTCAAGACATAATTTTTTATTTAGTCCCTTAAGTTGGGTTTTGTTTGAATTTTAGTCCTACAGATGTAGTCATTACAAAGATTGTACTTATATAATATTAATTACACGTTACAGATTACATATATTTCTGTAAAATTTGTAAGATTTAACGAATATTACACACAGAAATTAGTTTAATATTAGTTACATGTATTTGTGTAAATTTAGTTACATGTTACAAATTACATATATTTTGTGAAATATTTGTTATATCTAATAAATTTTTACACACAAATTAGTTACATGTTACAAAATATAGTAATATTTGTTACATCTAATAAAAATTTACACACAAATTAGTTACTTATAACTGCGAGAGTGCAGACATGTATATTGGGTTTACGTCTTTTTTTAATAGATGAGACTAAAATACAAATTACTTTCGTCTCTGAATTTTTTTTAAAATTAAGGACAAATTAAGAGACTTGCCACCGAATATTTCATTTCTAAAATTAGAAGGAAAATAATTTTATTTTTCTTATTATTATTCCTAGGTTCCCAATTGCCAAACATACATGAACCCTTCTCTCAACAAGAGAAAAGGGAAAAAAAATCCAAAATAAATTAGGAAAAAATTATAAGGACAAGAAAACCTAAATAGAATAGCAATATTACAAAAGTGATTTACACATTAAACCCCCTCAAAACCTAAAATATTGTGATTCCCTCCCCCCACCGTTTTTTTCCTTCCCTTCTTTTTGTTGTTGACAAATTAGAGGGGAAAATCAGGGTAATCAAGTGAGAAATTGGGATCAAAATCCACTTGATCAAGCAAGAAATCGATATCGGTCAAATCCGACGTCCCCGGCGATATAAATGGCAACGAGCTATTCTCCCAATCTGGAAGAGAGCGAAAAACGACGGAAATATCTCATCCCTGTTGCCAAACGCCCCGTTGTCAACCTCGAGACTTGTTTCAAACTGGAATTGATGATCCACTGACTCTTTTATAGTATTTTCTGGGTGAGTTTTCCTCTATTTGGATGTTTTTTCCTCTGTTGGTAATGGAACTAGCGCGATGAATTGTTTACAAGTATGTCTTCTGCAATACGATACTTCAAAAACCGATGGATTTTTATTCGATCCTTGAACCTTCTTTGTTGCCAAATAACCTTGCGAATCGCGATGAGTGCATCGATAATACTACCTGTAATTTTCATTTTTTTGTTAGAATATATACACACATATTTTTAAAGATTAAAACAAGTTGAATTGTTTCTTATTCAACATAAGGGTGCGGAATTTTATTTTATTTTTTCTTTTTCTTCTTGTAGCCATTCTCTACGTTTGGTAAAATCAGGGTCGACCGTGAGCAATGAGAAGGCAAACAAGATTTTATAATATTTATATTTCTGTTATATAATCATCATTTTTTTTTTATAAAATCAAAATGTTCTTTGAAGAAATAGTTGATATATATATATAGGGGTGCATTTGAAAGGCTCTAAAATTTGGTGGCCTTAGACGCCAGCTTTGGTGGCCTAGCCTTAGGCTTGACACAACGAGATTTGTGTGTAGATAAAATATAATTAAGTATCTCGACTACTTAAACTGAACTAAATTTAAATTTCGAAAAAAGAAGATGTTTTTGCACTTTACACCCTTGAAGTTAAGGAAATTTTTTATTTTGACTCTTGTACTTTCAATTTGAAGACATTAACTTTGAAGTATCCAAATTGTATCAAGATAGTTCAAATTAGTAATTTCGTCATTTTTTATAACTGAAATTAGCCATGTGTTAAACATAGAATTATCCACGTGCGTGAATTTCGTCATAAAAAATGATGAAATGATTAACTTGATATGATTTAGATCTCAAAAATTAAAAATATAGATATTGAAGTGAGATTTTTGGTGGTTTTAATTGGTCACATCAATAAACAATAGAATTCTATCACATCATAAATTATTCTTTAATTGATATAAAAAAAACTTTCTTTGGATTTTAGCACATACCAACATGGGCTTTCCCACGTACAAAGAAAAAGTTAGAAATAGACTTAGACAATTTTGATATGTGGTGTCAAATGGTTGTCCTCTTTATTACATACAACATGACATAAAAGGGCAGGGAATGGGGTTAGATTCTGTTTGGGTAATATAATTTAGCGTTGGGCTGGGTTTGGTATAATGACAAGATAATCGAAATTAATATAATAATAAAATAAAATGATCATTACCGTTCTATGTTTGATAATAAAAAAATTACATGTGATATTGTAATGATATCGAAAGTTAAATAGTAATTTAATTGAATTTTCAAACGGTATAATAATTAAATTAATTAAATTTAATTCTAATTCAAATATTTGAGTAGTATTTGATCTCGTTTTTTGATCGATTATTGATTGAAATCTAATCCCATGTAATTGGGATTAACTAATATCAAATTTATCTTACTATTGGTTAATCTCATGTTTTATGAGATTAGAGAATCTTTGATAATGGGAATGGAAATGGGATAAAATCTCATGTACCAAACATGAGAATAGAATGATCATTCCCATGACCATTTCAATCTCATCTTAAATTCCGTGTACCAAATGCCACCTAAGGGTTTAAACGAACTTATAACTTTTCGAGAAAAACTTGTAACCTGTAAAGTTACAAGTTCTCAGACGAACTTGTAACTTCAATGAAATAACTTACAATTTATTTGGGCCGACCTTGTAACTTTTCGGACTGTATTTGATACAACCATAAGGACGACTGTATTGTAGTCAGTTTAGGGGTGAAAGAAAAATCCGTCAACCCGCTTGACCCGCCTTGGGTTCGGTCGGATTTAGCTTCTATTTTTTTTTTTTTTTTTTTTTACCTGACTCGCCCGCCCGACAAGAGATAGGAAAAGGGTTGGATTTACTACTCCCATCGCCCGAACCCGACCGACTTAAAAAAAAGAGGCGCTCATATTACATTCCCCACCCCCTAACAATTGTTTATTACAAAAACCCCCACAATATATAGAAAATTATAACCCTAATTTCCCATTGCGATTTGCGATGCGCCGCCTCTCTCATTTCTCACTTTTTCATCACTTCAGATCTCAAAATCTCACCGCCTCTCGATCTCAAAATTATAACCCTAATGTTGATTGTTCATTGCTGTCAATGTTCTTCGTCGCCATCAATGTTGTTCGTTGCTGTGGATGTTGTTCATTGTGGTTGCTGTTGTTCGTTGCCGTGGATGTTGCTTGTCGCCGTCGATGTTGTTCGTCGCAAATCACAATATGTAAGTTTCTTGTTCTTGCCATTGTTGTTGAATGTGTTTCTAAGAATATGTTAGTGTTAGGGTTTTCTTCTTCATTGCTCACCCGAAATTTGACCAATATCGACTGAAACCCGAACACCCTGAAACCCAACGGTGGCCGATCCCGTCGGCTGCAAGGTCGGTCGGAATTATGCCCTCCAAAAACATTCGGGTCGGCCAAAAAACTCCCCACCCCCAACCCACCCGCCCGACCGACCGAATTACACCCCTAGGTCAGCCCCATAATTTAAAGGAGCATTTTATTTTCACAATTTTATTTTTATTTTGTTTGGTTACAACAATTTACAAAATTCATTCATTAGTAAAATAAAAGAATAAGAGAGATTTGTAAATATATTTAAAACACATGTTATTTCTAATCATTTTACTATTTTTTTAAGGAAAATTTGTCCAAAAGTCTCATCCCATAAAAACATTACTTTATGGAGTTCTGTAACAATGATTTTTTTACACATGAGATGATTCTTATAAAGTTATTTTTGAAATCTTGGGACCTCTAATTTTTTTTTTTTAATTTCTTTATCCATTTTATTTTAATCCTATTTTTTATCGTAATTGTATGAATTTCAAAATTCTCTATTTTCTATATATTATATAATAAAATTATATTTGTAAAATAGTTATAAAAATTATATTATTAAAATAATTATGTATAATTAAAATTATATTACTAAAATAGATATAAAACTTATATTATCAAAATTATATTATTAGATATATTTTTATTTTTTTTTATTATTAAAATTTAATTAATTTTAAAATCTTACACAATGGGCCTCACCCACTCTCAAAACACGCCTTGTAAGAGGAGGAGTGCCCTTGGCTTTATATATAACCCACGATCAGGTAACACAAGCGATGTGAGATTTAACACGCCCCTTTATGTGCAGGGTGAACTTTGACAAACTATTGCGAACGGATATCGGGAGGCCCAACATCAATGTAGGATTCAACACGCCCCTTCACGCGCAGGGTGGACTTTAACAAACCACTGCGAACGGATATGGGGGGACCCATCATTGATGTAGGATTTAACATGTCTAACATCAAACAAAAGCCTAACTCTGATACCATGTTAGGAGGTTCTAACTTAAAACCATATGGTAATAACTTATTTGATTTATATAGTGATTTGAGAAGTTTCACTCGTACTGAAATCTAAATTTCGTAAATTTATCAAATTCATTACTGACAACCTCAATCAAGGAAATTGTAAGCCAAGGGGGTCTGCACTTGCTGTGGGTTGTTGAGTCCTAGTTAAATGAATAATAAAACATAGGACTAAAATTAAATGCTCAATGCAAGTGGTCATAATGTTCTATGTCTAACTATTTAAAAGCACGCGTTACTTATTTATGATTTTTTTTTTAAATAAAAATTATATCATTTGGATTTTTTTCAAGTATTTTGATGTCAAACCCCTTTGAAATGGGAAAAAAATAATAAATAAAATTATCTAAATATAAAATAATAACTTTTCAATTTTTTCATTCTTACAAATATTTTTTAGGACAAAACAAACGGTACATTAAATTTTTATTTTTTTTTTTTAAAAACATTATCAAATGTCTCGCCTTATCATTTTTCTTTCCTTTGTTTTTAATGAAATATATATTTCGTATTTTAATTTGAAATTTAAACCCATCAAAATGGAATTAAATTTTTGTCTTTTTAAACTGAGTTTCTGCATCCGCTACAAAATACTGAACTACCAACCGTCGCTTTACTATTTTTTTTTCTTTTTAATTTTTATTTAAAAAAATTGAAATGTTTTTGTATTTTAATGTTAAACTTAACTCCATAAAAATGGGATTAAATTTTCGTCATTTTGAACTAAATTTCTGCATCACCCACTAAATACCGAAATATCATACATCGCCTTAATATTTTTCTTTCTTTCTTTTTTCTTTGTTTTTTAAAAATAAATAAATATTTTTTTGGATTTTCAATTTGTTTTAAATATATAGATATATTAATATTTCCTATTGATTCCATGAAAAATATTAAACTAAAAATAGCATATTATCATACCTTGGATGATTGGCTCCAAGAATCACCTTTTGCCCATATTTTCTCCAACTATGACCATCATCAAGATTACCTTCAATGTCTCCTTCCATATCTACTTTGATTTCCTCATTCCATTCACATTTATTCTTTCTAAAAAATCATTAAAAAAAAATACCCATAATTAATTTACATCAAAATTCCAAAAAAGAAAAAAAGAAAAAAAAAGTCATAATAATTAGATATTTTTGCACTTGCACCCTTGAAGTTCCAAAGAAAAAATAAATTGTTTGGTATGGAGGAAAATAAGAGGAAAAAAAAAAAGAAGGAAAATGCACAATTTCTAAGCAATTTTTTTTCACACGCAATTTTTTTTCACACCAATTTGGGAGAAAAATAAAATAAAACGAGATAGAGTTTTTCATGAAGACGGTAAAATTATAATTATACTCATGATAATATAATCTTTAATTTATTTTTATAATATACGAGGATAAATTATATTAAAATGAATTATTTTCCTTTAGTATATTTTATTATTCTAACTAAATAATATTAGAGAAAATAATTTACTTTTTATAATAGATAAAAATATAATCATCTCATTTTTCTTTTCCTTTTTTTATTTTCAACCTTCCAACCAAACATTACACTAATTGATGTGATAGATTGCGTATTGTAAACATTATTTTGTAAATATTTTTAAATTATTTTATCTAAAAAATAATAGTATTTTGAGTTTTCGAAAACTGAAAACACTACAAATCTCAACTAAATAATCCCTTAATTATTATTTAATGTCCGTAGCATATGCAATTGTGTGCTTCATTTTTTTATTTTTTTATTATATGATGAGATGTATTCGGGCCAACTTACACGTACTTTGACTAATCAGCTCTCCAGGTAATCTTATAAGCACACTCCCCCATATCGGTCTGGTGCATTAAGGATTAAATTTAACATTTAACTCCTAAAATGCTACTCAGGGAATCATCGTTTGTCTTTCAATATAACATAATAATGTTTATTTTAAAAATAAAAATAAAAAATGATAATTTAAATAAATAAAAAGATAACTATCATTATTACTCTAGAAATATTTATCTAAGCTATTCCGTTATTTATATGTGTGTGTCTATATATATATATATATAAATATAGGGTTAATAGCACTTTACTCCCTGTAGTTTGGCCAATTTGCACTATACCTCCCTGTGGTTGGGAAATCGCCACTTACCCCCTGTGGCCAGATATTTGTTGCACTTACTCTTTATATCAGGGGGTAAGTGGTTTGAAAATCTAACCACAGAGAGAATAAGTGGCGATTTTTAAATCACAAGTGGATAAGTACAACTCATTCAAACCACAGGGGTCAAATTTAATTAACCCTAAAATATACCTTTACAATGCAAAGTTGATTATCATTTGTTTTTTGCTCTTTTTCAAAAGCATTACATCATGGTTAATTCAACCGATAATAGTGACATTTTAATAATAAATACGATAATTTAGTCATTTATTTTTTTATTTTTTTTATACCTCATTCTACCCACACAAGATGAAAGACTAACTCGTTCGGGGTGCATGATTGCTCCTCCCAACAAATATTTTTTTACAGACTCGAACTCCTGGACTTGGATACCAAAAAATTATAAAATAAAGAATGTTAAACTTCAGTATTTTACTCTTCCCCCCTTAAATTTAGGGTTTCACTAGCTACCTCCTCTCATATAGAATATAAAAAGAATTAAAAAAAAAAAATACAATTTATCAACACACCAATTTGTGTAATAATTGCTTTAAATACCCTTTTTGAATGTTTTATTGTCTACTAATTTTGAATTTTGAAGGATTTTTCCAATAAATCAGTAATCATGGGACTTATTTTTCTCCAGATATTTAACCAGTTAATTCAGTATTTATGTGACGAATTTTTATAAGAATTTACGAGTCAAAATTTTATTATAGAACTTTCCTTTCAGAGAATTTTCAATAGATTAATTTTTGTTGATATTTGTTATCTAAGTCTCACTGGTCCTAATTTTCTCACCATTCACGTTTTATTAATTATAGATTATTATTTTATTATTATTTTTTTTTAATTTTGAAATATGCAAAAAAAAAATAAAAAAAAATCACATGCAAATAGTGGGTGGCCAAGGGGCGCAATCATAAATGTGACAATCACAAGACCAGAAGTTCGAATCCAGACTCAATCACTTCTTTATCAATCCTATATCAAATTATTGCAACCTAAGATTTTAATAGTCAACAATGACGAATTTTCCCCAATTGGTAATGGAAAATATTGTCCAATACCCAAATAAAATTAAATGCATCTTAATCTTGATCCTAAACTCAGTTGCATTATGAGTTTGCCCACTGATTGACCGAAGATAGTGCCGTACTATTCCCAACTCGGGGCATATCCCGTGCTTGTGAGTTGTTACAATTGCCCTTTATATATAGAATGAACCGTTATTATGCAAGTGCACGGTCCATTAGTCCTGTAATCTCATCAAATCTTGGACATTAATGGGGATTAACGACGACTCATGGAAGATTTGTTGAACAAGTTTTTCATCTTTTATTCTGCCAAAATTCTCTTAAAAATATTATTAATTCTCATACTAGAGATGTAACGCTCGCAGACCCACTCACGATATATTGTTTTGCAAGGATTAAATTTGAAGAAAGATCATATACCGAATCTCAAAAAACCATTTCTGATGATTCGTTTTGACATGATCGAACCCGAAATATATTTTCTCCATTTTGTTCAAAATTAAAGTGGTTGATTTTGGAGGTGCAGTGCCAGCCTCTTTAAAGGACTTAGCACTAGTATTATTCTCCAAGTGAAAAAATGGGGCTAAGAAATTATTGTTGTAAAGTGTCGTTTTACCATAATAAAAATGAGTAACTTACACTTTTATCCTTGAATACTAATTTTGTAAAATTAAGGCCCCGGTTGTTTATTTGTTTAGTATTTTTGCTCCTTAATTTTTGTTTTTGCTTCCAGAATTTTAAAATTAATGTACAGAAACGTATTTAGTACCTACCACCGCCACATCGGTCATTTGCAATCTATTTCATAAGGGCAAATAATAAGAACCACCGGCCACCACCACCGTCACCACCACCGCCATGTCGGCTACAACCGCCCACACCGATATATATATATATATATATATATATATATATATATATATATATACACATGCGCACGATCCAAGTTTGGTTGCAATTAAATGCATTTTTTATTTTATTTTGAAAAATTATAAAAATATTTTAAGAATAATTATCGTTGCAAAATATAATTCTATCCTCAAAATACTCCATAATGAAAACAAAATTCATCCCATTTTAATAGATAAATTGTATTAACCATTTTTACACAATTCCAAAATTATGTAAAAATTATTTTTGATTTATGATTTTAAAAATATTTATCTATAATTAATCTAATCTTTAAATCAAATTGTTGGAAAAAAAAATCTACCATGAAATCAAATTAAAAAAAAATAGGGTTAATAGTATTTTACTCCCTGTGATTTGGTCAATTTGTACTTTATCCCTCTGTGGTTTGAAAATCGTCACTTACTCTCCTATAGTCAAATATTTGTTGCACTTACCCCTTTATATCAAGGGGTAAGTGGTCTGAAAATCTAACCACAGTGGGGGTAAGTGACGATTTTTAAATCACAATAGAGTAAATGCAAATCGATTAAACTATAAGGGGATAAAGTTTAATTAACCCAAAATAATATTTATTTTTGAAAATGACTTGCAAGAGATGTTTATCCAAAAACTAGGGGTCAAAAAAAAAATTTATTTTGATAAAAGTGGATAGTTATGCAATCATTTTCATCTAGAAGAGTAAGTATTTATTTATTTTTATTTTTAATATTTTTGTGCAATTACATATGCATAATTACAACCCTATGTGAAGCTCTAAAGTAGTAAATGATTAACCAATTTGGGTTGGTCCAAACGGAAGAGATTTGGACTCCTTAAACAATCATTTCGGGATCGATGCATGGGAGTTGTGTATGGAAAGTGCTCTGTTGGGAAAGGTTCCTACTTCTGACGCCTGACAATATTTGGAGGAATTAGTCTTCGCCGATCGTGGTGCGAAAATATCCCAAAAAAAATTAAAAAATTAAAAAAGGAATGAATGATTGGACATCATCCATAACACTTACCATTTATTTATTTTTCACGAGTGCTGTCCAACTTGCTTTCTTGAATGCTCTCCTTTTTCATAATATTTTTTTTTTTTCCTCAAAAATAAGTTTAATTTTTATTTTATTTAGCTGTTAAAATAATAAAAATTAACTGATTTTCTTTTCTATCTAATCATACACTTCTAGACTTCCTAATCCTTTATTTTAATAAATACTATGGACACTTTTTTTTTTTTTTTTTTTTTAATTGTAACAGCCAACCTCTAAAATTTAGGGATAACAATAAAAATCAAACCGATGGGTAAACAAGTAAAACCGAACCAAATGATCTGATTTTAAAACCGACTAAATGGTTTGATTGCAATTTTGGTTTCTAAAATTATCAACCGAAACGATTTTGATTTTGGTTTTGGTTTTGGGATAGTAATCGTGAAATCGAACTGCGAAACCGAATCACGAAACCGAACCGTATAACCAATATTTTAGATATATTTTTATGACATATATACCTTCATTTTTTTATATATGTTAGGGTTAGATTTATCATTTGTGTGCATTGTAGCCACCACCTTTCTATTCCATCCCTGTCACCTGTTCTTTCGTCTCTAAGTTAGATTTCTCTCATCACCGTTCCATTCCAACATCCACCACCAGTAGAAGGTGTCGGCACGAACATCATTCGGCATCCATCGTCGTCTACGTCGCAACCATCATTGTTGCTCATCAACGTCGCATGCACTGTCGTCACTCATCAACGTTGCAACCACTAGATCCAAACCTCAGCCGCCACTAGCCTACCATCGTCGTCAGCGTTGCAACCACACAGACCAGATCGGGACCTCAGCCTCCACTACCGCCGTCAGCGTTGCAACCACCAAATCTAGAGCTCAATAGCCGCCACTTCCGCGTCTCCATCAACGTCGATTTATTTTAAGTTCATCTCTATTTATGTGTTTATTTTGATTGTATTGCATCTTTGATTGTTAATGTTCTGATATTGTTTGGTTTAGAACTGTTAATGCTCTTAATAGCTTTAACTTGAGTTTGATTTGGTTTATATTTGTTTTAGATTTTTATTTTGTTTTTAAATTGGTTTAGAAGTTTAATGGAAATATAAATCTACGAATAAAAACCCTAAACAAACGAAGTCCCAGTTATCAGACCGTATTTCTCACATCTTTGCTGCCTTTTACGGATTAAAAATTGTTGAGATACAGTTGAATTATTAAGATAGTATTTACTTTGGAGACTTTGATTTGTATTATTGTGACGACTATTTATCATTATGTTTTAATTATGGTTAGGAACGTTTATTGTAACAATTAATAGTTTTGTTTTTGAGAATTTATATTTTATATTTTAATTATGTGTTTTTTTATATATAAAAAACAATGGTCCGCGGTTCAACGGTTTTGATTTTTTATAAAATTGAAAAATCTTAAATGGTTTCACGATTTTAGTTTTGGTTTTGTATAAAGTTAAATAGTTTGATTTTAAAATCGTTTAAAAAAATTGACGGTTTTGTTACGGTTTTGGTTTTGTATATGTTTAACGGTTTTGGTTTTATATAAAACCGAACCATTGACATTCCTACCTAAATCAGCATTGTTGGTTTTGTATAAAGTTAAATTGTTCAAATTTAAAACCGTTTAAAAGAATAAGAGGTTTTGGTTACTATTTTGGTTTAATATATATCTAACAATTTTGGTATTAGTTTTATATGAAACCAGACCATTAATATCCCTACCCAAATTAGCATTTACTGACTGATTTCATCTTTCAAATGCTACTTTTAGCCTTACAATTTAAAATTCATTGGTAAAAATTACCCTTTGATTTTTTTATTACTTTTATTTTCTTATCCCTCATTAATTCTATTTTTTATTTTTCTTGTCCTTTTTTTTTTTTTTATCTTTTCTTTTACTCTATTTTTTGAGTGTTTCAGTGACAAGTTTCTTAGCTTACCTTTAATTTTAAAAAAATCTTATGGACAATTGCAACTTGTGTTTTAATCTCGCTTATTAAAAAAGACAGAAGGCACAATACACGCGGTTGCACTCACGCAGTTACATTTAATTAGTTTGTATGTAAAATATTTGTTACATATAATAAATATTAATATAATTTGTATTATGTAACTAATTTATGTGTAAAAAAAAATTAGATGTAACAAATATTACACAAATACATACAGTTTGTAACATGTAACTAATATTACACAGATACATGTAACTAATATTAAACTAATTTCTTCGCGTAATATTTGTTAAATGTCACAAATATTACACAAATACATGTAATTTGTAACGTGTAACTAATATTACAAATGTACATGTAACTAATATTACACATATATATGTAATATAATTAATTAATATGTTGTAACTAATTTTAATTACATATAACTAATATTCACTAGAATACAAATTTACTCATCAAGTTCTCTCTACATCCCCATGCAATATGTGAGTATATGCGGGACTAATACGCAAGTAAAAACTAAAACGCGGAACTAAATCAAAACTTATGTTTTAAAAGGAACTAACGACAGATTACCTCCTCTATTTGGGACTAATCGCTAATTATCCCTTCTTTTTTTCTCTCTCTCTCTATGTAAGTCCTTGATAAGAAAATAGAGTAGTGGTGTGAAGCGCCATCCGGTCAAGCCGCATGGGGGAAAGTGTCATTAAAATTGGGAAAAAGCAAACAAAAACGAAGGCACCATTTCAGTTAATCAATTTAGCGGAACACATGCAACAAGATGAAGGAAACGGGAAAACCAATTAAAGGAGAGGAGGTAAATTGAGAAGAATTTTTTATCCCACATCGAGAAAAGAGAGTGATGGAATATGTAGGGAGGGCTGTACAACTAGAAGAACGAAAAACCATTGAACATACTTACCTGGACGGGGTCAATGGGCGATCAAGAAGGCTCATGGCCTAGGTTGGTGACCTCCATTGCACTTAGGAGGGGTGCCCGTCTAAGGTCTACCCAAGAGGTGGAGCCTACGTCATAATTTGTGTTAGAGGGGGCCTGCGTTCGCGCGGCCTCCTGCCAAATATGTTTTCCTAAATTTGATTTTCCATAATTGGAACACTGGAGCTGTCTCGATACTTGAATTTGGTTTTACTAATCTCTATTAGATTAGATATGGGATTGCAACATCTAATTTGAAAATAAAAAACTTTACATAAATTATTTTGATGGGATAGAGAATCCAGCTGCAAGAATGAGAACATGGTACTCTCTTGCTCTGTCAACAAATTTACATCGGCTTCTGAAAAAAGGATTATCATCACTAGTACAACCTTCCAACGCTCAAAGTGATATCTCAAAAATAGATGCCACGCCGCGATGTGCTATGGTGGTCGTGCTCGCAAAATACCTCATCTCCGCTTAACACAACATGTATAGAAGGCTAAAAAAGCTATTGCGGCGACTAATCCCACATCGGATGAGTAGACCACAGGGATGGAGTGCAAGCACCTACATACTCGGAAACAGAACAAGGGATAGCTCATACCTTTCTCGGCCTTTTGGCTAAGATCAAGTGTAGTATCTGTTCTTATCAGTTTAATATCTGATACGTGGGCCATTGGCTCACATGATATTAAATCAATTTTTTTAGGGGGAGAGTCCATCACAATAGCTTGCTATTGGGCCTCTCGAGCGTCGCCTTGGCGTTGCACTATTGCCTTGGCCTGGCGCAACCCACCCAAATCTTAGTTTTTAATCTTTTTTGCTTATCTTTCGCCTTTAGGAAGTGAGATGAGCCGTGTATAAGTAGATGATCCCTTTTGCGTGACTTTTACTTTTCACAATGCCAAAAATTGAAAGGTTTCGTTTTAATTTTTTGAAATGAAAATTATCTAGTGGAATGAAGAAAATAGATCGAAGAAGATGTTTTGAATCAAATAGTCAGACTTTCGGAATGATAATGAGTAATTTTATGTCAATCTTTTTATGCTATTACGATATTTTTCTGCTTAATTCCGTCAAGTTAATGTTTTCCCTTTCTGGCTCTAGTTACGACCAAGGACTATTTACAGTAACACCAATGATAAATGTTGATCCGCTTACTTGGTTTCATACTCAAATCGTGGATCCAAGTTTCGCATGGGTTCTTTGTGACAAATAAATTGAAACAGAGTGAAGTTCTACGACCCAAGATAGCATTGGTATGTGTAGTGAGCAATACTATGTCCCACATCGATGATTGAAGGATCCAAACAAAACACGATCTCGTACAAAACCAAGTGTGAGGCTGCTAGGTCCAAGCACGCAGTCGTGTGGTGAGCACAAAGCGAACTATTCTTTCGCCTTTTACTAAAGAATACCGTGTGCTTATCGCAAAAAAGCGGCATATGCCACTTTTTGGAGGGGTCGAACCCGGTACGGTTTCGACCTCCTATCAAAAAAATATCGAAAAGTTAATCGTATTATTATTATTATTATTATTATTATTATTATTATTATTTATGACCCCCAACTGTTTTGTAGCACGGGTGCTTAGCATGCCTGATGTCGGAATTAATGGTCACCCCTAAATTTGACTTCGGTGAGAGAAAAAAAATGGTTAGAAATAGTATTTTAGCCCTTCTATCCGTTTTAGAACGTGCACACAGTGCATTTTGTCTCGCCGGCACCTGACATTTTGCTAATCAAAATTTTTCGGAAAAACAAAGTTTTTACCAAGGTGAGTTTCCATGAATTTCGAAAGGCTTTGAGTTTAAAGGGAGGTCCCTTTCAAGAATTAATTTGACCTCCAAATTTGCAATTGGAAATTCGACCGAAATTGGTCTTAGGGCTCGATTGATCAAATTGGAAGCAATTTTCAAAAATATTTGGTGTTTTAGCTTAGTGATTTCAGCTTCCAAAGTTAAATTTTAACATTACAAATGACCATAAAATTAAGAAATGAAACGTACGTCTCTGATGAGAGTATGAAGCACATAAATGAGGGATGATATTTTAAAAAAATTATCCATGCCTAACTAGGAAATGTAATTCAAATTGACGAGAGCAAATTAGTAGCACAATTTCAATCAAGGAGCACTAATAAGTTTTTGCATTTTAATTATAATTTGATCACAAAGAAAAAGTGGATTCAAGGTGAAGCGCTTTTCGTTTTCACATGATGTTTGCAGCTTTTATGCATCGTAAGAAAATGAGCAATCAAAAAAGAGGGTAAATGACACTTTGCCCCCTGTCGTCTGACCGAATTGCACTTTGTACCACTTTGGTATTTTCGTAAATACCTACCCCTGTGGTCCCCGCTAAAGTGCATCGGTTATATTTTCTGTTAAAGTAAACGGTCAAACCTCAAAAGTTAAGGAGAGTAACGAACCATATAATATAAACTAACAGTTACACCGCCCATGTCATGTCGGGTCGGGTCTGATGATACCCATCTGCTCTTTGTTTCAATTTTTTCTTCACTTCCCTTTTTGTCACCGAATTGTGCCAGTCATAAGGGTGAATTTGTCATTTTACAAAGTTATGTTAATTGTTTAATCGTCGTACTTAAATCTGTGCGACAATGGGGGTCCTTGATAAGAAAATAGCGTAGTGGTGTGAAGCGCCATCCAGTCAATCCACAGGGGGAAAAGTGTTATTAAAATTGGGGAAAAGCAAACAAAAAGAAAGGCACCATTTCAGTTAATCAATTTAGCGGAACACATGCAGCAAGATCAAGGAAACGGGAAAAACGATTAAAGGAGATGAGGTGAACTTAGAGGAATTGTTTGTAACGGAAGGAATTAGGTAAGCTAAGAGGAATCGTTTGTAAAGAAGGGGTTGGAGGTTTGCTGAGAGGAATTTTTTATCCCACATCGAGGAAAGAGAGTGATGGAATATGTAGGAAGGGTTGTACAACTAGAAGAACGAAAAACCATTGAACATACTTACCTGGACGGGGTCAATGGGCGATCAAGAAGGCTCATGGCCTAGGTTGGTGACCTCCATTGCACTTAGGAGGGGTGCCCGCCTAAGGTCTACCCAAGAGGTGGAGCCTACGTCATAATTTGTGTTAGAGGGGGCCTGCGTTCGCGCGGCCCCCTGCCAAGTATGTTTTCCTAAATTTGATTTTCCATAATTGGAACACTAGAGTTGTCTCGATACTTGAATTTGGTTTTACTAAATCCCTATTAGATTTTGATATGGGATTGCAACATCTAATTTGAAAATAAAAAACTTTACATAAATTATTTTGATGGGATAGAGAACGCAGCTGCGAGAATGAGAACATGGTACTCTCTTGCTCTGTCAACAAATTTACATCGGCTCCTGGAAAAAGGATTATCATCACTAGTACAACCTCTCAACGCTCAAAGTGATATCCCAAAAATAGATGCCACGCCGCGATGTGCTATAGTGGTCGTGCTCGCAAAATACCTCATCTCCGCTTAACACAATATGTATAGAAGGCTAAAAAAGCTATTGCGGCGACTAATCCCACATCGTATGAGTAGACCACAGGGATGGAGTGCAAGCACCTACATACTCGGAAACAGAATAAGGGATAGTTCATACCTTTCTCGGCCTTTTGGCTAAGATCAAGTGTAGTATCTGTTCTTATCAGTTTAATATCTAATACGTGGGCCATTGGCCCACATGATATTAAATCAATTTTTTTAGGGGGAGAGTCCATCACAATAGCTTGCTATTGGGCCTCTCGAGCGTCGCCTTGGCGTTGCACTATTGCCTTGGTCTGGCGCAACCCACCCAAATCTTAGTTTTTAATCTTTTTTGTGTATCTTTCGCCTTTAGGAAGTGAGATGAGCCATGTATAAGCTATTACAATATTTTTCTACTTAATCCCGTCAAGTTAATGTTTTTCTTTGCTGGCTCTAGTTACGACCGACTGCTCACAGTAACACCAACGATAAATGCTAATCCACTTACTTGGTTTCATACAAAATCAAGTGTGAGGCTACTATGTCCAAGCATGTAGCCGTGTTGTGAGCACAAAGCAAACTATTCTTTCGCCTTTTATTAAAGACTACCGTGTGCTCGTCGCCAAAAGCGGCATACGCCACTTTTTGGAGGGGTCAAACCCGGTACGGTTTCGACCTCCTATCAAAAAAAAATATTGAAGAGTTAATTGTATTATTATTTATGTCCCCCAACTGTTTTGTAGCGCGGGTGCTTGGCATGCCTAATGTCGGAATTAATGGTCACCCCTAAGTTCGACTTCGATGAGAAAAAAAAATGGTTAGAAAAAATATTTTAGCGCTTCTACCCATTTTAGAATATGTACACAACGCATTTTGTCCCGTCGGCACCTAACATTTTGCTAATCAAAATTTTTTGAGAAAACAATTTTTTTGCCAAGGTGAGTTTCCATGAATTTCGAAAGGCTCTGAGTTTAAATGGGAGGTCTCTTTCAAGAATTAATTTGAGTTCCAAATTTGCAATTGGAAATTCCACAGAAATTGGTCTTAGGGCTCAATTGATCAATTTGGAAACAGTTTTCAAAAATATTTGGTGTTTTAGCTTATTGATTTCAGTTTCTAAAGTTAAATTTTAACATTACAAACAACCATAAAATTAAGAAATGAAACGTACATCTCTGGTGAGAGTGCGAAGCACATAAATCAGGTGATGATCTTTTTAAAAAATTATCCATATCTAACTAGGAAATTTAATTCAAATTGACGAGAACAAATTAGTAGCATAATTTCAATCAAGGAGCACTAATAAGTTTGTGTTTTAATTATACTTTGATCATAAAGAAAAAGTGGATTAAAGGTGAAGCGCTTTTCGTTTTCACAAGATGTTTACAGCTTTTATGCATCGTAAGAAAATGAGCAATCAGAAAAGAGGGTAAATGACACCTAGTCCCCCTGTCGTTTGACCGAATTGCACTTTGTACCACTTTGGCATTTTCGTAAATATCTACCCCTGTGGTCCCCGTTAAAGTGCAGCGGTTACATTTTCTGTTAAAGTAAACGGTCCAACCTCAAAAGTTAAAGGGCGTAACCAACTATATAATATAAACTAACAGTTACACCGCCCATGTCAGGTCGGGTCGGGAGATATCCATCTGCTCTTTGTTTCAATTTTTTTTTCACTTCCCTTTTTGCCACCGGATTGGGTCGGTCATGAGGGTGAATTTGTCATTTTACAAAGTTATGTTAATTGTTTAACCGTCGTACTTAAGTTTGTACGACAATGGGGGTCCTTGCCTATAACTCAACTCCCCCCGCCCACCCACTTTCTTTCCACCCCCGCCACCCCGACCCACCCCAACCCTGCAACTCACCAACTCCCCACCGGCTCACCCTCTCTCTCAGTTACTAGCCCCCCACCCTCTCTCTTTGCAACCCATCCACAAACACCACCACAACCGTTCACCATCATCGTCACCATCCACCACCATCTTCCTCGCCGAAAAACAGAGCACCACCACCATCAGGGCATCAACCTACCTCCATCTTCAAGGTAAAAATCAAAAACCTAGGAATCGGCTTACAAGCACCAATCCAATCGATGCAACCTTGTAGATTTGAAGGCAAAGAAATGCATAAGGGAAAAGTATGTGAAAATTTAACCAAAAGAATATGTGGAATTGGTGGAAGAAGGCAAAAAGAATATGGACCCGGGATTGTGAAACTGAATTTTGGAAGCATTGGTGGCTTTGATAATTCGGGGTTGAAGGAAATTGAAGGGGGTGCCGTTAACGGGAAGGATGGCGTTGGTGGGGATGAGGACGGCATCGGTGGAAGTGACATGGGCTCGTCGGAGAGGATGTCTTGGCTGCGAGATTCGCCGGCGAGGTTCCGAGCTCGAATTATACACACGTATATACGTGTATATATTAGAGACTTAATTAGTAAGGGTAAAATAGCAATTGACTTTATTTATTTTTTTAATTTTATTATTAAAAGATAAGGACAAATAGGTAATTTATCCTTATTTTCTCTGGCGGAGGGTATCTGTGGTATTTTCACATAAGTCAAAAAGATTATCGTGGTCATCGTCTAAAAAACAAGAGGTGTCACGGGTAATTTTTCTTTATTATTCAGATTCTAGTGTTATCTGTTGTTTGAATTTCATTATTTAATACATTAATTAATTGTAATTGAATTTTATAAGAAAAATATAATTTTAATTATGTATTATTATTTGAGATATAATTATGATGTCATTTGCCCAAATTGTTGTACTATTCACATGTTCCTTTTAAATTATATTTGTATTTAATTGGTTAATTTTTTTATTTTTTAACATTATTGAACTAGTTGTCATTATTTCTAAACGTTATATTTTAATTAATTACATCATTTTTATTTTTATTTTTTTGACACTTTATTAAAAAATATTTAAACCAAATAATTTTTCACATTTTTTTTAAAAAACAATTTTTTTATTATATATATATATATATATATATATATATATATGTAAAAATAATTTGATGGGCTCAAAAGAGCCCATGGGCCAAAAGTAGTTATTATTAGATGTCCATGATTGATTCTCTCTCACACTAAAACCCAATATTTTTTTTTAAATATTTGGCAATTAATTTATAAAATTAAAATATTAAAAAAATAATTAATATAGTGATTCAACCAAAATTGAATTTTTTTATTTAACGTAATATTAATAAAATATAAGAATCAATTTGAACAGACCCCAAAATTGATTGTTTTGGCCGTCTTTCTCAAAAGCGGATCTTGTTTGTTGTTTTTTTTCCTTCAAAAAATCCGTTTAAAAAAATATGATATAGAAAAAGCAAATGAATTTCTAAAATCGGAAGGAAAATATTTTTATTTTTATTTTTCTTATTATTATTCCTAGGTTACCAATTGCCAAACATACATTAACCCTTCTCTCAACAGGAGAAAAGTGAAAAAAAAATCCAAAATAAATTTGGAAAAAATTAAACTCACAAGAAAACCTAAATAGCATAGCAATATTACTAAAAGAACTTTACACATTAATCCCCCTCAAAACCTAAAATATTGCGGTTCCCTCCCCCCCTCCGTTGTTTCCTTCTCTTCTTTTTGTTGATGACAAATTAGACGGGAAAATCAAGTGAGAAATTGGGATCGAAATCCACTTGATCGAGCAAGAAATCGATATCGGCCATATTCGACTTAATGTTGGTCAAATCTGATGTCGCCGGCGATATAAATGGTGACGAGCTATTCTCAAAAAAATAGTGGAATTCAACATTTCGGGCTTCATCCGTTGTCGAAGAGAGCGAAAACAACGGAAATATCTCATCCCTGTTGCCAAACGCCCAGTTGTCAACCTCAAGGCTTGTTTCAAACTGGAATTGATGATCCACTGACTCCTTTATAGTATTTTCTGGGAGAGTTTTCATCTTTTTGGATGTTTTTTCCTCGGTTGGTAATGGCACAGTGGATTGTTTACAAGTATGTGTTCCGCGATATGATACTTCAAAAACCGATGGTTTTTTATCCGATCTTTGAACCTTCTTTGTTGCCAAACAGTTCTGTGAACCGCGATGAGTGCATCTATAATACGACCTGTAATTTTCACTTTTCTAGTTAGAATACACACAACATATTTGTAAGATTGAAACAAGTTGAATTGTTTCTTATTCAACACAAGGGTGTGGAATTTTATGTCTTTTTTTCCTTCATGTAGCCATTCTCTACGTTTATCCATGTGGTAAAACCAGGGTCGACGGTGAGAAATAGAAAGACAAACAATATTTTTTAATATATATATCTCTGTTATATAATCACAATTATCTTATAAAATCAAAATGTTCTTTGAAGAAATAGTTGTTAAAGTTATTGAACCGAGATTGATTTTGTTGTCGTTTTACCTTATATATATATATATAGGGGTGCATTTGAAGGGCTCTAAAATTTGGGGGCCTTAGATGCCCGCTTTGGTGGCTTAGGCTCAGGGTTTGAGTTTCATTCACTCCTCCTATAAGTATATTTAGCATAAATTAGATTATAATTTCAAATAGTTATTGAAAATATGAGTATTTATAATGGTGAAAAATTTACCCGGTGACTTTAATGATCTGAAATATTAATAAAGCACATAAACACACGTACGCAGAAAGTGACACAACGAGATTTATGTATAGATAAAATATAGTTGAGTATCTCGACTAGGTAAACTGAACTAAATTTCAATTTGAAGAAATAAACTCTTAAGTATCCAAATTGTGTCAAGACAGTCCAAATCGATAATTTTTTTATGACGAAAATCAGACACGTGTCAAATACAGAATAACCCATGCAGATGAATTCAATTCTAAAAATGACGAAATTATTAATTTGACATAATTTGAATATTTTAAAATTTAACGTATTGAAACGAGAGGTTAAAATGATACTTCTCTACAACTTTGGGGTAGAAGGTATTGATTGGTCACATCAATAAATAATACAATTCTATCACATCATAAATTATTCTCCAATTCATTGAAAAAAACTTTCTTTGGATTTTAGCACATGAACAAATTTTCACATTGGTATACCTTTCAAGCCAAAAATTTATGAAATCTATTAAATCGTAAAATAGAAGAATAAGAGAGATTTATAAATTCAGGCAAAAACACGGGTTATTATAAAATATATTTTTATATTTTTTATTATTAAAATATAACAGATTAAAAACTCTACATATAAATATTTGTATATTCAAACAAGAGAATTATGAAATAAAATAATCAAATTCTACATCTGAAAAACTTATTCCAACAAAAAATTTATCAGATTTCTTATCCAAATACGATTGTTTTTTATTTTTTTATATACCACGAATGTTTCTACACTCCTATAGGATGTAAAACTAATCTCGTTCGGAGTACGTGATTGTTCTTTTTTTTTTTTTTTTTTTTTTTTAGATATACATGCCTTTATTGGTATACCTTTCAAGCCAAATGGACCACTAGCAGTGGGTTGTTGACTCATATAAATGAGCAATAAAAGTTAAAAGCACAGTACTAAAATTGAATGCTCAATGCAAGTTGTCATATTGTTCCAGATAATAACTATTTAAAAGCGCGTGTTACTCTTTTCGTTCTTACAAATATTTTTTTCCGACAAAACAAACCAAACGGTACTTTATTTTTTATTTTTTACTTATTGTTTGAAATGTTTTATATTTTAGTGTTGAAATTTATACCCACAAAAAGGGAATTAAATGTTCGTCCTTTTGAACTGAGTTTTTGTCTCTGCCAATAAATAGAGAAGTACCAAATGTCGCCTTACTATTTTTCGTTCTTTTAAACTAAGGTGGCGTTTGGTCAATGTTTTCACTTTTCTGAACCCAACTGAAATAGATTGGGTTGAAAATTTTGAGAACAAAATTGTGTTTGGTAACAATAATTTTTTTTTTGTGCTGAGAGTAGAATGTGTTTGGTAACGATTTTATCTTAAAACTAATTTTTTTTTTGTTTGGCGGCGGCGCCGACTGTGTCAGACGATGGCTGGACGCCGGCGCCGGCGGTGGTGTCAGACGGTGGCGCTGACGGTCGCCGGAGGTGGCCGGGACGGCGGTCGGTTGCCGGACAGTGGGCGGAGACAGCTATCGATCGCCGGACGGTGGCCGGCAGCGGGTGGTGGTGGTCGGCCGACAGATGAAGTCGAAAGTTGAGAATTTTGGATTGAGTTTTTTGGGCATAAAAAGAAACAACTTTTTTTTTATTTCTGGTTTCTTTAGGATTTTGAGAATCAATTCCTATTTTTTGAGTTGGGTTGGGTTGAGTTTTGTATTTACCAAACACGTTCCTAAAAATCAAACCCAAAATTTTTGGATTGGGTTTGGTTGAGAACACTAACCAAACGGGGCCTAAATTTTTGCATCCGCTACTAAATACCGAACTACTTCAAAACTATCATATTCTCTCTCTTTTTTTTTTATTTTTTATTTTTTTTATTTTTTTTTATGTTCATTTTGTTTTAAATATATAGATATAATAATATTTCCTATGGATTCCATGAAAAATATTAAACTAAAAATAGTATATTATCATACCTTGGATGATTGGCTCCAAGAATCACCTTTTGCCCATATTTTCTCCAACTATGACCATCATCAAGATTACCTTCAATGTCTCCTCCCATGTTTACTTTGATTTCCTCATTCCTTTCACATTTATTCTTTCTAAAAAATCATTAAAAAAAATACCCATAATTAATTTACAAAAAAAAAAAAAAAAAATCATAATTATTAGAGTTTTTTGCACTTTGCACCCTTGAAGTTCTAGACAAATCACACTTTATCCCTGTTTTTTCAATTTGAACGCATTAAATCCTAAAGTATCCAAATCGTGTCAAGTGAGTTCAAATCGTTAACTTGATCATTATTTTTGACAGAATTTGCCCACGTGAGTAATTTCCATGCTTGACACCTAGGTGATTTCTGTCGAGAAAATAATAACAGCGTCAACTATTTGGACTCTATCACACAATTTGAAAGGAAATGGGGTAAAGTGAAATATCTTTGAAAATTAAGGGTTTGTTTGGTTTGGCACTCTAAAACAGCCATTCAATCATCTTTCCGCACACAAAAAATTTGTTTTTTTTCTACGTTTAGGCCAGGTGAAAAATGGTTGGAAAAGAAAATGAAAAGAAAAATAAAATGGAGACTAAAAAAAAAAAACCTTGTTAGGTTGGATGAAAATTTAGAAGAAAAAGAAAATAAGATAGAAAAAACACAATTTTTGAAATAATTTTTTTTCTTAAGTGGAGAATAGAAAGAAATGATGAAAAATGAATAAAATTATAATTATAATTTTGATAATATAATTTTTAATTTAATTTTTATAATATATGGGAGTAAAATAATAAATTATTTTTCTTCTTTTTCTGTTTTTTTTTTCCTAATAATTCCCTTCCAACCAAACATCCCAAAACGGTTTTCGGATTACAAGTTACAACCCAAACGAAAAAACTCACCTCTTTTTAGATACCCTGTGAGGCCGATTCTCATCACCGGAGTGCGAGCCCTCCGGCGCCGACTCTTCCGGGAGGGCATTCAGAGTGAGCATTGAAAGTGCTTTTTCATAGGAAGCAGATAGCTTTTGAAGCAGAAACTCACAGCTTTCAATTGATTCCGGCGATTCAAGTTGGTTCTTCAGCTGATTAGCCAATTCCCTCCCCTGGGTTAACTCCTCGATCATCGCCTTCTCCATTACAAATTTTGCTTCAAAAAAAAAGTGTTTTTTTTTTTTTTTTTTTTTTTGTTTTTGCAGATGGAAGAACTGTGAAGAGCTAAAATGGCGAAGAAGAACACATCTCAGATAGGCTGAAATGGGGAATCGGAAAAATGGGTAAGTGAGATCAGCAAGAAAATAAGAATATTTTCAACTTTTTTTTGGGGGGAAAATCTTATGATTCTGTTTGGATGAGTTGGAAGAAACCATACAAAAATGGAGGCTGTTAGAACAGAGGATTTTTTTTTTGCAGATAAACTGTTTGTTGAATTGTCTGAATGGGGGAAAATGGATAAGAGAATGCTTATAGAGAGAGAGAGATAGACTGAAGTGAATTTGTAGAGAGAGAGAGAGATGAATAGTTTGGAAGTTGGGAGGAAAGAGAGGAGATATATATATATACTAGCGTATAACCCGTGCCTAAAGGCACGGGTGTAAAAAATATTTAATAATGCGTATTACAAATGCAACAAAAATTTCTAAATACTTAATCCATGACTCATCAAAAAATTGGGAACAAAATATAGAAATACTTATTGCTCTCGATTTACCTTCTTGCATTTTCTGGTGATGATCCCACTCCGATCAAACACCCTGCGTTCAAGTCAATCGATCTAATTACACAACCATTTGATGAAAAATAATACCAAACAATCCTTCAATATACCAATAACCTAACTAAAAACCAAATAGAAACAAAAATATACACACTAATCATTTCATACCCATTCGCATGATGTAAATAAAATATTTAACATTAATTCAAACAGTTCACAGACTGAATATGAAATCAGTAGAAATCATAATACTTTTCAATTTCTAGTCTTAATTTCTTTGGTAAAGAAACACTAAACAATTGTCATCTCTATATCGATATCTCTTTTTTTGGGGGGACAAAAACACTGTTCTCATATTCCTGTTTTCATTCCAAAAACCTAGGAACAATCATGGGTTCTTGAAGTTTCTTGAGAACAAAAATAGATATTTTGAGAATAGATAGATATTTCGAGAAATCCAACATCCTACATTATCAAAATCTAAATTTTTATGGACATAATTGAAATCCAAATTTTAATCCATAACTTAAACAAAATTGAAATCTTAAATCTAAAACTTAAAACAAATTAAATTCAAAAATAGAATTCATACACGGATAAGGGAAGCGCGGCTTCATTAGGGTACGACTGTCCATGATTGCATCAATGGTGGTGGTTTCACTACTAATGTCATGGTGCTGGTGGGCTGGCATCGCGTGATGGTTGGTGGTGAGACATGCGATTCTGATGAGTAAGAGCGAGAGAGATGCGAATTTGAGAACTGAAAGAAAAGTGTACCTGTAAGCTACAATTAATGGATGAAGAGGGCAAGACCAAGAGAGAGAGAACAACCTTAATTACCTTCGACGAATGCTGACCAAGAGAGAGACCAACCATAATTTATGTTCCCACCGACAATATTGCTCACCGAATCAAAATTATAACATTATTCCTCACGCAAATCTGAAAATTTGGGAATTAGAATTTTCAGATCAAAACTGAAAATTTCTCCCAAAAGATGCCGCAGGAATTGAACACGGGCATGATGCCACAATTCCAACAGAACAACACAATTCAAACTCATATCATATCAATCCAACTATAAATTGCAAAGATTGTGGTTGAGAATCTGAAATTGAAAAAGAAAAATCGCAAGAAAAAAAACAAAACACAGTCGAAGAAAACCTAAATAGAGAACAAAGAATCAAATGAGATGAACAAATTTTGTTCCTGAAATCTGGGAATAGAAACAGAATTTTTGGGAACCAAAAATATTTTTAGGTTGTTCTAAATGTTTTCTAGAACAGAAGCAGAAACAGAAACACTAAACAAACCAAAGAGTCCCATTATCAAACAGATGAAATTCCTGTTCCAAGTTTTCTGAGAACTGAAACACTAAACAAACGCCATCTAAATGAACATTAAACAAACGCCATCAAAAAGGAAGCAAAAGGCGCGTTTTTGTTCAACGCTTTTGTTCCTGAAATCTGGGAACAGAAACAGAATTTTTGGGAACCAAAAATATTTTTAGGTTGTTCTAAATGTTTTCTAGAACAGAAGCAGAAACAGAAACACTAAACAAACCAAAGAGTCCCAAGTTTTCTGAGAACTGAAACACTAAACAAACGCCATCTAAATGAACATTAAACAAACGCCATCAAAGAGAAATGGATTTCACCATGAAAAGGAGTCTGATAATTAGGAAACGGCATTGCTTCAGCTTCAGGGGTCGCCGTCCAAGCATCAATTGGAGAATCTGAAATTAAAAAAAAAAATCGCAAGAAAAAAAAAAAAACACAGTCGAAGAAAACCTAAATAGAGAACAAAGAATCAAATGAGATGTTTTCTAGTACAGAAGCAGAAACAGAAACACTAAACAAACCAAAGAGTCCCAAGTTTTCTGAGAACTGAAACACTAAACAAACGCCATCTAAATGAACATTAAACAAACGCCATCAAAGAGAAATGGATTTCACCATGAAAAGGAGTCTGATAATTAGGAAACGGCATTGCTTCAGCTTCAGGGGTCGCCGTCCAAGCATCAATTGGAGAATCTGAAATTGAAAAAAAAAAATCGCAAGAAAAAAAAAAAACACAGTCGAAGAAAACCTAAATAGAGAACAAAGAATCAAATGAGATGAACAAAATTTAATTCAGAAAAAACCAAATCAAAATTGAAAGAAACGCACTCAACAGATCAGTGAGAGAGAAGAGAGAGATCGTACCTGAAAGCAGCGGCGTTTGCTGAGGGAAATCGGAATGTTGGTGCGAGAGGGAGAAAAAAATCGATTTGCGGTGATTGACGGTCGTCGAGAGTGCGAGGCAGGAGGCGGAGGTACCCAATCGAATGAGGGTTTTTGAAACCAACGCCACCATCAGTGTCCCTACTCAGATCAACGCCACAATCGGTGTCCCAACTCAGATCAACTCAAATCGAGTGAGGGTTTTGAAAATTGAACAAACTGAAAAACGAAAAGCAGAGACGGAGAAGGAGAGAGAGAAAGACGAACCTGGAAAAACTGAAAAACGATAGGAGCGTATGCCATTGATGAAGGTGACCTGATTGCGATGATGGTGGTGATTTCTTACAGGCAGCACGACCGAGATAGAGAGAGCGCTTCAATTTTAAGGGTTTCGAAACCCCTAATTTCAGAAACCCCTAATTTCAGAAACCCTTAAAAAAAATCAAATTCAAACCAATGAATTTCAAAACAAAGATTTTTAGTTTGAACTACTGCAAAATCGAATCAAGAGCTGTGAATCGTGGTGGTTGAGAGAGAGAAAAAGAGGCTTACCGTCGTCGTCTGGAGAAAGCGCGAGGAAGGATGACGGAGGAGGCGATGACATCGCGGCGAAATGGAGCGGAGACGGCAGTGGCGGTGGCGAGGGGATGGCGGAGGAGGCTGAGAGGGAGTAGACGGTGATGGCTATCGTCGGAAGTGGAGAGGGAGCGCGAGGGAGGAAGAGAGAGAGACGAACCTAATTTCTGGTTCAGTGGAGAAGAAGAGAAATGGAGCGGAGGTGGCAGTGGCGGTGGCGAGGGGATGGCGGAGGAGGCTGAGAGGGAGTGGACGGTGATGGCTATCGTCGGAAGTGGAGAGGGAGCGCGAGGGAGGAAGAGAGAGAGACAAACCTAATTTCTGGTTCAGTGGAGAAGAAGGCTCGGTGGTTCAGTGGTTCAGGCCAGGCAAGGACAGGACTGTAGATGATGGTAAGTGTTAAAAAGTTTGATGGTAAGTGTTGAATAGTATATTATTATTATAGATAGATATATTATATAGATATGTGTTGTATATAGATGTTGTATATATCAAAAGACATCCAACGGTTACGATTATCCAGAGACATCGGACGGCTGTGAATGTAAATGAGCTGATTTATTATATAGATATAGAGATGGGGGAAAGGGGGAGGAAAGAAAAATATTTATTGAGTGTGGAAAGTAGCTCTGGAAGGTGCAAACAAAACAAATTGTTGACCCCTTTGAAACCTTCAATTTGAGTACTCAGACCAATTATAACTCTTCGAGAGTATCCTCGTCACTCTTGCTACGCGGTGACGGAATAAAATAAAATGACAATAAAATTAAAAATAGTATGATAATGTAATAGAATGGTCATTACTATTTCTATGTTTAGTTACAAAATGGATTACATGCGGTATTATAATGATATCAAAAAGTAAAATAGTAATTTGATTAATTTTTCAAACGGTATAATAGTTAATTTAATTAAATTTTATTCCAATTCAAAAATTTGGTTAGTATTTGGTCTCTTTTTTGGCCGATAAATGATTAAAAACTTAATTCCTGATATTGGTTAATCTCATATTTTGTGAAATTAAGGAATCTCTGGTAATGGGAATGAGATTTAATCTCATGTTCCAAACGCCACTTTCAATTTTGATAACTTTTAATATCAAAATGAACTCCAACAACTTGGTCATCTGTGCTATTTTAGCTCAGATACTCTACCCCGCTTACTCTCTCCTCTCTAGGGATGTCAATGGTTCGGTTTCGGTCCGGTTTCATATAAAAACCAAAACCGTTAGACATATACCAAACTAAAATCGCAACCAAAACCGTCTTTTTTTTTTTACACGGTTTTAAAAGTGAACCATTTAAGTTTATACAAAATCTAAACCAAAATCGCAAAATTATTGACCGTTGTTTTTTATATATAAATAAAATATAAAATATAAATTTCAAAAAACAAAATCAAAAAATTAAATTCCACTTTTTCACTTTTATATTTTTAATTTGAACCCATTAAATTTTTATATGTTCATATTATGTCAAGTCAGTTCAAATCGATAACTCCATCATATTTATGACAAAAATCAGTTACGTGTCAAACATAAAATCACCAATGTAAATAAATTTCGTCATAAAAAAATGACACGATTTAGATATTTCAGAATTTAATATATTCAAATTGAAAGGATAAAAATTAAAATTAGATTTCTCTAAAATTTCAAAGGAACAAGATGCAAAAATCTCTTCTATTTATCGTTGCAAATTTAAAAGTGTTCTTAATCATTTAAAAAAAAAATGAATTTTGTTTAACAGGTGACTTTTTTTTTTTTTTTTTATTTCATTACTGGTTTAAAATATTTTTAAAAATTTAAAAACAATTTTATTGTGTTCATAAAAAATTGTTTCTTAAAATTTGTGATAAGAACCAAAACACATCGTCACTGTATTTTTGTGCTTGTTCTCATTTTCTAGAAGGTAAAAAAAAAAAATGACGTCACCCAATTTTTTTATTTTTTTTTTCAGGATATCCCAGCACCACGGTCGGCGGAGACTAATCCCTAAAGATACTATCGGGTATCAGAAGCAGAATACCTCTCTCAACAGAGCACTTTCCATATATAATTTCTCAAAATTTGATCTCTGGAGGTGTTGCTTAAGGCCCCGTTTGGTTAGTGTTCCCAACCAAACCCAACCCAATCCAAAAATTTTGAGTTTGATTTTTGGAAACGCGATTGGCAAACACAAAACTCAACTCAATCCAACCCAAAAAATAGGAATTGATTCTTAAAATCCTAAAAAAACCAGAAACAAAAAAAAAAAGTTGTTTCTTTTTGTGCCCAAAAAACTCAACCCTAAGTTCTCAACTTCTGACTTTATCTGCCGGCTGACCACCACCGCTGCCGACAGTCCGGCCACCGACCACCCGTCTCCGGCCGCCTCCGGCGACCTTCCCCTGCCGCCGGCCACCTCCGGCGACCGTCGCTGGCCACCTCCACCGCCGCCGCCGCCGTCTGGCAGCCACCAAACAAAAAAAAAAAATCAAAAAAAAAAAAATTAGTTTTAGGATAAAATCGTTACCAAACACATTCTGTTCTCAGCACAAAATAAAAATTGTCGTTACTAAACGTAATTCTGTTTCCAAAATTCTCAATCCAATCTAATTCAACTCAACCTAACCTATTTCAGTTGGGTTCAGAAAAGTGGAACACTAACCAAACGCCACCTAACGAGTTCAAATTTTTTCCGCTCGGGCTTTTGGTACCTAGAACCCATTGGAAAGTCATAGATGATGGGGGAGAAGAGCGACAAAGCATCTTCAAACCTTACTACGCGTTATTTTGGACTAACATGACGTAGAAAGCTCCTGTCACCTTCTATAATTGCTAAAAGGCCCCTATAATTCAAATTTTATTTCTTTTTAATCTATACTCTTATTGGGAATTACAAATTCTACCCAAAAGTATTTCACATTTTTATTTTATTTCAAATATTGAGTGCGTTAATATGTTTTTAATTTTAATTTAAATAATGAAAATATTTTTTGAGGGTAAATTATAGTTTTGGTTATTCTATTTGTAACGTTTTTTATGTGGTCCTCTAATTCAAATTTTTGACAATCAACTCCTTTAATTGTTACCGTTATTCTAAGTGACATTTTCATTAGAATTATTGTTAATTTTGACTGAAATTTTATATTTGATTTCCATATAATTTAAGGAAATAAACAAATTTTATTTATTTTTTATGTTTTTTTTTTCCTTTTTTTTTTTCTATTTTATTTGAACAAAACTCTAAAATGAGTTGGACTTATGAGTTGAAATTTCGGATTAATTAAATCTTTTTGTTTCGTTGTTTTTCTTCACCTTTTTTTTGTTTTGTTTGTTTGTTTGTTTTTTTCTTTGTTTTCTTCTATATCACTTTTTTTTCCCACTATTTCAAAAATAGAATTTAAAAAATATAAACTTCTCCTATTAAATTTACCATTTTCTTTTCTACTTTTTCAATTCTATTTGGAGACTAATAAAAATTGAAATAGGCAAAATTGAGATTTTTTAATTTTATTTTAAAAATAATGAAAAAAATAAATAAAATGAAAGAAAACGAGAGAAAAATGAAAAAAAAAAAAAAGGAAAAAGAAAAAAATATGAAGAAAAATAACAAAATAATTTTTTTTTATTAGATCTAAATTTCAACCCGTAAGGCCATGTCATTTCAGAATTTTATGAAAAAAATAAAAAATAAAACAAAATAAATCCAAAAATAAAAAGCCAAAAATAAATAAATATAAATGGGTGTTTAGTGTGGATTTCGTAGTACATGAAGTAAAATTTTACTTAAAGTATATGAAGATAAAGTTTAATTCTTTCAATCAAAATTTGATGATAAATTGTAGTTTTTCCAGAAAAAACACTTATTTTAACAGACGGGTCACTAAGAATAACGATAACAAATTACAAGAGTTGATTGAAAAAAAAAAAACGAGTTGAAAGACCACATTAAAAAAAAAAAAAAACCCAACTCTAATTGACCCTAATTTTTAAATACATTTGAAATTATATTTACTTATAGCCCCACTCTAAATTTTGGCAATACTGTTTCTTATGACTTATTCCTTGATATTTTAAAGAGCATTAAATTTTTATTGACTTATTTATACTAATTTGCAAGACTCAAAAAAATAACCAATATAACATAAATAAATAATTATATTAGTCAAATTTAACTTTTCCAATCATTTACTACCACAATTTTTCAATGCAAATCTCAAAATTAAATAGAACGAGTTCAAAAATAATTGACTGGTAAAAAATTATAATTTAAATTAGTCATTTACCCATTTGAATTGATGGATTCGAAATTAACGGATTTCAAATACTGAGTTAAACCTAAGACGATATCTGTTATTTCGATAAGTATCAAGAACGTCTCTTATTATTTAATAATATTTAAAATATTTTTTTATCATATATTTATTGACAAAATACTTTTACAACATTTTTTATTTTTTTTTGTGTTTTCTAATTTTTATTCCTCTATCAGATTTTCTATTTTTTTTTTCACTTTTATTCCATAATATTTATTTTATTTTTATTTGTTTAGTTTTGTAAATGGTGTTTATAGAAAAAAAAAAAATCAAAAGTAACTTTAAAAGAAAAAAGTAACAAATAAAAACAAAAAAATCAGTTTTTGTTTTATTTTTTGTTTTTCAATTTTTTTTTTAATTCTTATTTTTTGTTTATATGTTAATTTTTTTTTCTATGTTTTTTTTATTTTTTATTATTTCTATAAAGAACATTCAAAAAATCAAAACAGAAATAAAAATTAAAATAAAATAGAAAGAAAGAGAGAGGGAGATATAGAGAGAAAGTAAAAAATAGAAAACAAAATTTTAAAGATATAAAATAAAAATAAATTTTTTTATGCTGTTAGGATATTTTTCTCGATAAAACATGATAACAGGTATTTTAGGTAATTTAACTAAAAAGATATTGATTGTCTCAAAAATTATTAAAATAATAAAGAATGTTATTGATATTTATCCATTTTGAGGTTCAAAATCTTTCAAATATTTTTAAATGGGATTATGGGATTTTAAAAGCAAGTTGGTTTTCAAACAATCTCTTTCATCAAGTCACTTTAAATAGGTTTTCTTTTTCCATAATCTTTTCTTTATTCATTCGACAAAATAATTTTTTAAAAAGTTCAATAATTCTGTTAAAAGTCCAAAATCACTGTACGTTATAAAAGTTGTTATAATTTTTTATATGAAAAAATTACTATAATTTTGAACTGTTGAGAGTTTTAGGCCTCTTTTGTATGTGTCTTTGGACATTTCTCAACTCCAAAAACTAATTCATAAGGTGAAGTTTCCTCACGTTTATAATCTGACTACCAGTCTTTTCCACATCCCGTATGGGATAAATCCAACAATTTTTTCCTCACACATTGATCTTTCGGTCAGTTAACTCTCAATCAATCTCTCATTTTGTGACTATTGAATTAGAGTTGTTATAATTTGAACTCTGATATTAGTGTAAGGTGATTTTTAGATTTCTCTCAATCCCGAAAACTATCTTATGAGATGGATTTTTTTTCTTACATTTATAATTTGATCATTAGTTCATTTCACATCCGACGTGGGATCCACTATCAACTTCCAAGAAATTGCATGGTCATGAACCATATTTAAAAAAAAATAAAAAAATGTGGTGATGATGATTTGTTCCTCTTTAATGGAAATCCCTTTGAAACGTGTGGGGTCACAAAGGACGATTTGGCTACAAACGCGTTCAGTCAACGCATAAGCTTTTACTTACTTAACTATCTGCTTTGGTTCATTTCACACGTAATTTAGACCACCATTTTCATGGGCTTTACATTCACACAACAACATTCTAGTACGGCTTGCGAATCTTAGAAGATCGGTCCAAAAAAATTGAAATATTTGGACAAACTTATAATTTTTAAAGAAAAATTTATAACTTGTAAAGTTACGAGTTTTCAGACGAACTTATAATTTCAGTGGAAATATCTGCAACTTATATAAGTTGACTTTTTAACTTTGCCGGTTGTATCTATAGCCAAGCCCTTCATTTCATTTGTAAAGGGAAAAAAAACAAGGCAAACTTTTGGGAGGTCCTAACATTACAAAAATAACTTTTTAAGAACTATTTCATGTGTAAAAAAATCACTGTTATAAGACTCCATAAAATGGTGTTTTTATGGGATGAGATTTTTGGGAGAAAAAAATGATATGGAAACATTATTGTCACTTCAAAATGTTCACTTACACTCCACTTATTTTATTTACACTTTTTGATTGTTTTTTTTTTTTATCAATTCTAAATCAATAATAACGTGATTCCTTGTTTTTACAAGTATAGCTCGAAAATAAATAAATGTCGAAAAAGAGCAAAGAAAATAGCAAAAAGGGACAAAAGCAGAACCAGATTCAGGATCCGACTCGTGACCCACTGGGTCACGCCGATAACCCAGAACTATTACAAATTAAATAGAGTTAAAAAAAATTAGATTGATTTTGGAGAATTAGGGGTTGATTCTAAAATTAAAGGAACCGTTACATTAACAGAGCATTTAATTTGAAATTAAGGAAATTAAAAGTGTTTTTTTTTTTTTTTGGCAGTTTTCGAAAAGAGGGTTGAATCCATATTTTCTTCCAGGCCACCCACCACCACCACCACCACCACCACCAAATTCTCTCCCTCTCTTTTATCTCTCTATACATGCGTATTGTTGGGTCTATCCCACATTGAATGTGGAAGGGGTTGGTAGTTAGGTTATAAATGTGAGAAAAAATTTCATCTCATGAACTACCTTTTGGACTTGAGAGAGACCCGTGATCACCCTACACTAGTATCATAGCCCAGATTACAACTACTATATCCCAATAGCTGCAAAAGGAGAGACTGGTCGAGGGTTAGCAGACCAAAGGTCAATGTGTGAGAGAAAGATTATTGGGTTTATTCCACATCGAATATGGAAGGGGTTGGTGATCAGTTTATAAATGTGAGATAAAATCTCATCTCATGAACTAATTTTGGAGTTGAGAGAGTCCAAATACCACCCTACATTGCTAAGAAGTGAAAGAACTGCTTTGGCTTGATGATCATACAGTGATTCGAATTCCAATTGGGCTGAAATTTCATTAGTTTGTTCTCGGTATCAAATACTTCGTTTCCATCGATCTCGATCTTTGATAACCCTCTTCCAACTGGTGATTCGGTATTCCTCTCTAAAGTTGTATTTTGTGTTTCTTGTTGTATCTACTGTTTTCGATAATATTTGTGCGATGATTCAAGAGTTTTTTTTTTCTTGAATATGTGAATGATTTTATTTTTCTTTTTTTAAATTTAATTTTATTTTTGTTGGTATAAAGAATGGAATGAGATGCATTTATTTTTTTTATCCAATTGAATAATTCAATTATGTTATTAGAATAGGCGGTTTACTACAACAAGTATATTTGATCGTGACTTCTTTTTTAATTTTTATTTAAACGTAATATTGAATTTTAGTGCTTTGGTTACATTTAAAAATGTTTAAAATTTGGTAATTTCACACATATAGTTACATGAAAATAGTTATTTAAAAATTAAAAATTGTATTTGTTGATATTTCTTAAATTTGTTCAATTAGTATTTTCTTGAATGAGTTTAATTAGTGTGTAGATTTCAACTTGATTTTAAAGTTGATAATAATTTTGTTATCTTTTACGATTTATTTAATTTAAAATAGCATCATTTCTAGGTCATATTTTAATTTTTATACTACAATAAATTGATGGATTAGGACATCTCTACCGACTTGTTATTAATTATCTGCGAACTTGAAAGTTACTTAAATCACAAAAAATATTTTAAAATGAAAAAAATATATATTTTAAAATGAAAAAAAATTAATATCACAAAAAATATTTTTACTTAACTAAAAACAAAATTAATACAAGACGTTTTAAATTTTTTTTTTTGTTTAAAAAAAATTAATATCACAATTTTTTTTTTTAAAATTAATACAAGTCGTTTTAAAAAATTAATATCACAAAAAATATTTTAAAACATTTTTTTTTTGTTGCAACATAAATATTTAAAAAAAAAAATCATTTTAAAATATTTTTTTGATGCAACAAAAAATAAAAATAAAAATTAATACAAGTCGTTTCAAAATATTTTTATTTTTCGTTTTAAATATTCTAAAAAAATATTTTATTAAAATGAAAAAAAATAAATTTAAAACGACTTATATTAATTTTTATTTTATTTTATGCTGCAACAAAAAAAAAAAAAATTGTTTTAAAATATTAATTTTTTTAAAAAGACTTGTATTAATTTTTTAATTTTTTCGTGATATTAATTTTTTTTAAAACGAAAAAAAAATATTTTAAGACAACTTGTATTATTTTTTATTTTTTTTTTGTTGAGGAAAAATATTTTTTGTGATATTAATTTTTTTTTCGTTTTAAAATACAAGTCATTTTAAATTTTTTTTTTTTTTTTCATTTTAAAATATTTTTTTTGTGATATTAAGTAACTTCCAAATAAAAAAAAAAAAGTTCATAGATAAGTAATAACAAGTCAGTTAAGATGTCCCAATCCATCAATCTATTATAGTATAAAAATTAAAACAGGACATAGAAATGATATTGGATTTGAATGTTGGGGTTCGCCTGGACTTTGAGATTACTATAGACGGTGAATTCTATAACCATATTATGACGATTACTGGGCCGATCAATACTCGATCGAATTGGTGTCTTGACAGATCAACTTTATGTGCACTTCGATTAATCACTTTCTTGGGTGGTCTTAAGGGCACACTTTTTCACATCGACTTGGTGCATTTAATAATTTACTCTTAGAGTGTTCCCCAATAAGATCAAATCTTGATTAATAAATACTTCTCATAAAAATCGAATCATGATTGATAAGAAAAGATATATTTTCCCTTTAACTACACAATCTGATAATTTTTTTTTTTTCAAAAACAAAATCATGATATGAAATAGAAAGAAAATTATTTTATCCCCACACATTGTTATTCTTATCCTTGCCTTGAATAAAATTTAAAGTGGTCCAAACATGAGACATCAAGAAAAGGACATTTTTTGCATTAATAATAATATTGGAAATTAGCTCTCATGTATTGAGAAAGGCAAAACCAATTTGCGTTTTCTTTTACAAAAAAAAGTTCTAAAAAAACCCATATAAACGGTGTTTGGCTTTGTGTTTTTAGCTACTTTTTTTCGAAACACATAAATCATTTGCGTTTTTAAGGAAAACGCAAATCCATTTTTCGTTTTATCATTGTTTAGTAAATATATTTTTGTATACCACTTTTCAGAATTTATTTATTTAAAATACAATTAAACTGTAAAGAACTCTGGATTCTTAACATAATAAAAAAATTACGTGTGACAATATAAATATTTCAATAAAATTAAGTTTTATTTTTAATTTTAATACAAAATAAAATAAAAAATAACACATCATTTAAAAACATGGGTTACTCTTTTTTTTTTTTTTTTTTTTTCTTTTTCACGGTTGCATACTGAAAAAATGACATATTTTGCCTAGGACTTCCACAAACTACAACCAAACATATAGCGATTAACTATAGCATTGAAGGAAATATTACTTAAGGTCCGGAATTTTCCTGTTTCTGCTCCCAAAATTTTAAAATTAATGTACATAAAGACGTTTGGTTAACACATTTATGTTCTCAAATCTCAGGAATAATTTGGATTTCCTAAATTTCTTGAGAATCTAAGAAACAAAAACCATCACCACTCCACCGGTCACCATACATTTAAAGAAGATAAAAAAACAAGGAACAAATGTTGAAATCAAACATGTTTCTTGTTTTTGTTCTCATAAATTAAAAAGAAACAATTTCAAGATAATGATCGCTACGAAACATATTTGTGTTCTCGGAATACTCCAGAACGGAAACAACATTCTCGTTCCAGTTTGTTGGAAGTAGAAACAGAAAAACATAAACATTAACCAAACGCCACCTAAGGTGACAGATCCACATAAGGTGATGTTTGGCTAGCGTTTCTCATCCCAGAAAACATGGAACAGAAGCAAAAATCTGGGAACAATTCCATTTCTGTTCCCAGAATTTTGTTCTAAACATTCGAGAGTAGAATAAAAACAAAACCCAGTTTTTTTGGAAAGAAAACACCATGGCCTAAAAAAATGTGTACAAAAAGGAACTTACAAATTTCATTTCTGTAATATTTAACCAGAAAGGTCATTTCACTTGCAAAAACAATAACAGGAAGAAAACCTTCAAGGGAAAACTTGTATCTTTCCTTTCACAGAGTCGATCATTAGGTAGCGTTTGGTTTCAAGGCAACATGGCATTTAAATTGGAAATGAGCGCATGTAAAATTCTAGACCCTGTTTGGTTACCGTTTTTGTCCCGCTTCCAAAATTTTGGAATTAATATACAAAAATGCGTTTGGTAAATATGTTTTTGTTCCCAAAATTTTGGGAGTAATTTAGACGTATTTCATGAATTCTTTAAAAATCTGAGAAAAAAATATTGATTGCTGTCCACTCCTACAAACTATTCCCAGTACCACCCAGCACTGACCACTATTCCCACTGTCACCCACCGGCCACCATACATTCAAAAAAAAAAAAAAACGTGTTTCCTTGTTTCTGTTCTCATAAATTAAAAGAAACAATTTCAGGGCAACGGTCGTCACCAAACATGTTTCTATTCCTAAAATACTCAAGAACAAAAACAGAATTTTCATCTCAATTTATTATAAGTAGAAACAGAAACACTAACCAAACACCACCCAAAAATACGTATATGCATCCATCATCATACATCAGATTACCAAGACGAAGAAATTATAAATCATAAAAACAGGAAACAGTAAAAGCAAACAAGTGTTTTCTGTACCAGAAAGGGAATAGAAACATATAACTTGGAACAAAAAAAAATTGTTTCGGTTATGTTCCCAGAAATTTGTTCCGAAATCCGGGAACATAAAAAATACATTTTTTTGTTCCCATTTTTCTGTATATGCGAAGACTCAAAAAATATTAAACACCACCTAAATATATGCTTTCCAAATCGAAAATCTCTAACGAGGATTAAACATGCTAAAAGAACACCAAGAGCCATTTATTGAACACCAAGAGCTTGTAACATGAGCTAGCAAACCATGTTCCAACATTATTCCCAACAATATCTAAAAATATGCCCTAAAAAACAGGGAAATCGTAAAGCAAGCTCCAACTAACCTCGACGGTTTATTCTTCTAATCTATTCTCTCATCGACTATCTCTTTACACTATAATCATCTTCCCAAGAATGCTAGCAAACGAACGGAACCCTTAAAAACTGTACATTTCAATCAAGAGAATTCTCTTAGGGTGCGTTTGGGTGAGGTATTTGATTTCGAGAAGGAAATTTAAAATTTTCTTATGATGCATTTGGGTGAGGTAGTTGAAAAACGTATTTAATTTCGAGAACGGAGTTGTCATTTTTCCTTAAGAAATTTTATTAGAGAAAAATTTACAAATTCCTTCTCGAAATAAAATACCCTTCTTCATCCGATACCGCACCCAAACAGACACTCTAAGAAATTTTGTTACCACATATTTACATATTCCTTCTCGAAATCAAGTACAATCTTAAAATACCTCATGCAAAGCGCCATTGCGAAATTGGAATCCCAAAATTGGAACTGCAAATGAACACATGCAAGGGCAGGCCAGTGCACGAAGGCTTCAGCCGTTGCGGATCCTGGGAAGGGTCAGATGTAAGCAACCTTATACAGAGAGGCTATTTTCAAGATTTGAACCCAGAACCTGCAAGTCACAATCGAGCACCATTATACCCAAGGCTCACACTCAAATGAACACATGTAAAACCTTGAAAATTTCAAAACATTCATTTTCAATTCCAATTCTTAGCAACCAAACACTACCTTAATTTGCAAACTTGTCCCCGTCATCAAGCAAAGCCAAGCTCGACATATAACCAACCACGCGAAACGAACATGGCAAACCATGAATATCAGTATCCTTGATTGTTTGGCTATTCGGATCATACAAAACCAGCTTCCCATTACTCAATACAAGCATAAGCTCACCACCATCCATAAACCGCAATGGCTGCCATAAGGGCAATTGGGCAATGCTAAATTGTTTAGTCCAAGAATCTTCCACTCCATAATCCTTCATGAACCATATGTCCCAACAATCGCCCAATCCATCTCGAAAATGGAAGAACATCGATAATGATTCATCGTGAATCGAACTAGACAGGAATATTTGATCATAATCAACCCCATGATTCGTGGGAAATTCGATAGATCGAAACGATTCATTACACAAATCGAATGCCATGATTGAGTTAAAACCACCATCAAGTTTAGGCCTTCTGTAAGAAATCCAATGAACAGACATTTTCACAAACACGTTGTTGGACCAACACCTGGGGACGAAGCACGGGGCTATGGCGTCGATTTTTCTCCAGCGATTTTCGTCGAGCGAATAGATTAAGATTTCAGGCACGGCTTGATTGTCCAAATCGTACAGAATTTGTACAATTTTGAAGTCTCGGGCGCCGGCGACGAAGCCGAATCCGACGATCATGTGAGAGAAAGTGTGGCGGAATCGATGGAGGCGGTGGGAATTCGGGACGATCTTGAGCTTTCCGATGCTAGGGTTCCAGAGAACAACGGCGCCGACAGTGGTGAAGTAATTGGTGTCGAAGATACAGACGATTCCATTACAGGAACCGACGATTCGGAGGTATCCGTTTAGGCTTTTGAAGGGTATTTCGAGTTTTTTTGCGTCGGAGAATTCGGAGGCGCGGCGGATGGAGTAGGAGGAAACGGTGTAATCGGGGGATTCATAGTAGAGAAGGAGACGGCGGTGGTCGGAGGCGGCGCCGGAGATTGAGCAGGAGAGGTGGAGCTTTATAAAGTGGGGATGGGAGATAAGCGGAGGGCAAGATTTGGAGACGCACCTGAATTGGAGGAGCGATTTGGTGGGGACTCGGGAGAGGATGTCGAAGATGACGTCGCGGGGAAGGCCGGAGAGCTCGTTTTTCGGCATCGGAGAAATTCGCCGCCGACGACCACCGCCTCGGTTGCAGTAAGAGCTGTGCTATGGAGAATGTTGTTGTCTGTACTTGGCGGAGGATCATATGAACAGAGTTTTTCACACGAGGAGAACTTACGCTCTGCCGGCTTTTGTTTTTGGCATAATCAAGAGTATTTACACTTGGTATGCCCAAGTTTTAAAGACCATCTCATTTTAGTCCCTAACGTTTTAATTGAACATACAAAACCCCCTAAAATTTGTAAATCAAATCACTTTAATCAAATGGGTTTTCATCAAATGTCTCCGTAAAGTCGTAAGACTATGTATGGGGGGCTAATACCTGCCCAGTGCCAAATATGATTAAGGAAGTTGGTAATCTGATGACAAAGAAGTCGACGACGTAAGCTCCAATGAATGACAGCCGTAAGTATAACAATCCTAAAGTAGCGAAATTCGTGGTCGGGTAAGTTCCAAATTGCACGAAAGGTGTAACGATCTGAGTATTGTCTCGAAGAGAGACACATTGAAATAGACATGTATGTGGTTTGTGAAGATGTAGACTACCTACACCTGGACAGAAAGACCTTATAAAACTTTACTGTTCTCTAGCAGTAGAGCCATATGTTTTGCAAAATGAACAACCATTAAAAACAGAACTTCTTTTACATGATGAATTTTAAATGAAAGATGTATTGAAATTTTTGGTACAATTTTAATATCATATTTTTTTTTCAGTGTTCTTATCATAATAAATTAAAACAAATAATTCCAATTTTATACAAAAATTGTATATAAAATAAAATAAAAAAATTGAAAATTTTATTAAGTAGTAAAAATCTTATTAAGATAATTGAGAAGTGGAAAATGCATCATATATTGATATCATGGAAAAGATACATAGATTACAAGTTATACACATGTATTTACAGGAGAAATAAGGGTTATGGTTTTGCCCTAATGGACTATGTGGGCCAAGCCTATTATTACATTAACATCCCTCCTCAAACTCAAGGCGGTAAATGAGAGGTGAACTTGAATTTGGAAACTAAAAAGTAAAAGCGTTCAGGTAGATGAGTCTTAGTGGAAATGTCTGTAGTTTGATCGGCTGAACTGACGGATTGTAGGCAAACTGTATTCTGGTGAATGTGATGGCGGATAAAGTAGCAATCAGTCTCGATGTGTTTTGTAAGCTCGTGGAAAACGTCATTGTGAGCGATCTGAATAACACTTCTATTATCATAGTGTAGGGTAGTGGATTAGGAGATGAGATACCCATATCGGCTAGTAACCATCGAAGCCAGAGAAGTTCTTAAGTTGCATCAGCCGCAGCACGATATTCAACTTTCGTGTCCGAGCGAGCAACCACAGTTTATTTCTTACTACACCAGGAAATAAGAGAGTTACCCAAGAAGAAACAGTAACTAGTGGTTGAACGTCTGTCGGTGGGGTCACTAGCCCAATCGGCATCAGAATAAGCTTATAAGATGGGAGCAGACTGAGCTGAGAAATGAAGTCCATGAAACATAGTACCCTTGACATATCAAAGGATACAAAAAACAACCGAGTAATGAGTTGTCCGAGGAGCGGACAAGAACTAGCTGACCTAGTGAACAACATAGGCAATGTCGGGGTAAGTGACAGTGAGGTATACAAGACTTCCAACCAATTGGAGATATAGAGTGATATCTTGAAGAGGTAAACCATCGAGTGAAGTAAGTATGATGTTTGGCTCGAGAGGAGTAGTGACAGTGGTGGAGTCAGTGATCCCAACCTTCGAAAGAATATCAGAGACATATTTAGCCTGAGAGAGAAAATATTCATCTGAACTGGATGAGACTTCGAGGCCAAGAAAATAGGTAAGTACGCCAAGATCTTTCATCTCGAATTGCCCACTGAGAAACTGTTTGAGTTCAAAAATACCACGTAAATCATCTGCAATAATAACCATATCATTCACGTACAATAAAATAAGGATAATACTGTTGGCAGTGTGGCGAATAAACAGAGCCGAATCATGATCACTAGATGTAAATCCAAACTGATGAATAGTAGTGCTAAATTTGATAAACCAGGCACGTGGAACTTGTTTCAATCCATATAGAGCACGACGAAGACGACAAACTTTATTTCGAAGGGTATCTAGGCCTGGAGGTGGATGCATATAGACTTCCTCAAGTAGGTCGCCATTGAGAAATGCATTTTTGACATCCATCTAAAAAAGAGTCTACTTCTTAATGGCGGCAACGGCAAGAAGTGTACGAACAAATGTGAGCCTCGTCACTGGAGTAAAGGCCTCTTCATAGTCAATGCCATATTCCTGAGCGAAGCCCTTGGCAACAAGTAAGGCTTTATATCGGTCAATAGAGCCATCAGAAAGCATCTTGATCTTAAACACTCATTTTCACTCAATAGGAGTTTTTCCAGGAGACAGATCCACGATATCCCAAGTATGAGTTTTGGTTAGGGTCTGAAGTTCTTCGTCCATTACTTTTTGCCAAAGAGGATTAGTACTAGCCTTCTTATAGGATTGAGGCTCAAGCAGATGAAGTATAGTAAAAAACAATGGAAATCATGGAGATGATAGGGGCGATGAGTTACCCTTATAGATCTGCAGGGGTGATTTGGAGAATGACTCTCAAAGGAAGTTGGTGCAGACTCATCAGACATAGGAATATCCTCAGGGATGACCGATTGAGTCAGAGGGGTAAGGTCAGCTAGCGGCTCTAGAGCTAGAACTGGATCTGGATGGGTGAAATCAACTGGTGGGTCAAATGTGGATTTGATAGTACCTGAAACTGGATCCTTAGGAAATAACTCAATAGATGAATCAGTAAAAAATCTGAAGTTAGGGATGGTAGAGATGTCAAATGACCGTAAGGAAAAGAACATTTGATGTTCCCAAAAAACAACATGACGAGAAATACGTAGAATTTTAGAAATGGGATCCCAACACCGATACTCCTTATGTTCAATACCAAATCCAATGAAACAACATAGGTGAGCCATTGGTTCCAATTTGTTATGCTCATGTGGTTTAAAAAGAACGAAACAAACGCAACCAAAGACTTTGAGTTCAGAGTAATCAGGAGACTTACCGAAAAGAAGCTCAAATGGGGACTGATTTTGGATTGTGGCAGAAGGAACACGGTTGATTGTGTACACTGTGGTTAAGGCAGCCTCACCCCAGAAGCGCTCAGGACATGAAGAAAAAATGAGTAGAGTAGAACGGTGTCAAGAATGTGTCTATGTTTGCGTTCGATTCGTCCATTTTGTTGGGAAGTTCCAGGACACGAGCGGTGGGAAAGAGTGCCATTTTTGTGAAGTAGGTTTAGAAAAATACGGTCTTTGTATTCCATTGCATTATCTAAGCGAAAAACTTTAATATTCCGAGAGAATTGAGTTTAAACCATAGAAGAAAAATTAAAGCATATTCGAAATAATTCAGATATGTTTTTCATAAAAAAAAAAAACAAAAAAAAAAACATGTATATCGAGAATAGTCATCCACAAATATAACAAAATAACGAGCACCACCCATTGTTGCATGAGGAAAAAACCCCAAACATTAGAATGTCCTAAATCAAAAGGTGTAAGGGAAACGGACTGACTCTCATTAAAAGGTAAAACTGATTATTTTGTAAGTTGACAATGAATATAACGGAAAGGCTCATGCTGAAATGAACCTAATTGACTACTAGAAATAAGATAACGAAGGCGACTGGATGAAGTGTGACCTAACCGAGGGTGCCACAATTCCATGGGTGAGAGTCTTGAGATGGATGCGAGTGATTTGGTTTGGTAATTATAAGGATGACACTTGGAGATGAGTGAGCTCAAAGAGGCGTCCAATTTTATGGCTAGACCCAAGGAATTTTCCTGTCTGATGGTCCTGCACACGACAACCAGCAGAAGAAAAATTTAAATCAAGTCCAAAAACACATAATTATCCAACAGATATAAGATTGAGCATAAGCTTAGGGACCAAATATGTATCAGGAAGAGATAAATGAGAACTGTCAACATGTCCAGTATGAGCGACCAACATATTTGATCCATTAGCAGTGTGAATAGTAAGTGCATGCCATCACGGGTTTTAAAAGAAAAGATAGAGGGATCAAATGTCATGTGATTGCAACATGCAGAATCAAAATACCATCGAGATGTACCTGGTGTAGCTGACATGGCTACATTTTTACCAGTTTTATTTAGAGTCTCGATAAGCGCGGTGTAGAAACCACTCTAATCAAGTGGAGAGCTGGATGAAGTTGGTGTAGCATCGGTGGCTACAACAACAGCATTCTTTGACTTGAAATATGACCGATTGCGAGAGCCGCTAGAGCGATATTGGTTCCCATTTGACTGATTGTCAGATGGAAGTTTAAGACAATCTACAAGATAGTGGCCCCGTTCTCTGCAGAATTTACACAAGTAAGAAGGACATTTGAGCAATTTATAACCTTGTGAATAACAATACTTGTAGTATAAGGACTTTTGGGATGGGTTTGGCTAGGGGTGTACAAGGAACGTGCCTACCCGACCCACCTGCTGCACCCGCCTAGCCCGCGCCCGAAAAATACGGGTTGCAGTGTCATGTTCACAGTCGGATCGGGTACACCCGATGAAGAGAGTGTTATTCGGATCAGTCAGCGGGTATTCGTTTCATCCATCCGAATTCACCAGATCTGACCGCTATGTTATATTATATAATGGATTTTCTCATTCTAGGGTTCTCATTTTAGTTCGCCACCTCATACAGATGACTCCCCTCCTTTGAATCTTGAAACCATCTATTCCATTCATTAATTCCATCCTCCTAATCCATCGACGCTTAGATTTGCACATCGCTTCGTAATCGTAAGTTACATCGTCTTCTTTGAGACTTCGATTAAATCCTCCCTTCCAACCAGGTTTCCTACTTTCAAGTTCCATCGTCTTCTTGTAGCCTTCTTGTTCGATTTCAAAGCCATACTCTAAAACGAAACACTCAATCTGTGACGGTGACGCCGGTTAGGCCCAAAACGGTGAGTTCTTCTATTTGTTCTTCAATTTTGATTTTGTACCCTATGGATTAGGGTTAAGTGTTTTGTTTCCAAGTTCAATTAGTGTTCAATTAATTGTTCTTCGAATTAGTTATTCGATTAGGATTTTGTTTTAATTGTGATTAAACAATTTTTGGGGGTTTCTATGTTTAAAGTCGTTCTTCGATTATGTTTCTATTTCTGTTTCAGTTGGAAGTATGAACCTGTTTCTGTAACTTTGTTTCTTCTATTTGTTCTTCGATCCCAACCGACACCAACCCAATCTCAATCTGACAACCGATGAACCCGACGTATTTCAAATTATACACTATTTACGGTCGGCAGCGGGTTGCAGAAATCTCACCCGACAAACTTCGGGTTGGGCGGCGGGTCAGTCTATTTTTTGGTCTACCCGACCCGTGCACACCCCTAGGTTTGGCTTCCCTCCTAGTGTTGCAAGAGTAACCGATTCAAGATGTCTGTCTTGGTATAACGGTCTTGGAAAAGATCCCAAGCTTTTTTAGCTGTCTGGATTGTACCAAATTAAAGTTTGATCTCTGGAATGATAGTAGCACGGAACCATGTGAAAATCTGGTGATTTTTGCTATCCCATTCCTCTAGACGATCAATGTATTTGGCCTTATCTTCATTGTCTGTCTACTCGGGTTTAGTAATATCTCTAGTCACGAGACGCCACAATCGTCATCCATAGAGAAAACTAGACATCTCTTGAGCCCATACGACATAATTTGTTTTATTCAGAACAGTAGTGATAACCCGAGGTGCATCAGATTCAACCATAGAAACAAAAGAGGAGGTGAACCGGTGTAGAAAACACTTAAATAAAGAAGGAAGTATATTATGTGATCACCAAATCAGAAAATGGAGGCTGGAAATAGATTTAGAACGTCAAAAAACCACAGGAATCGGTCTAAGTTTGTAGAAAATCGATCAACAAAGGCCTGAACCGGGACAAAGAAAGTACTGATGACGTGGCAGGGGTTGAGGAGACAGCAGGCGCTGACGTAGCAGTCAACGCTGACTTGGTAGACGGTCAATGTTGATGTGGCAAAGGTCAATGCTAACGTGGCAACTAGGGCTGACGTGGCAGCAACAAAGAGGACAGCGAGTGAAATAGGTGCGTGGATCTGATGCAATTTTGGAGCAGTCTATTCAGGCCATGCGTGTGGGCGCGTACGGCGGAGGACGGTGATGAGCCTTGCGTCTTTGGAATCGTCTCGTCGATACGGTTCCGACGGTATATCGTAAGATAGATTTGGAGTTCTGGTTGAGGGGTTAGAGCCCAAAATCCGAGACTTCGAAGGGTGATGGTACTGCGAGTTGTTGGAGGCGAATGAGAGCACGTCTAGACTTCGGTGGTAGTGATTTTGGTGGCGCTGTATTCGTCTCTTCAAGACGAATACGACGATATGGTGTTTGTTGATACCAGAGAAGGGACAAAGCCTACAGTAGCGACGAAAGCCTTGAAAGAATAAGGGCGGCGGAAGCGTTAAGGTTGTAAAAAATTTGTTGAGAACATGTCCAGGAAAGACTTGCTCTTGATACCATGTTAAGATAATTGAGAAGTGGGGAATGAATCATGTATTGATATCATAAGAAAGATACATAGAGTACAAACTATACACATGTATTTATAGGAGAAGTAGGGATTAGGATTTTGCCTTAATGGGTCATGTGGGTCAAGCCCATTATTACATTAATAAACCTAATGTATTTAGAAAAAATTGATAAGAACATGTCAAAGAAAATAAAAATAAAAAATGTATTTTTCCGAAATGTTCCTTTGGAACTCCTTATGTTAAAACTTGAACATTATAATTACCTAGTTGGAACATAATTTGTTCATCCCATGTTTGAAGAACACAAAAATCAAAATACAATAATTAAGTTTTAATTGTCTCCTAACCATACCACGATATGATTTTCAACATCATCTGCAACCACCTCAAAAAAAAAAACACCAAAATTAAAAGAAACAACATTAAAATAAAAAGTAATACATTATTAAAAAAACACTAATTGAATGCAATTTGATCAAAAATATAATAAAAAATATGAATAAAGACTCGGTCAAATTTTGATTCAATTCCATTCAAATCTAAACTCAATGCTCGACGTTGAATACTAAAGAGAATTGGATTTTTTAATTTAATTTGACTTAATTATTATAATTTAATTCGAACTAATTTTTTATTTAGTAAATTGGGTGGGTTGTTATAATTTAATTTAGACTAGATTTTTGTTTAATTAAAATTAATTTATTTTCTACACATATGATATGCAGATGGGTTCTTGATCGCACCGTATTTCGTGCGATTTAATACCTTTGTTAATTTCTTGAATACATTAAATTAATATGATTGATTTATTTTATTTATTTTTGTAGACTGTATTATGAGGCAAAACGGAACTGAAAAGAACCTACCCATGACTTGCGAACCAGGCAACCCAACACAATCACAAGAGCGCGTGCTAGTTAGCAGAAACAAATGAAGGCGTTTGGAGCAAAACGGAATAAATCGCACATTTTAGGTTGTTTCGACACATGTTCGTAATCAGGCCATAACTTTCACGTCAGAATTCCTATTGAGGTGATTTAAGATGATATGGAAAGAGAAGAAAAATATCTACAACTTTCATATTTTGGGTTTTGCCAGAATCGGACTATATCATGGTCTAAATTGAGCTTGAAGTGGCTGTATCTACACTGCCGGTAGTCTAATTTGAAGAAAAATAGAGATAACTGAAAACCCAACCCGTGACCCGATCCGACCCGCGAACTAACCTAGTTTTCTGATCAACCTAGAACCAATGAATGACCATTTAAGTCTATGGAACCAAGAATAGAAAGTGGTAAGGAGCAATCAAGGTCATTCAAATTATGAGGGGTCAAAAGTGTAAAAAAAAAAAGGTTGGTGCAAAGGAGTACATTCAAATACATCATTCAATTTTAAGACAGAAGGCTAGGAGAGAGATTGAAACATATTAGTTTCTTTTTCTTTTTTGGAGGGAGCCATATATACATCATTCATCTTTTCTTTTGGAGGAAGTTTTTTTTTTATATTTTTTTTATTTTCTTTCTTTTTTTATACATATTGTGGGATCTTCTTAGACCATGGTTGAATATCTTGGGAAGAATAAGGTCATGGACAACTAATCTCCCTTCAACCAGGTTAGGATTCGGGTAAGTATTTTAGCTTATGTAATATCGTATTTTTAATTTAATTTCAGATTGTGTGTGAACAATTGTATGATGATGAATATTGTGTTTAAAATAGTTTTACTTATGATTGAATTTATTTTTAAAGTGTTCTTGTAGAGATTGCGAATTTTAGATTCAATTGCTTCTAGAACGTTAGATCTAGTACCTGTGGTCTAGATCTAACGATCATACAATCGTATTATTAGAATTTAATTATTGGTTTGGATGGTTTATGCCTAAATTGTAATTCACCTTATATTAGAGTAACGTATGAATTACATCCCGAAGATAAATCATGCCGAAGAATAATAAATCAAATCTTTCTGAATAATTCCGACTTGTAGTTAAGAATACTTGTTTACATAAATTTGCATTAAAAAAAAATATGAAACCCACATGAATCCAAAATACGAAACCCGTAATTCCTAACCCGATTATCTATTTGTATTTGTTTTGGATTAGTATTTTATTTTTCTTATATTAAAACCCAAAACTCAAATCAAAATTCGTTTTAGTTAAAGAAAGAAAAATAATTGAATTTAATAGTTACAAGACCGATTTTTGTGGTTCGACACCCTACTTAAACACCATACTACATCAGTATCGTGGTATTATGTAAGGGTATTATTTTTTAGTGATCAGTTCTTAACATAATAAAAAAATTAATTGTGACAATATAAATATTTCAATAAAATTAAGTTTTATTTTTAATTTTAATACAAAATAGAATAAAAAATGACACCATTTTAACGCAACCAAACATATAGCAATTAACTATAGCATTGAAGGAAATATTACTTAACGCCATGATATTTCCTGTTTTAACTCCCAAAATTTTGAAATTAGGGTACATAAACGCGTTTGGTAAACACGTTTATGTTTTCAAATTTTGGGAGTAATGGATTTCTTGAATTTCTTGAAAATATGAGAAACAAAAAAAAAATGTTGATTTTTATTCATTCCCAAAACACTATTTCCACCACCACTCCACCGGTCATACGTTTAAAAAAAACAAAAAAACAAGAAATAAATGTTGCAATCAAACATGTCTCTTGTTTTTCTTCTCCTAAATTAAAAGAAACAATTTCAAGATAACCGTTGCTACGAAACATGTTTATGTTCTCAGAATACTCCAGAATGGAAACAACCTTCTCGTTCTAGTTTATTGGAAGTGGAAACAGAAAAACATAAACATTAACCAAACGCCACCTAAGGTGACGTTTGGCTAGCGTTTCTCATCCCAGAAAACATGGAACAGAAGCAGAAATCTGGGAACAATTCCATTTCTGTTCCCAGAAATTTGTTCTAGACATTCGAGAGCAAAATAAAAACAAAACTCAATTTTCTTGAAAAGAAAACACCAGGGCCTAAAAAAATGGGTACAAAAAGGAACTTACAAATTTCATTTCTGTAACCTTTAACAAGAAAGGTCATTTCACCTGCAAAAACAATAACAAGAAGAAAACCTTCAAAGGAAAGTTTGTATCTTTCCTTTCACGGGGTCGATCATTAGGTAGCGTTTGGTTCCATGGCAACATGGCATTTAAATTGTAAATGAGCGCATGCAAAATTCTAGACCCCGTTTGGTTACCGTTTCTGTTCCCGCTCCCAAAATTTTGGAATTAATGTACAAAAACGCGTTTGGTAAACATGTTTTTGTTTCCAAAATTTTGAGAATAATTTAGAAGTATTTTCTGAATTCTTTAAGAATTTGAAAAAAAATATATATTGATTGCTATCCACTCCGACAAACTATTCCTTGTACCACTCCCGGCACTCACCACTATTCCCACTATCACCCACGGGCCAGCACCACCACCAGCCACCATACATTTAAAAATAAAAAATAAAAAATTGCAAACAAACGTATTTTTTGTTTCTTTTGTTTTTGTTCTCATGAATCAAAAGAAACAATTTCAGTGCAACGATCGTCACCAAACATGTTTCTATTCCCAAAATACTCAAGAACAAAAACAGAATTCTCATCCCAATTTATTAGAAGTAGAAACAGAAACACTAACCAAACGCCACCCAAAAATACGTATATGCATCCATCATCATACATCATATTACCAAGACGAAGAAATTATAAATCACAAAAACAGGAAACAGTAAATGCAAACAAGTGTTTTCTGTACCAGAGAGGGAATAGAAACATATAACTTGGAACAAAAAAAATGTTACGGTTATGTTCCCAGAAATTTGTTCCAAAATCCGGGAACATAAAACACATTTTTTTGTTCCGATTTTTCTGTTTATACGAAAACTCAAAAAATATTACACACACCTAAATATATGCTTTCCAAATCGAAAATCTCTAACGAGGATTAAACCGAAAGAATTGACAAAAATTAAGTATGCTAAAAGAACACCAAGAGCCATTTATTGAACACCAAGAACTTGTAACATGAGCTAGCAAACCATGTTCCAACATTATTCCTAACAATATCTAAAAATATGCCCTAAAAAAAGGGAAACGACTATCTCTTTACACTATAATCATCTTCCCAAGAACGCTAGCAAACGAACGGAACCCTTAAAAACTGTACATTTCAATCAAGAGAATTCTCTTAAGGTGCGTTTGGGTGAGGTAGTTCAAAAGCGTATTTAATTTCAAGAACGAAGTTATCATTTTGTCCTTAAGAAATTTTATTACAAAAAAATTTACAAATTCCTTCTCGAAATAAAATACCCTTCTTCATCAAATACCACACCCAAATAGACACTCTTAAGAAATTTTGCAACCAAATATTTACATATTTCTTCTCGAAATCAAGTACGATCTTAAAATACCTCATGCAATGAGCCCTTACGAAATTGGAATCCCAAAATTGGAACTACAAATGAACACATGCAAGGGCAGCCCAGTGCACGAAAGCTTCAACCATTGCGGATCTTGGGAAGGGTCAGATATAAGCAACCTTATATAGAGAGGCTATTTTCAAGATTTGAACTCAGAACGTGCAAGTCACAATGGAGCACCATTGTACCCAAGGCTCACCCTCAAATGAACACATGTAAAACCTTGAAAATTGCAAAACATTTATTTTCAATTCCAATTCTTAGCAACCAAACGCTACCTTAATTTGCAACCTTGTCCCCGCCATCAAGCAAAGCTAAGCTCGACATATAACCGACCATGCGAAACGAACATGGCAAACCACGAATATCGGTATCCTTGATTGTTTGGCTATTCGGATCATACAAAACCAGCTTCCCATTACTCAATACAAGCATAAGCTCACCACCATCCATAAACCGCAATGGCTGCCATAAGGGCAATTGGGCAATGCTAAATTGTTTAGTCCAAGAATCTTCCACTCCATAATCCTTCATGAACCATATGTCCCAACGATCGCCCAATCCATCTCGAAAATGGAAGAACATCGATAATGATTCATCGTGAATCGAACTAGACAGGAACATTTGATCATAATCGACCCCACAATTCGTGGGAAATTCAATAGATCGAAACGATTCATTACACAAATCGAATGCCATGATTGAGTTAAAACCACCATCAAGTTTAAGCCTTCTGTAAGAAATCCAATGAACAGACATTTTCACAAACACGTTGTTGGACCAACACCTGGGGACGAAGCACGGGGCTATGGCGTCGATTTTTCTCCAGCGATTTTCGTCGAGCGAATAGATTAAGATTTCAGGCACGGCTTGATTGTCCAAATCGTACAGAATTTGTACAATTTTGAAGTCTCGGGCGACGGCGACGAAGCCAAATCCGACGATCATGTGAGAGAAAGTGTGGCGGAATCGATGGAGGCGGTGGGAATTCGGGACCATCTTGAGCTTTCCGATGCTAGGGTTCCAGAGAACAACGGCGCCGACGTTGGTGAAGGAATTGATGTCGAAGATACAGACGATTCCATTACAGGAACCGACGATTCGGAGGTATCCATTTAGGCTTTTGAAGGGAATTTCGAGTTTTTTTGCGTCGGAGAATTCGGAGGCGCTGCGGATGGAGTAGGAGGAAACGGTGTAATCGGGGGATTCATAGTAGAGAAGGAGACGGCGGTGATCGGAGGCGGCGCCGGAGATTGAGCAGGAGAGGTGGAGCTTTATAAAGTCGGGATGGGAGATAAGGGGAGGGCAAGATTTGGAGACGCACCTGAATTGGAGGAGCGATTTGGTGGGGACTCGGGAGAGGATGTCGAAGATGACGTCGCGGGGAAGGCCGGAGAGCTCGTTTTTCGGCATCGGAGAAATTCGCCGCCGACGACCACGGCCTTGGTTGCAGTAAGAGCTGTGCTATAGAGAATGTTGTTGTCTGTACTTGGCGTAGGATTCTATGAACAGAGTTTTTCACACAAGGAGAACTTACGCTCTGCCGGCTTTTGGTTTTGGCACAATCAAGGGTATTTACACTTGGTATGCCCAATTTTTAAAGACCATCTCATTTTAGTCCCTAACGTTTTAATTGTACATACAAAAACCACTAAAATTTGTAAATCAAATGGGTTTTCATCAAATGTCTCCATAAAGTCGTAAGACTGTGTATGAGGGGCTAATACCTACCCAGTGCCGAATATGATCAAGGAAGTTGGTAACCGGATGACAAAGAAGTCGACGACGGAAGCTCCGGTGATTGACAACTGTAAGTATAACAATCCTAAGGTAGCAAAATTCGTTGTCGGGTAAGTTCTAAATTACACGAAAGGTGTAACGATCTAGGTACTGTCTCGAAGAGAGACACGGTGAAATAAACATATATGTGGTTTGTGAAGATGTGGACTACTTACACTTGGACAGAAAGACCCTATGAAATTTCACTGTTCCCTAACGCTACGTTTAGTACGTTAAAATGGAACGGAATGAGTGTGCTATTATAATGAATGTGGTATTGGAATGGAATGGTCATTGCCATTCCTATGTTTGATGACAAACGGGATTAAACATGGTATTAGAATGGTCATTACCATTCTTACGTTTGGTTACAAAATACATTAAATATGGTATTAGAATAGCCGATAAAAACATAAATATGGAAACAAAATCTAGGAACAAAAACAAAAATAGAAATCTGGGAACAAAAGCAGAAATCTAGGAACAAAATAAAAATAGAAATATGAGAACAAAAACAAAAATATGAGAACAAAAACAAAAATCTGGGAACAAAAGCAGAAATATGAGAACAAAAACAGAAATCTAGGAACAAAAATAAAAACCAAAATCTGGGAACGTATTTCTGTTTTTGTTCCCAGATTTTTTTTTTGTTCTCATATTTTTATTTTTCTTCCAGATTTCTGTTTTTGTTTTGTTCCCAGATTTCTATCTTTGTTTTGTTCCTAGATTTCTATTTTTGTTCCCATATTTCTGTTTTTGTTCTCATAATTCTGTTTTTGTTCTCATATTTCTATTTTTCTTCCCATATTTCTATTTTTGTTTTGTTCCCAGATTTCTATTTTTGTTTTTGTTCCAAAATTTCGTTCTCATATTTTTGCTTCCGTTCCATGTTTTTTGGGAACAAAAATATAAAAGTAACATCACCATATTTTTGTTTTTGTTCCTAGAATTTTATTTCCTATTGTGAAAAATACGGAAACATTGGTATAGGTCATTATTCTTACCTAATACTTCATTTCATTTGGAATTAGGTAATCCCGGAATTACCTAATACCTCATTTCACTTGAGATTGACTAATCCCAAGAATTGTGAGATTAGTTATTACTTGGAAATGGGAATGAAAATCAATTCCACTAACCAAATATAAAAATAGAATGACCATTCCAATGGTCATTCTAATCCCATCTTGAATCCCACGTACCAAACGTCACCTAAGAGTGTTGCCATGTGTTTTGCAAAATGAATAACCATTAAAACCAAAACTACTTTTACATGACGAACTCTGAATGAAAGATGTACTTAAATTTTTGGTACAACTTGAATATCATATTTTTTTCAGTGTTCTTATCATAATAAATTAAAACAAATAATTTCAATTTTATACAAAAATTATATTTAAAATAAAAGAAAATTTTGACAATGTTATTAAGTAGTAAAAACCTTATGTATTTAGAAAAAATTGATAAGAGCATGTCAAAGAAAATAAAAATAAAAATTGTATTTTTCCGAAACGTTCCTTTGGAACTCCTTATGTTAAAACTTAAAACATTATAATTACCTAGTTGGAACATAATTTGTTCATCCCATGTTTGAAGAACACAAAAATCAAAATACAATTATTAAGTTTTAATTGTCTCCTAATCACACCACAATATGATTTTCAACCTCATCTGCAACCACCTTAAAAAAACACCAAAATTTAAAGAAACAACATTAAAATAAAAAGTAATACATTATTAAAAAAAAAAACACTAATTGAATGCGATTTGATCAAAATATAATAAAACATATGAATAAAGAGTCAGTCAAATTTCGATTCAATTCCATTCAAATCTAAACTCAAAGCTCGACGTTGAATATTGAAGAGAATGATACAACTAATTCTCACCCATGAGACTTTGATCTATATTGATAAAAGTACAGTACCTAAACGAACAGTGCTCCCTATAAAATAGTCAAATACCAAAAAAAAAAAAATAATAAAAAAAAATAAAACTCAACAGATCCATCTGACTAAACATAAAATGCTCCTAATTTCCAATGAATTGTTAATAATTGAATTTTTTTCTACTTCAATATAAGTTGAGTATGAGGAGAGTTTAGGCGAACAATGTAATTACACAAAGATGTCTTAAGTCTTTGATACACACAACACCTGCATTATTATCTCTTGAATAAACTGGTTAGAGTTCTTCACTACTTAAAAAGTACTTCAATTAGTACACAAACATGCATTTGACAACAACTTACAATGTGATTGAGACCGGAGAAGTGTGTCCAGATCATCTTTCACCAAGGTTGACCTTTCCCTCCAAGACGCCGGGCCAACTCAAAATCTTTTTTCACTGAAAAAAACAAAAACGATTTCAAGTAAAGTCACGTTTGGTTTCATGGAATTGGAGCTCCGTAATTGGGATTACAAATGAACATATTTCCATCCCAACGCTTGAATTTCATGTTACGAAATGCTACCTATGCTTAACAAGTGACTAGATATCTTCAATTAACCGCAATTTAAAAAATCAAAATCGATTGAATTGACCCCCCGAAATAGTGGTGTGGGTTTCTCTACACGTCGATCCAAACGAGCATTAATGCATTCGAGTAAGGCGTAAGGTATTTATTGAAGGGATTTAATTTTATTTTTTAAAAATGAGATTTATAAATTTCAAAGCCAAAATTCCTCAAGGATACCGTGTTTGATTTTGAGAAGGGATTTGAAAAAATTTCTTCACAAAAAATTCTTAGAGAAAAATTATAAATCACTTCTCAAAATTAAAAACTCTCTTTAAATACCTCAGCCAAATAGACAATAATGAATATTTTATTGTAGGGGGGTCTTGAACCTCTCTCAATCCCAAAAGTTATCTCATGAGGTGAGCCTTTTTGTCACGCTTATAACCTGATCACCAACCCCTTCCACATCCGATATGGGAAAAACCCAACAAGCTCCTCTTTCACACATCAGGCCTTTGGTCGGCTAACTCTCAACCAGTGTCTTCCATTGTAGCTATTGGGCTAGAATTGTTGTAACCTAGACTCTGATATTAATGTAGAGTGGTCTAAGCCCCTCTAAACCCTAAAAATTAGTTCATGAAATGAGACTTTCCCTCACCCTTATAACCTGACTATCAGCTTCTTCCACATCTGATGTAAGATAAATCCAACACTTAGTTAAACCCTTTATCGAAATTTGGGTTTACTAAATCAAATTTCTTCTTCAAATATCTTACTCAAAAGCAGTCTAAAATGTCTCACAAAAATAAACCAAATGAAAAATCACGAGCTATGGCAAGTATTCAACTCAGAGTAACATAAAGAACACCATATTCTGATGTAACGTCATGCTAGTCTTGGATTTTATATGAAAATAACCACACCAAATAACATGTATTCTAAACACTGACTGCAAATCAACAATGGGCTCATATCACCCACAATAGCTAATCCTTCAACTCCTAAAACCCTTGTTCAAACTACATTGTAGCACTAGGAATTATGAATGACATTACATACCTACAAGACGAAGTCACCCGCCCATCGGGTACAACCAAATGAAGCACTGTCGCAGGAAGTTACATCGAGCGATGAAACACAAAACTCTGCGAACATTTTCACCACGCTTGGCTACTGTCTTTGTTCCTTGATTTTTGTTTTCACTCCCAAAATTTTAGGATTACTGTACAAAAATGTGTTTGGTAAACACATTCCGTTCCAAAAATTTTGAGAGTAATTTCGGAGTAATTTATGAATTTCTTAAGAATCTTATAAATAAAAATAAATAAAAAATGTTGATTCCCATTATCATCCCACAAAATTATTCTCATTACCATCCCACCGCCCACCACCACTACACCGGTCACCAACAACCAGCCGGCCACCACCACGTTGGACACCACCATGCCGGCCACGGCAACCACGACCCTACCAGCCACCATACATTTAAAGAAAAACAAAGAACAAATGTTGCAATCAAACGTGTTCTTGTTTCTTTTCTCATAGATTAAAAGAAACAATTTCAAAGCAACGGTTGTTACCAAACATGTTTCTGTTCCCAGAATATTCTATAATGGAAACAAAATTCCAATCCCAATTCATAATCATGCAGATAGAGTTGCAATAAAAAGAACTTACTTAGTGTTACACGCTTCGCATGAATCGTACATAGCATTGCATCTTCAAACAAATGAACCAAATAATCCTCAGCCGCCTATGGAAGCAGCCAACTGTAAGTACATATACGTATGATAAATGTCATGAATTACAGCAGAATCAGCTCTTCACATCCAATTGAACTAAAAGGCCTTATAAAAGAACTCTTGATTTATTCATAAACAAAGAAGAAAATTAATAAAGTTCCATATCAACTGCTTTTATCATGCCAAGAAATGTTTTTCCAACCAGAAAAATTCTAAAGCACCATTGATAAAAAAAAAAAATGAAAAAAAAGGGTAGTCCAGTACACGAAGGATCCTGCCATTTTAGGGTTTGGGGAGGGTCAGATGTCCGTAGCCTTACCCCTGTTTACAGAGAGGCAGTTTCCAAGATTTGAACCCGGGACTTTCAGATTACAAGAGAGTAACCTTACCATTGTACCCAAGATCGGGACATCCAGGTCACAATGGGACAATCTTACCATTGTACCCAAGATTTTAAATTACTTTATAAAATCAAATCAGTTATTTTGACAAAAAATTATAAGAAGGCAAACATGTGTTTGAAAGTGTAGAGAACATCTTAATGTTACCCCTACAAATGATCTTTAAATCCCAAAAAAAAAATATAGATGATTAAAAAAAGTGGGTGGAGAGGTTCTAGTCCATCAATCCTCATTGATCTCTTAAACATAAAAATTGAAGAAGCAAAAAACAACTATTTTTTTTACAAAAGAAGTAGCTAAAATCAAGTTTTTGCTTTATTTTGATTTTTAAAAGCATTTTTTCAAATACAAAACAAACGCTATTTTAAAATTAAAAGGAAAAAAGTACTTAAGAAAAGTGTTATCAAACGATGCCTAAGCTAATTTCACTTGCTCGTGTTAGAATCCCGCATCAAATTTGTAAGGCTTCCCAAAAGGAGTCTATATATGAAAAGAGTTACTCCACTTGATACTATATAATATTAAGTTGGAACCTCCTAACATGGTATCAGAGTTAAGTTTGAGAAGTTTCATTTGTTTGTCCCCTATTGTTTGAATGGTTGTTTTGTTTCTTTTGTTGTGTGATTGCATCACGCAAGACGAGGTTGCACGTGAGAGTGGGTGTTAGAATCCCACATCAAATTTGTGAGGCTTCCGGAATTGGTCTATATATGAAAGGAGTTACTCCACTTGATACCATACGGTTTTAAGTTGGAACCTCCTACCAGCTAGTAGCTCTTTTTAAATAACAACCTATGTGTAATTCACCAGAAGTGTGCAAAATTTTGAAAAAGTAAGTACTACAAAACTACAAGGAAGCCAATTTAGCGCGAAGGTTTGGTCCTCAACAAGGACAACTAATGAAAATTGCCATTGCACCAATTAGGGGGAAGAGTGGAAGGCCAAAAGTTAGCCCATTCATAAGAATGTCTTCTTCGGATTTAGAAATTGAGGTGCACATATAATGTTTATAAATTTAATGCTTATTAAGTTGAGGCTTGCTTGAGAGAATCTGCAAACTAATGCATACGAAAATCCGAAAGACAAATTCCCACATCATGTTACATGTATGCCATCATAAAGAAAAAAACAACTAATTAGACAAGGAGTCACACTACCTCTTGAAGAGCTATTAGAGCTTCAGCTGTCCAACGGGTGACATCTGAAGAAAAGGTGTAGGTAATTTCTTTTACCTGCCGAAAGTAATGAACACTGCAAACTAAGTGTGGTACAAAAATTATAATGAAACCAAATAGGATGCAAGTGAATACGACTCAAGTAACATAAAGTATTGGTTTCACAAATATGTGCAAAAAATAAAATTGGAGGTATGGCATCAAATTAAATACATAAGAGTGATATGGCACAGGCGTAATTTCATTGTTAAGAAATTCGAAGAGTGCAAAAGGTACTTATAACCCTCTAAACATATATCATACTTCTGTTTCACCAACAAATTTATTCTCATGTTGCTCGTTGGCACTTAAAACATTGGAGAACTATGTAACAGAGTGATGACCGGAAAAAAAAAAAAAAAAAACAGAACTTCACTTTAATCTAAGCCCCAGCACCCACCCACCATCCGAAGAAAAAACAAAGGCGGGGGGGTGGGGGGCGCATATTGCCACGCCATAAACCTCCTCCTCGTCATTAGGTGAAAGCTCCTATCTCATGAAAAAAATTAACGCAACAAAATGTCTGCATTGAATCATGTGGTATTTGAAATTTTCATGTCAAACCTAATAATATTCAAATAAACTGAGAAAATGGGATGCAATGTGAATATATGAAGTATAAACAAATAAATCGATTACCATTGCATTTGATGCAAATATTTCATTCAGATTTATATCAAATTTGAAAGAAAATACATTTATTGAATATTTCAGGAGAGGGACAAAATATGCACTTCTACAAAGAGTTTGAGTGAGGAGTGCGCGACAAAAAAATCTGCTGAAAATGGTTTAAACGGTACGGACATCTAAATGTTGGACAGAAGCCAATTTACACCCCCCCCCCAAAAAAAAAAAAAAGTAGAAAAGAATGAGTAATTTAAGGCTTTGTCATTTGAGCGCTTAATACAAATAGAGACCAATTTACACTAAAAGAACATACATGTCGAGATCAAATTTATCAGATCAATCGGAAGAGCCGACAGTTAAAAAAAAAATGCCTAACTTGCAAATACATGGGACACAGTTCCATGGACAATTGTTTTTAATTCAGTTCCCTCATCTTAATTTAGGTGTGAAGTTGAGCAAGGTGTTTAGTAGAAAGTATAGTAGCAGCATGCTTGAAAGAATTTAATCAATTACGTAAGGTACTTCATCTTGTAATCGTTGAAAAGAACATAAAGAAAAATGATTCCCCCAAAACAAATATTAGCCTTATACAGAATAAGACTTCCTTAGGAATCCAATGGGCCTAACTCACTCTCAAAAGACGCCTTGAAAGAGGAAGATTACCCCTAGACTTATATATAACTCAGGATCGGGTAACACAAGCGATGTGGGATTCAACACGCCCCTTCACGTGCAGGGTGGACTTTGACAAACCACTGCAAATGGATATCAGAGGGCTCAACATCAATGTGGGATTCAACATACCCCCTCACTTGCAGGGTGAACTTTGATAAACCATTGTGAACGGCGATCGGGGGGCCAACATTGATGTCGGATTCAACACGCCAAATATCATATGAAAAGTCTGGCTCTAATACCATGTAGGAACCCAACGGACCTAACTCACTCTAAAAGATGCCTTGAAAGAGGAGGATTACTCCTAGACTTATATATAGCTCAAGATCAGTTTACACAAGTGTTGTGGGATCAATACTTCCCTTATTAGCTGATATCAACTCAGTATGAAAGACTGTTACTTGATAGAATGAAAAATGAATTTAACTGTTTGAGAAAGTTGTCTTGCAAAATAAAGACAATAAATAAGAACAATCTATAAAAATAGATAGCATGATCATACTAAGCCCAACTGTGTCTTATCTAAAATGACTATGCAAAGAGCTTCCATTAAATCATCAATACATGGGCAACTGAAAAAATTTACGAGTCATGCACCTGCAAGAATTAAGATAGTTTAAAGGTTTCGTATGCAAACATCTACTTGTGTTTGTGTGTGTATAGAGAGAGAGAGAGAGAGAGAGAGAGAGAGAGGTACTGTTCTAATGAAAGGAGCAGCAGGAATGACAAGCTTCCAGGTTTTCTGGAAATGCCGAATCTCACGAAGAGCCACCGTCCCCGGTTTGAAACGGTACCGCTTCCTTTGCGTCTGGGTGGCTGGTGAACCTGAGCATTGTCATTTACTCAAAATGGTCAAATAACTTATCGGAGCAACATCCATCCCGACAAACCCATAGGAAATTAAAGGGAAAAAAAAACTCACTTGTTGGAGCACTTCTTCCTCTTCTCCCGGTAGGCGTCTGTAATTAAAAGTCAAACCAAAAAAAACACAACAATCACTTCTCCTAAATACTTCGAAACCTCTTAATTCAAGTTCCAGCTGATCGTTCACACAGATACGTACCGAACTCGTTCCTGGAGATGCCTGATCTGTGGTTATAGAGAGCGAAATTAGGGTTTAAGCACAAATCTCAAGTAAGTGATCGTATATCACTGAAAACATAAGAAATGCATAAACGCACACATACAAAGCTAGAGAGAGACATAGAGAGAGAGAGAGATGACCAGATGATTTGGGGCGAAGTCGCGTTCTCTGAGCAAAGTGCTTGGTCCTCGCCATCAATTCGTTCGATAAAATGCCAAGGTGACCGATTAACAAACTATTCTTCCTAAAGTCGATTCCAATTTCAACAGATCTCTAGGTTTCCGATTATCTTTCTTCTTCTCCGGCGAAGTTCCGAATTCAGATTGCAGAGTCGAGTAGCTTCACCGAAGCGAAATCATTTTCCCGCTCGATTTCACTTTTTTCTTTTTGAATTTTTATACTTAGTTTAGTGATGAGGGCAAGAACCAAACTGTGGTGCCACATCTTTGTCTTGTCGCCCCAAACGGCACGTACATGTTTGTGGGGATTTACTTATGACCGTTAGGGCTAATAAGGAATTCGCATTTTAGAATTCAAATAAAAATTAGAATTTTCTTTTAGTGGTGTATATAAGGTAGCCTTGGATCTCTCTCAATGTCAAAAGGTAACTTATGAGGTGAGATTTCTCTTTACACTTATAACCTGACCACTAACCTCTTCCACATCCGATGTGGGATAAAGTTAACAAGTTTTTCCTCACATGTCAGGTCTTTGGTCGGCTAACACTCAACTAGTCTATCCCTCTATAGTTATTGGGCTAGAGATGTTGTAGTCTGGACTCTGATATCAGTGTAGAGTGATCTTAAACCTCTCTCAACCCCAAAAGCTAATCCACGAGTTGATGTTTTCACTCACACTTATAATGTGGGAAAAAAACTAACAGGTAATACCTACAATCAGTTTGATAGGACAAATAAAAAAAAAGCAATCCCAGTAGTTTATAAGGATGGTCATGAGCCGGGCCGGGCCGGGTTCGGGCCGGGCTTAGACTAGTGTATCTGTGTATTACAAAAAAATGTTGGGCCCTAGCCCGGCCAGGCCCTGTGATCGGGCCTTAATTATATGCCCAAGCCCAGCCCTATAAGAAAATTTTAAGCTCAAAGCCCAGCCCTATTTTTTTTTTTTTAAATTTCAAAAATAAATACAAAAAATTCAACACCAAACCAATAAGAAATATTAAAATTACAATTTTTAAAATAAACCAATATTCCAAACAAACTAAACCAATAAGAAATATTAAAATTACAATTTTTAAATAAAACTAATATTCCAAATATTAGGGTTATATTGTAACGTATATATCTATATATATTTTATTTTATTTTTTTAAATATCCTTCGGGCCGGGCCGGGTCGGCCCTAAAATTTTTTAATCTTGCCCAAGCCCGGCCCTAATTTTGATCAGACCCTAATACCTAGGCTCTGGCCCGACCTGTGGGCTTAAACTCTAAGCCCAAGCCCTAAAAAAATAGGGCCGGGCCGTTCGGGCTGGGCGGGCCCCCAAGCCCATGACCATCCCTAGTAGTTTATGTCCCTTCAAAAGCGAACGGGCCAAATCTTAATCATTGATGTTTAATCCTTCACCTTTTGAAAAGACTAAGTTATACTCCCAATGTGATTTTTCACTAGTCGGACCTTCAGGTTCATGCTGCACAAAGACGCGCAAACCTATATGTTCGGCTAACGTTATGGTGCGCGAACCTATAGGTCTGACATTTTTAATTATATAAAGACCTATAAGTTTATGGAAATTGCGATTCTCTAACAAAAAAGCTTTATGGCCAAAACTAAAAAAAAAAAAAAAAAAAAGGCTTTAAACTTACCATTGATGCACGGAGTCATTCGTCACTCATACTGAATTCAATACGCATTTTGTTGTTGAATTAAACTGGTCCCAAAGAGTTTGCATCTGAGAGAGAAAATTGTTGGTCGACTAACCAGGTTCTTGGCGCATAAATGGAGGATATTTAGGAGCTGATATTGATGAGCAAAATCGGCAATAGTGTATCGTGTTGCTAGAAAGTTCCAAACTGGCCACTACCAAGCAGTAACGGAAGACAAACACTTGAGAGATGATCCTAACTTGAAAAAGCAAAGACTAATTTTCCTATTCCATCTTATTTTTTTATAGAAAGAGCACTCGATCAAAAGGGAGCATAAGCAAGCAAGTCGCCTCTCTCTTCTTTAATCTTCACTTTCTTGCTGTATATTATAATTAATAAGAAGAAAGGGACTAGGCAGTCAGAATCGGCCAAAATAATTATAAGTGACCTCTATCACTAAAAAAATAGACATTTGAATATTGTGTTAATTGAAATTTTTGATATTTCTCTTACATAGAACTGGTGTAATTGAAATGCAAGTGAACATTTGTAGAGCGCCAATAATAATTCCCTTAGTATTTCTGTCCTATATTTTGAATTATAATACTCATTGTACAGACTAATTTCGTGTCCTGAAAATCGAGATAAGAAAAGTATGCTAGATATCAATCTTTGTTAAATTTTTTAGTGCGGGTAAGATGTCTAATATAATTTCTATTTCATAGAAAAATCATCTGATTTGTTTCTTGGAATGGTTGAATTATGAGGGACTGAGTAGCTTGATCTCGGTGTGATTAATTAATATTTTTCGATATAAGCAAAGAAAATTTACGGGTTTTATTGTTGATTTAAACTTGAATATTTGGACTTGAAAATTGCTTGAATGTTGGACGTGAACACCGAAGGGAGCTTTATGTTGTCAACTTGTTGGAATTTCACTTCTTCTTTTCAAGATTTATGTTTCTCCATCTTGGTATTTCCGTTTATGTCATTTTTTTGTCTTTTTCTCTGATTGTGAGCCACCTCTATTTATAAAAAGAGTGATGTGTCTAATAATAAATAATTTTTAGTCAAATACTTGTTAAGAAAATATATTAATTAAAATATTTATTTATTTTCTCCCAAGTGAGTCCGCTTGACAAATGACACGGTTTTATTAGCCGTTCTCTCGTCCCATGTATCAATTATTTAATTGACACATTATTTGATTTAAATGGTTGACAATGATTCCAACTTGTACACGTGAATATCGATATTATCACAAAAGAATATCGATCTCCCGAAAAAATGCCAAAATATCGATCAACCAATCAGGTCTCATATACGTAATTCACAATCTTTTTGTGATGAAATACCGTCCAAAAAAAGTTCAGAATTCAAAGTACAAATTAACATAAATTTCAAACACTATTTATGACATAAATAACAAGCATTTTAAAAAAGAAAATACAAAAACTGGCAAACTAGGGATTATTATGCAAACACACACCAAAAAAAAAAGTGTTCTTGATGTATGAAGTGAATACAAACTAAAGAAATAATATAAGAACTTGGAAATAGTAGTAATGGTGTACAAAATTCCCTGGCCAAAATAAGATTATGTTTTAAAGCTTTCGGTTTTCAACTCTTTATGGTTTTGAAGGAGTCGGGGATGTCGGAGGCCTCCAATCTGGATACTGCAATCAGAATCGAGAACAAAAAAATGGGAACACTTGATCAGATTGTGTTCTTGAATATAATAATGTGGCGTTTGTTTAGTGTTTCTATTCCCAGAAAATTCAAAAAGCAGAAACAGAAATAACACTACAGAAATGCGATTACCGTTTCTGTTGTTAACCACATTTCTATATTTGTTCCAAGTTTTCTTAACTGAAAAAGAAGAACGGAAATTTGGGAACAATTTGCTTATGTTCCCAGAAATTTGTTATAAAAATCTGTGAAAAATAGAAGCACATTTTGTTTTTTCGTTTCAAGGGGGAAAAAAGGCTAATTTGTCGCTACTTCATGTTTATATTCCCAGATTTCTATTTTTGTTCTCAGAAAACTTAGAATAGCAAATGAAATCCGTGAACAATTACGTTCTGCTCCCAGAACTTTGCTCTAAAAAAATATAGGAACTAAAAAAGAAACACATTTTTTTTGTTTCCATAATTCATGCTTCTGCTTCCACTTTTCTAGGAACAAAAACAAAACACTGCTAAACAAATGCCACTTTAGACAAAGACAGAAACAAAGCGGAACTTACAGAAGGGTAGGGTGAAAGCGGTCTCGGGGTGACAGGAGGAGGCGATTCTGATTCAGTGTTAGATTCTGTTTTAGGAGCTGAATTGATCTGAGGAGTCGTAGGCGGCAGCTCAGAAGCTGCTTCCACTTTTAGTGGTTCGGACGCTTCAGCAGCGCCTGCGTCTACCGGCGCAGGCAGAGCTTTGCCATTAACAGGAGACGGCAAAAGCGCCTTCCCAATTTGCTAATTTTCCACAAAAATTAAAATAAAATTCAACTATATTACAATTATTCAATTTATAAATCATTATAAATATTAAGAAGACTGAAATTAGCTTATTAACCATTTTCATTCTAGAAGGAGAGCCTTGACGCAACGGTAGAAGTTGTCGCCATGTGACCTGGAGGTCACGTGTTCGAATCGTGAAAACAACCTCTTGCAAAAGCAAGGTAAAGTTGCATATAATAGACTCAAATGGTCCGATCTTTCTCCGGACCCCATGCATAGCGGGAGTTTTGTAGCACCAGGCTGACTTTTTTATTTTTTAACAATTTTGATTCTAGTTTAAAAATGCTATTTTCTTGTAAAACCGGAGCAAAATACAACTAAAAATTTCACCAAGAAAAAAATTGTATGTTTCTTGTAGACAACCAAATGGACCTGTGTTCGTGCGTCCAAAATTTAAGGGAGTTTATACTCGAGACACTTCCAGTCATTTCGACTAATACCAAGATTTTATCCCTTATCATTTTCATAATACATTAGACACCTTTTATCACATTTTTTGAACAAAAATGCCCTTATAACATATTTTTTTTCGTATTCTTTTATTTTTCTTTTTATTTTCTACTCTCTCTTCTCTCTTGTTTTCTATTTTTTGCTTTTTTCCGTAGTTTCTATTTTATTGCTCTATTTTTATTTCCTTAATTTTTTATATATGGTGTTTATAGAAAACAAAAAATCAAAAGTAAAAAACTAGAAGAAAAAAATCATAAATAAATAAAAAAAAAAAAAATTTAAATTTAAATTTAAAATAAAATAAAAATAAAAATACATATATATTAATTTTTTTTAAAATCTACTTTTTTATTTTTCAAATCCATTTTTTTTTTTCATTTTGTTTTCTAGATTATTACTTTTGATTTTTTTTTTTTTTAATTTTCTACAAATACCATAAAAAAAAAAGTAAAACAAATAAAATTAAATAAAAAAATAAGAAATAAATAATAAAATATATTATGTTACAAAGATTATCAATAAAAGGTGATGGAAATTGTTTTAGGTAACCAAACTGAAAAAGAGAAAGGATGTCTCAGCTATCATGAAAATGCCATGGGAGGTTCTTGGTATTTGTCGATATCTCGGATATTTAAACTCCAATTTAAAGTATGAAGTACCTTAATCTCATCTACGAGCTCTTTTGGGGCGACTTTCGTGTTCACAAATTCATCAACTTCTAGCAGAGTTTGCTTTCTAACCTGTGAAAAAACAGAAAAAAAGAAAAACCAAAGTGAAAATAGGAAATTATTATTTTTATTTAATTTGTTCGAGGAAAGCAAAAGCAAAAGCATAATATATATATATATATATATATATTTGTATAAATCAAACCTCTGCAAATAGGAGTTTCTGGCTGACAAACTGTAGAAGTGCAGCTGAACCTATGAGCTGGAGTATTGTTCCTACCTGATATTACATGCACATCGTAAGTTTTACGACATTAGTGTTAAAAAAGAAAAAAAAAATTGTTCCCGTGCTTTTGGGAACAGAACAGAATAGAAACAGATTTTTATGTTCCCATATTTCTGGGAACAGCAAAGAACCGAAAAAATATATTTTTTTGTTTTTATTTTTTGGAACTGAAACAGGAAACATAAGAATATATATTTATTTATTTTTGTTATGATCACAATAGTAGTTCTCAATCTCTAGGAGTATAACAGAAACATATTTTTTTTAAGTTCTCAGAAAACATGAAGGCTTGGGGCATGAAAAAGAAACAGACAAAAAATGTTTTTTGTTCTGCTCCACAAATTGCTCTAAAAATCTGGGAACAGAACAAAAACATTTTTTTTTTTTAATTTCAGTTCTCAGAAAACTTGGAGCAAGAAAAATAAAAACAGACAATTTTTTTTTGTTCTGCTCCACAAATTGATCTAAAAATATGGGAACAAACAAAAACATTTTTTTTCCCGTTTCTGATCCAAGTTTTATAGGAACAAGAAAAGAACAGAACAGAACAAAAACACTAATCAAAAGCCAACCGAATCAACAAACAAGAGAAAACAAAATTTTAACGCAATAAGAGAGAATCCTAACCTCGGAAAAAACTAATAAACCTAATCCGGCAGCTGCAGCAACCCCAACTGCAACAGATACAGCCTCGGAACCCTCCTGCAATTTATTTATTTTATTTTTATTTTTTCATAATGCTTCCTAAATCATTGTGGCTGATATATATATATATATATAATGAAACAAAAAACATACCCCAAGAGCATCACCAATGGCATCAGTGAAGTTACCAATATCAAGACTCAACGTCTTCTTCGGTAATTTCCATGGAAGACCACTACTCTGTATTCACAAGGATATACATTCAGTTTTGAACCGCTTAAGGTCGCGTTTGTCTAGTGTTTCTGCTCTCAGATTTCTGTTTTGGTCAAGCACAAAAATCCGGGAATAAAAGTTCTGTTTCTGTTCTGTTCCCAGAAATTTGTTGAGCAAGAAACATATTTTTTCCTGTTTTCCCGTTTCTATTCCAAATTTTCTCACTTTCTGAGAATGGAAACAGAAATCAGGGAACAAACCACTAAACAAACACCGACTTACTCATTTGAACATAAGCAAGACATCGATGTCAAAAGATGAAAAAAATTGAGTAGGAATTCGGAATGGCAACAACCATCCATCCTTGTTTCTGTTTTCTGGGAATGGAAATAGAACGGGAACAAAAACACTAACCAAATGCCATCTTACTCATATGAACATGAGAAATATTTAAGTGGCGTTTGATTAATGTTTCTGCTTCTCTGAGAAAGAATCGTGTTTGGTAACGATAATTATTCTTAAAATATTTTTATAATTTCTTGGAATAAAAAAAAAAATGTCTTCGGTTGCAACTAAACTTGGATCGGCGTGGTGGTGGCCAGCATGGTGGTGGTGCCGGAGTGGATGGTGGTTCCAGCATGGGTGGTGGCGGCGGATGGGCGGTGTTTCTCAAATTCTTAAGGAATTTTAGAATTAATTCCAAGATTTTGAGAATATTTGAGAACAGAAAAATGTTTACCAAACAAATTTCTGTATATTAATCCAAAATTTGGGAGCAAGAATAGAGATGAACACACACACATATATATATAGTAAGCAGTGTTCGGGAAAACGCAACCAACCATCCATCCTCGGCTTCCTTCCGCACCATCTTTTATTGCATAGGCAGCTTTGAAGCCATTTGCAGTGACCAGCTCCGCAACAAGTTCAGAATTCCCATCAAATCTGGCTTCATCACAATTCACCAACATATTATTCACCTTCATACACACACACACACACATATATACATATATTGTGAATGCATGCAAATTTTTTAGATTTTTGTACGCGTTCATTTCTAATTCCAATTCCAAGAAAGCAAACGACACGACGCCCAAGACATAAACATATTGGATGATCGTCAAATTTGGAGAAGAAATTTGATTTAGAAAATGAATCTATAGAATTTCGAAAATTCCAAAATTTCTCTAGGTAGTGTTTGGTGTCATGGAATTGAAGTCTCAGAAATGGAATTTGAAATGAATACGTGTAAAAATTTAAACGTTAAATGCATTTATTTGTAATTCCCATTTCAAGGCTTCAATTCCGTGCTGCCAAACGCTACCTAAGGAAATTTTGAATTTTTTTTTTTCAAATCAAATTTCTCTTTCAAGTACGTCACTAAAACGTAGAGCAAATATCATAAATCCCTTTTTTAAATCAATTTCATTCTTCAAATGCACTCTAAGGGTGCGTTTGGGCGAAGGTTTGTGGGAGAATATTTAATTTTAACACGGGATTTTTGAAATTCATAAATTTAAATTCCTTGTTTGATTATTGTATAATGGAATCCGGGAAAAAAATTTAAATTTCGAAATGGAATTTAAGGGGATAAAAATGGCATCTCTAAATCCCTTCCAAAGAATCTTCCCCCCTTTTTTATCCTTTTTTTTTTTTTTTTATTTAAATCCTTCCAGATGAGTAAATATCTCCATTTCCATTTCGAGATAAAATTAAATCAATACAATTTTCAATTTCAAAAAATACGCCAAACCAATAAATTTACAAATGATGAAATTTTCAAATTTTAAAATTTCAAAATCCCATCATCTATAAGTCCCATGAATTTAATGGTGGGTTTGTCCCACATCGGATTGGAAGGAGCTGGTAGTCAGGTGGTAAGTGTGAGGGAAAGTCTCATCCAATGAGCTATTTTTGGGGATTGAGAGAGGCTCAAGACCACCTTATACTAGAGGTGATCATGGGCCGGGCTGGACTTTAGCTAGAGTATAATAAAAAAATATTAGGCCCTAGCCCAACTCGCCCTTATGATCGGCCCCTACATTCATGCCCAAACCCAGCCCTACAAAAAAAAATCAAGCCCAAACCCGACCCTATAATTTTTTTTTAAATTTTAAAAATAAATATTAAAATATTAAATCAAGTCAAATCAATATTGTTATTCACATTCATATGAAATCAAACCAAACCAACATTGTCAAGCCAAACCACTGAACCAACATAGAGTTCAAATTATAGTTCAAACCAGGGTTGAGTTTGTTTGATGAAATAAAATGAATTAGGGTTGAGTTTGTTTGATGTCTATATATATATATATATATATATTTAATTAATAGTCCTTGGGCCAAGCCAAAAAAAATTGGCCTTACCCAAGTCCGACCCTAAATTTAACCGGGCCTGAAAATTAAAGCCTAAGCCCTGTCTATGGGCTTAAAACTAAAACCCAAATCCTAAAATAATAGAGTCGGGTTGAGCAGGCCCTGGGGGCCATGACCACCGCTAGCCTACACTGGTATCAAAGGTCATGTTACAACATCTCTGGCACAATAGCCATAGAGGGCGAATCTGGTCGAAGATTAGCCAACTAAAGGCCCGATGTGAGAAGGAGATTGTTGGGTTTATCCCACATCAAATGTGGAAGGGACTGGTGGTCAGGTTATAAGTATGAGGGAAAATCTCTCCTCATAAGCTGCTTTTTGGGGTTGAGAGATGCCGGAGACCACCCTTCAATACATTTAACAAACTAGTGTATACTCTAAGCCTAAAGACAAGCACCAATTTTGAATATCGTATAGTTAGTCCAACTACACTTTGTTGAGATATTTACTTTCTCAATAAAATCTAAATCAACGGTTGAAAATGTCTTCAACTATCCAATGGCCAAAAAAATCTTAAATGTGAGATCTGTTATGATTTATTATATAGATTACTTATTCAAACGCACTTTTAATAACACAAACTAGAATCTTTTCACTAACTATATCCAGTTATTCTATTACTTAAACAATACACAAATTCAATTAAAATCTATAACATGAACTAAAAAATCATTAATTTTTTTTTACTGAAAATCTTACTTGTCTAGAATGAACAATGTAGTACTCCCTGGTTCCTTAAACCTCAAGGAAAGCTTCTTCAAGAACCCTAATTTATCTTCACCTTTATAAAAAACCGGCACCGGCTTCTTCTTCAATCCCCGAATATCCGGACTACCGACTTGCCTCACCTCAGCAGGCTCTCTTATATCAACCAACTGGGCATTTTGATCCTCACCCAGTTTTGCATAAGCATTTTTGGCTGTTTCAACACCCCATGCCTTTGGCTTACCCAAAATATTGGCTACAATCACCGGCACAGCCAAAACGGCTAACCCGCCGGCGATAATGACAGGATTTTCAACGGCAAAATTGATGAGGGAATCAAGAAACTCACCTGCATTGAAGTCGGAAGAAAAGGTGAGTGACTGATTTAGGGCCTCCTCATATGTGAGAGCTCCGGCGAAGCCGGTGGTGAGGGCGGAGGAGAGGAGGAAGAGGCCGCCGGAATGAGAGATTGTTTTTGATAAACCCTGTTTTGGGTTGGTGGTGAAAATTGGGAATTTTGGTTTTGGAGTGGTGGGTATTGACTGGTTTTTTCTGGGTTCTGTTCTTCTGTCGGAAAGAACAGAAATTGGTGGCAGTCTTAGTGCATTCAGGGCCTCCATAGCATAATTCTTGATCACACCATGAAGAGGAGATAGTCTCTCTCTCTCTCTCTCTCTCTCTCTCTCTCTCTAGTTTTGCAGAATCTGGTTCTTTTATCAGTGCCTTACCTTCAGGATTCAGTGGGTGCAATTTGGTTGAGCTTGGGGGGGGGGGGGGGGGGGAGAGATTGTTTGTAGGGATGAAGCAGCAAGCAATGGTGTGATGACACCTTGGCAAGTGAAGATTTTGGGTATCGATGGGTTGGGTAAATGATTGTGTTTTGTGTGGCTGAGAAATGCCCAGAAAGAGAGGAAAGAAGCAGCCTTTGGAAGTGTGATGAAACTGCTTACTAGTACATTTGTTTTGTGTCAATTTAAGTCTACCTCGACTGATACAATCTTAACGCACATTCTTTCATAAGACTCATTTTTTTGTGATATATTTAGAATTAAATTTAAAATTTAATTTCAAAAATACTTTATAAGAGAATCGAATCCTAATTGACTGAAAAAAAATAAAAAAAAATCTTCTCTTTTCCCTTCTTCCCATCGGACTAAATACCTCTTGAGTTGCACCAGTACATTTGTACGAGAAGAAACTTCCTCCTTGGCGTTGCTCCAAGTAGGACATAATAATAATTATGGGTTTTTGACACTTTGCGCTCCATTTCAATCCCGTTCTTTCTTTTCATTTTTCTTCCAGCTCAAATATTCAGAAATAGACATGCGTGCACGTACATACATATATAGAGAACGAAAGAGATTTGTAAAAGATTTATAAAGGGGGAAGAAAACGTTGAAAATGTCCATAAAAACACCTGAAAATAATGGAGTGCACGACAATTGACTATATGTTGTCCAAAATTGTGTTTGTTAATCAATTTTAGAAAAATCACAAGTGAGTTTCTCTTTTGGGCTACTTTTAAAAGTTAGGAGAATGGTGTTTTTAAAAGTCAAAATATTTTTTTTTTAATTGATGAAATTTTATGTGACAAAATTACTCTTATTTTTATTTTCTTATCACAAAATTATATTTAATTATTTTATTTTATGTTATTTTAATTTTTTATTTGAAACATGTAATATATCTAAAAACTTTTATTTTACAATTTTTTTTTTTTTGCAATATCTGAAAACTTTTATTTTATAATATTTTAAATTTTTTATTTCCAATATAAAACATTTTTAATAGTAAAATTTTGGCCAAATTACAATTTTGGTCTTCGTATTTGCACGTATTTTTATGTTTGCCTCTCCAATTTTTTTATTTTTTTTGTCAAAATGATCGTCGTATTTGTAGCCTTTTTTTAAGAGTCTCTTCTGTCAAAAATTGGGATTAAATCTAAAGGATTTGAGAGTAAAAAGGTAATTTAGTCATTTTACTCTAATAAATTCTATATGATTTTTTTAAAAGTCATTCAAAGTTGTAAAGAGCAAAGTGTGGTGGTCTGATGGCCGTTGTGGGCGAGGGAGCCAAATATACACACCCAGCAGAAGATAGAGTGAGAAATTGAAAGAATTAATTACACTTTGCCTCTCACAACTTTGAATGTCTTTTAAATAAAAATCATATATAATTTATTAGAGTAAAATGACTAAATTACTTTTTCCCCTCAGATCCGTTAGATTTAACACAAATTTTTGACAGAATGACCTCTTAAAAAAATGACTGCAAATATGAGAACCACTTTAATAAACAAAAAAAAATTAGAAAGCTAAACAGAAAAATGGGTCCAAATACGAAGACCAAAATTGTAATTTGCCCTAAAATTTTATATGAATCATAGGTTTATACGAGCAAATATTTTTTTTATATGTATTTTATTTTTTATACTCAGTTACTATTAGGAATAAATAAATAAATATAAGCTACATCTACGTTAGCAATTTAATATTTTTTTTTACATAGATATTTACGTCACACTCATGTTGTGTTTTTCCTTTTTCAACATTTACTTTTTTTTAACAATTTATTTTTAATTACTCTTTCTGATAAGGCACATTAGGTATGTCAATAGTTCGGGTTCGGCTCGATTTCATACAAAATCAAAATCAAAACCATTTAACATATATAAAATTAAAACCAAAACCGTCGTTTTTTTTTTTAAAAAACCGGACCATTTAATTTTAATTAAAATAAAAATCGCGGACCATTGTTTCTTATATATGAACAAAAACATAATTAAAATATAAAACATAAATTACAAAAATAAAAACCAAACAAAATTATTAATTGTAAATATTCTTCAAATCATACAATCTTCAAAATCAAACAATTGATGAATCAAGGAGGCGAATTGAGGAGCGATTGATGGTCGAGAAATGAGAGGAAGAGAAGAGAAAGACCAACCAAGCAAGATGGAGAAAAGAGTTGAAGAGTGATGAAGAAATCTAAGAACGGATGAAGCGAATGAAAAAAAACTAACAGCCGCTCACCCATAAGGATATATACTAGGGTTAAAGTATAAAGGGGTTAAAAGTGTAAATAAATAAATAAAAGATTAAATTGTAAATACTATATATATATATATATATATGTATATTTTATTTCGGTTACACGGTTTCGGTCACGTGGTTCGTTATGCCGTTATTATTTCCAAACCAAAATCGTTTAGGTTGCTAAATTTAAAACCAAAATCATTTAGTCGATTTTAACCTGGACCATTCAGTTCAGTTTCTCTCGGTTATCAGTCGGTTTGATTTTTTTTTGCTTCAGCACATAGGCCAAACTAAGCCTAATTCCAAGTTCAAGGCTCCAATTCAAGGTAACCAAGCAAACCCTAAAATTGTATTCTTTTTACCATTGTTATGAAGCTTGCCTTTAGAATGTTGGGTCAAAATCCAAAATAAATGGCAAACAGTTGAAAGAATGGTATGAATTATAGGTTAAAAAAAATAAAATAACTCACCATTGAAAATCGATTATGCAATGAGTGTGGTGTCCAAAAGCTTGCATTTCCAGCTATGGCGGCTCATCATCATCTCCAACTCGGTGACTTCGTGAAGGAGAGAGCGTCCAGAAAACTCATATCCAAAACGCTAATCTGGACTCTGGGGATATCACATTATCACATCGCGTGCTTTTTTCTGTTTTGCACACCACCTGTTCGACAATATGCCCAACCGAAAGGAAAAAAAAAAAACTAGTCGAAGAAGGTACTCAAGATAGGGCAATGAGAGTCGGACATAACAGTCTACCGATAGAAATATCCCTATTAATTTTAGGATATTTTGGTTAACACTCAACAAATTAAATTTTTACCTTATAATCCACGCGCTATAATAATTTTTTTAAAAGTTGAAAAATCATTGCACACCATAAAATTATTACAACTTTTTACATAAAAAATTACAATAACTTTTATGTATTACAGTATAATTTTGAATTTATTAAAAAGTTATTGTAGCGCTTAAACTGCATGGGTTAAAATTTTAATTTCGTGAATTGTTCACTAAAACCCGAATAATTTTAACCTAACCTTTTTAGTTTGTTATTATGTTCTGTTTAATCCTCCAAATTTTAGGTTAATTAATTTCTTCAAGGTTTTCGACACTCTTTCTTTGATCATTTAGGTTTTCTTTAAGGTTTTACGCCCCTCCTAAATAAATTTTCAGGCTCCGCTACTATGTATTCCCAAACACTACCCAAGAAGTATAGATGTTTAGAGGAGAAAAAAAGGGTTTCTTTCTTTGACAACGTGAATAAAAGGGACAAAAAACTCAAACGCGGTTTTAGCGCAGTGGAATAGCGATAAAATGACTAGGTATCGTCTAGTAGAAGGAAAATGGCTCCGTACGTAGTGTTCTCGTAGACATAGGGTATTTATATAAAAGTTTTTGAATTCGCAGAAAAATCTCAAATTGTATTGAATTTGAATAATAAATAATTAAATCACGAGAATGTCCTCAACTAATCCTAAATTGTTAAAAAGAAAACCTTACACCTTTAAAAAAAATGGAACAAACTAACCCACGGCGAAAGGCATTCTACCTAATAAGACCGATACCTGACGCTTGGTCCTAATTAATGCTTGTAGGAAAAGAAAAGAACTTACCACTACTAGTACCTAAAGTTAGAAAAATATTCCAATAACAACTCTACATGTTAGAGGACTCTAATTTTGTTATATTTCTTCTAAATTTTTCTTAAAGGGCAGTTCAGTTTAGTGCACGAAGGTTATCGTCATTGTAGGGTCTGGGGAGAATCAGACGTACACAACTTTACATTAATATACAGAGAGGCTGTTTCTCTTAAAATGAAAAAATAAAATAAAATAAAAATTAAATTCCCCCAATTTGGCCGGAGTTCTTGACATACATCAGGTTTCATGAATCTGGAAGGTTTATTACCTAACATATACCCATCAAACCTTCCATTCAAACTCTCCAGTTTTGCTCTCTCTCTTTTTACTTTTTTTTTTTTTTTTTTTTATATGTATTTTGCAAAGATAGAACTCATCATCTTTCATTGATTGAAGCTCCAATGGTATGATTTGTTCTTGCGAAAAAAATTATGTCATATTTTGGGTTGAGACTGCAATTCACAGAACTAGAAGCCTTTGCACAATTTGTTTCTGATCTCGATAAAGCTACTCATAAGCAATTGGCAAGAGGTCGACGATTACGTGAATTGTTCAAACAATCCCAATCAGAACCTCTCATGGTCGAAGACTAGATAATTACTATTTATACCAAAACAAATGGCTATCTTGCTTCATTAGAAACTAGACAGGTAAGTGTCTTTCTTGTTGATTTACGTATTTACTTAAAAGATAATAAGCCTCGATTTCAAGAAATCCATGTTCGATTGTTTTTTTCATTTGTCACTTTACTTTTGTCATTTTGGGTAATGTTTGAACAGAAAATAAAGAGACCTTCCTAAGATGGTTCTTGACGAAAGTGATCTCCTTTTTACTATTAACTCCTAATATTTTGATGAGTCATGGTTTGTAGTGCAGACAGATTTAATGTCCAAATCAAGCTGAGGCGTTTGGCACTAAACAAAATAAAAACCCTAATCAATATTTTAAAAGAAGTCTCGCACGACTTCATTTGAAAATTAATACCCACGTTATAAGGTGTGGCACAATCCACGAGGTGTTAGTCCGGTTGGCAAAGATAGTTGTCTGATTTCCTTGTCAACTAGGGTTCAATTCTTCTGAAGAGCACTTCGAGAATTAAATCTTAAATGCATCAGACCGATGTGGGGGAGTGTGCTTATAAGATCATTTGGAAAAATGATTAGTCGAGGTGTGTATAAAGTGGCTCGGACACATCTTACCGTAAAAACAGGCAAAAAAAATAAAATAAAAAATAAGGTGTGTCACCATAAAAAGATAAAATTAAAAATTGAGTGGCTCTTGGACAAGGTTAAGGTTGAGACTCGGCACAGGCACAGCTTTAAAAACCATAATCTTTTCTTTTTATGAATTTTAAATATACATATATGCACACACGTGTGTGTGTGTGTATATAGTACTTCATATCAAAGACAAAAAACCTTATTAATACTGCATTAGGGATGGAAATTTGGTTCATCGAAATGGAAGCTTTTGTTCGCTCTCCTTCAAAGGCTTCCGGCATTTTGTAGTAATTTCTGATGATTATGCGAAAAAGCCGGAACTTTTGTTGGAGAGCAGACAAAATGATTTTCATAAGTGTTCGAAAATCGCCGGAGACAACTTCAGAAATGCAGCAGTTTAACCCTACCTGCTTTGTTTTTCTTCCTTCCTTTTTTTTTTTTTTTTTTTTTCAAACAGGAATTTCTTTCAGGGGTTTTGACTAAAACTGTTCGCTGTTTGATCGATTTAATTGTTTTTAATCTTCTTTTTTATGTTCTTTTGTTCAGTATTTGTTTCAGACGGGGACTTCATTCATGAGTTTTCTCATTATTTGATCAAATACAGTTGTTTCATGTTTTGCTGGGTGATGTGTTCTTGGCTGTGATGAACTTAATTAAGCTTTGTCATTGATTGATCATTATACAATATTTGATCAAATAATGGGGTTTCATGCTTAAATCTAACCAAAATCTTGATTTTAATCTCTTATTTTTTGTGAAATGTGTTGAATCCCACATCGATGTTGGTCTTTCCCTGATATCATTCACAGTGGTTTGTCAAAAGTCCGCCTTGCACATGAGAAAGCATGTTGAATCCACATGTGTTACCTGATCCTGAGCTATATATAAAGCTGAGGACAATCCTCATCTTACAATACGTCTTTTGAGAGCGGCTTAAACCCATGGATTTCTACAATATGATAATATCATTTAGCTTTTTATTCAATATTGAACCCATTATTCATAACCCTAATTTTTTAATTCCATGAAGGAAAACCATGGTAAATTAACCCAACCCTCTAACCCTAACTAGTTTGCTTTTCTAATTTTCTTTTTCCTTTTTTCTTTTTAATTTCAGTTTTGTTTCGGACAGGGATTTCATTCATGGGTTTTCGCTAAAACTTTTCGTTGTTTGATCAAATGAATTAGTTGTTCCATGTTTTCGCAGGGTCATTGTTCATGGCTGTGATGAACTGATTTAATCAGGAAGGCATGTGCATGATTGAACCCATTATTCATATTAATTCCTAAGTTTTCAAACGCTATCTTCAAGACAAACAAAAATCTACCATGAAAAGTAATTCAAGATCTATATGTATATTATTAGGAGGTTCTAACTTAAAATCATACGGCGTCAAATAGAGTAATTTCTTTTATATGCGATCAAATAACTAAAAAGACAAGACAAGCATTCAAACAATAAAAAACAAATAAACAAAACTTTTCGAACTTACCTCTAATACCATGTTAGGAGATTCCAATTTAATTAAAATTATATGTTGTCAAGTAGAGTAACTCATTTCATATATAGATTACTTTGATAACTCTCACAAATTCGATGTGGAATCCTACCATATATATTGTTACAGCTGTAATATTTTAGATACTAATCCTTATGTGCTGAATTTACTGATACAGTTAATTTTTTCGTAAATCTCGATGTCAAGAGTTCGCGACAGTGAATTTTTTGACGTCGAAATTTACTAAAATAAAAAGTAAATGAACCATTTAATACGCTCTCTCTCTATATATATATGTATCATGTTGATTTCTAGAGAGAGAGAGTATGTTCTAGCTCTATGTTAGAGAGAGAGAGAGAGAATATGTTGTTTTAGCATATTAAATTTACAGATATGAAAAGAATCTTGACATGCTTAATTAGTTTATTGCACATGTTACCTCCCCTAGCTGCTAGCTTATCTTTTATGTTGTTAAAGCAGTCTCTTTTGTTTTCAGCCAGAGGTTAAGGAAGTGAGAAGCGGCGAAACTGAAGTTTTTAAGGGCAACCTCTTGAAGGTTGCAGCAGTTAACCTAGCTAGCAAGATTCTTAGAATGGATTAGTATAGTAATGGAATGAAATGATTGTTACAATTCTTATGTTTGGTGATAAAATGGATTACATGTGATATTTGAATGAGATCAAAGGGTAAAATAGTAATTTAATCAAATTTTTAAGTGGTATATTAATTAATTTAATTAAATTTCATTCCAATTCAAATATTTAATTAGTATTTGGTTTCGTTTTTTGGCCGATAAAAGATTAAAACCTAATCTCATGTAGTTGGGATTGATTAATCCCATGTTTTGTAGAGTCAATGAATCATTGGTAATGAAAATGAGATTTAATCCTATTTACCAAACATATTAATAGAATGATCATTCCCATGGTCGTTCCAATTTTATTTCGAATCCCGTGTATCAAACGCAGCTTGAGTCCCAACTCCACCCCACTTCTCTATGGTTTTTCCCTTCTAGCATGACCCATATGGAAGGATGACTAATGCATAAATTGAGAAATAATCCCCATTTTTTTTTAATTATTTTACGCAGCGACGGATCCAGAAATTTAGTCCAGGGGTTTGTGTAATCATAGCATTTGATTTTTTTATTTTTTTTTAAATTAAAAAAAATGGTACAACAATTATATGTAATTAAATACATAAGTAGACTCATTATCTCCTCTTCAAGGTGATTTTCTTATTTTTAATAATTTCAAACCTAATTTGGTCATTGTAAAGTTCAACTTAATTGAAAACATAATTTAAATAAAGAAAGCAAAAATTCTAAATTTATTGATAATTACGAATTATAAGGACCTGAACTAACAAGAACATTAATTCAAAAAAAAAAAACATAATTAAAATAAAGAAAGCAAAAAATCTAAATTTATTCATAATTTCTCAAAATCAGTAAAATCATGAATTGCAATGTGAATTGAAATTATGAAAATCTGAGCATTGACTTTCGTATCTTCGTTGTCGTTAGCATAGTTTGTCTTCTTCTTGAGAGAAATTTGAGAACGGGAGAGTAGAGATTAGAGACGAAAGAGAAAGTAGAGACTCGAGAGACCCACTGTCAATGAGAGTTTGAGAGAAAAAAAAATTAAGGGAAGAGGCAGAAGAAACTAGATATTATATATGGAGCCCATCATGCATCAGTGTCTTGGATAAGTGTTTCAATTATCGTAGGAAGCGTTTTGTTGTAAAAGTTAAAGCTGACCTTGTTTGGAGAACCAAAGGAAAAAAATAGATTGACTTTAACTGGTGAGAATGTGTGTAAAGTTGTCTTTAACTGGTGAGAATGAGTGTAAGTTGTTGTAACAGAAGAATGGATTCTTAGAAATGAACTTGGGTATCTAGTCCGTGATCTTCCAAGTGTTGAGTCCAGTAATAATGGTGAGTTAAATCTTCCGAATGAGTTAGGAGATGATAGGATTGTTCATTTATCTGTAATAAAATAAAGAAAGAATTTCTTATATAATGGATTAAAGAAAATTATCACTTGAAATATCTCATAACATCGTGTAAAACTAACATAATTCTAAAAAAAAAATAAATCGAATAGTCGTTAAATTTTAGAATTTCCATGCAAAAGGAAGAAGAAATTTAAGAGTCTGTAGGGTTTAATAGTTGTCAGGTCACGTTCTTTCCACGTGGTCTTTTCTTTTCAATTTTGTTCCATATTCAACCAAGTTGAAATAAAATTAAAAGCTTTAGGTACAAATAGGGGTGGTCATAGGTCTAGTGCCTGCCCAATTCATCTAGTTTGGCCTTATTTTTTTAGGACTTGAACTTTGATTTTTGGGCTTAATCAAATTTAGGGCCGGGCTTGGACAAGGCCAAACCTAACACACTAATATTTTTATGTTTATATTTATGTATTTAGCATTTATTGTTTATATTTTAATATTTATGTTATAATGCTTATATTTTAGTATTTATTTTTTAAATTAATAGGTCCGGACCAATCCTAAAGCAGGGCTTGGGCATGATTATTTTTTGTAATACTCTAGCTAAATTCCGGCCTGAGTCCAGTCCATGACCATAGGTACAAATGTATTATACTTAGTAAACCACATGGATGATTTGAACATCCATCCAAAACTTAGGGGCCAAAAGTGCAATTATCCCTAACTTCACCCATACAAAGAGGATAAACCTTATCCACCGAATCTGAATCTTCGTTGTAACTGTCATTTTTTCACAGCCCAACAAGCTGGAGTTCTCCCCATGAACATTCAATCCTCTCCATGGAGAAAATCAATCCATGGAACCATTTCAACCCATCAATCCTTCAAAATCCGCAATCCACGAAGCAAATCAAAATCTTATCCAACAGTTCCAGCTCTCTCAGTGTTGCAGCTGAAACCTCTGTTTCTTTTGAATCTTCTTCGCCGAGCGCATTGTCAAATCGTTCTTCGTTTGGAAACTTCAGGGAGCTGAATTCTATGAATTCAATCAAAGTAAAACATGCCCAAATCATAAAAAAGTCGAATGAGAAGAAAGATTCAGAAATCCAATCACTGATCGAATCTTGCTTGAAGCTGGGCGATTTCCGTAGGGCGTCAATGATTTTCTTCGTGGATTTTTCACAGAACTATTTGCATTGGAACTCTTTTCTGGACGAATTCAAGAGATTTCGAGGTAACCCAAATGAAATTCTCGAGGTTTTCGTCGAGTTGCACCAAAAGGGGGTGAGTTTCGACGGTAGAATCATCGCTGTAGTTCTTAAGATTTGCGCAATTCTGAAAGAAGTATACTTAGGATTGGAACTTCATGCGTATTTGATCAAAAAAGGATTTGATTCAGATGTCCATTTAAAGTGCGCATTGATGAACTTCTATGGGAGGTGTTGGGGCATCAAAAGTGCCAATCAGGTGTTCGATGAAACGCCTGAGAGAGAAGCTTTACTCTGGAACGAGGCCATTTTGGTAAATTTCAGGAATCAACAATGGTTGCAGACCCTTCAGCTGTTTCAAGATATGCAGTTTTTGCTCCTGAAAGCAAATATCTTCACAGTATCTAAAGTTCTTCAAGCATGTTCCAAATTGGACGCCATTGATGAAGGAAAACAGATTCACGGGTACGTTATTCGATTCCGGTTGGATTCAAATTCGAACGTATGCAATTCATTAATCGAAATGTACTCAAAAACCAAAAATCTTGAACAGGCTAGGGCTGTTTTCGATTCAATGAATGATCGCAATTTATCTTGTTGGAATTCAATAATTTCGTGTTATGCTGGATTCGGTTTAATGAATGATGCTTGGAGTTTATTCGATGAAATGGAAGCTTCGGGTATAAAACCCGACTCTAAAACATGGAATAGCCTCTTGTTAGGCCATGTTTTGGATAAATCATATGAAGAAGTTCTGAATATTCTTCAAAAAATGCAGATTTCAGGATTTAACCCTAGTTTGAGCTCTTTAACTAACGTTCTTCAAGCGATTATTGAGCTTCGATTCTTGAAATCCGGGAAGGAAATTCACGGTTTTTCATTGAGAAACGGGTTTGAAAAGGATTTATATATAGCTACTTCTTTGATCGATATGTATGTAAAGAACGATGATCTAAACAGTGCTCGTTCTGTTTTTGATTGTATGGACGAAAGGAATGTTTTTGCTTGGAATTCTTTGATTTCGGGGTATTCCTTTAAGGGTTGTTTGGATGAAGCTCTAAAATTATTGAAACAAATGGAGATTGAAGGAGTAAAGCCCGATTTAGTTACATATAACAGCCTGATTTCTGGATTTTCGATGTTTGGAAATTTTAAGGAAGCTCTGTCTGTGATTCGGTTAATGAAAAAATTGGGTTTGAATCCGAATGTTATTACATGGACTGCTCTAATCTCGGGTTGTTCACAAATTGGAAATTTTAAGGAAGCAATTGAGTTTTCGATCGCCATGGTGAGAGAAGGTGTAAAACCGAATTCAAACACCGTTTCGAGCTTACTCAAAGCTTGTACAGGCCTCTCTTTGCTACAAAAAGGGAAAGAAATGCATTGCTTAAGCATTAGAAACGGTTTCGCTAAGGACGCGTTTGTCTCCACGTCCCTGATTGACATGTACGCCAAGTGTGGAGATTTGGAGAGCGCCAAACGCGTCTTTAGAAAAATCGAAAAAAAAACGTTGTCTTCTTGGAACGTAATGATGATGGGTTTTTCTCTTTTTGCGCTCGGAAAAGAGACAATTTCGCTTTTTGGTGAAATGCGAAAAACGGGTATCGAGCCCGACAAAATTACCTTTATAGCCCTTCTCTCGGGTTGTAAACAATCCGGCTTGATAGATCAAGGGTGGAAATTTTTTGATCGAATGAAGAGAGATTACAATATATCTCCCACTATCGAACACTATTCTTGCATGGTTGATCTTCTTGGAAAATCGGGTTATATTGATGAAGCATTTGATTTGATCCAAACGCTGCCTTATGAAGCCGATGCAACTATTTGGGGAGCGCTTCTCGGTGCATGCCAAAAGCATCAAAATTTGGAACTTGCTGAGATTGCTTCTGAAAAATTATTCAAAATCGAGCCCTTTAATCCTGCTAATTACGTTTTAATGATTAATTTATATTCGAGTTTGAATAAATGGGTAGAGGCGGAACGGATTAAGGAGATGATGGACGTTCTGGGAGTGAAAAACGGGATTGTTTCTAGCTGGATCCAGATTGATCAGACGGTCCACATTTTCTCAGCTTCTGGAAAACCTCATCATGATGAAGGGGAGATTTATTTTGAGTTATATCAGTTGGTTTCGGAGATTGAGGATTTTGGATACAAGCCTGATTTGAATTGTGTGTATCAGAACGTTTCCGAGGGGGAGAAGGTTAAGGCTCTGTTTGGACACACGGAAAAACTGGCGATAACGTATGGGCTGATCAGGACGGAGAGGAGAACGACTATTAGGGTTGTGAAGAATACTAGGATTTGTTTGGATTGTCATAATGCAGCTAAGTACATTTCGTTGGCAAGAAATCGGGAGATATTGCTTAAAGATGGGGCTCGTTTTCATCGTTTTAGGGACGGAAAATGTTCTTGTAATGACTATTGGTGATATATGTATGTGTGTGTATGTATATAAATGGGATATATATATTCAAATTCAATGCATTAACAAGTTGATTCTTGATTCAACAGAAGGTTTTGATTACTCCCAAGTAGTATGACGTTTCTGTTTTTTGTTCTTAGATTTCTGATTTCTGTTTCTCTTTTGCAGAACTTTGTTCTAGAATGTGGGAACAGAACAGAGACAGGTTACTATTTTTTTCCATATTTCTGTTTCTGTTATGTTCCCAGTAAAACTAGGAATAGAATCACAAAATAAAAAACAAGAAAAACCAAAACACCAATTTGCGTGGTTGTTTATGATTTCAGACTTCTGTTTCTATTCTCAGAAAACCATGAGCAAAAATAGAAATATGGGAACAAAACGAAAACGTTTCCAAGAACAAATTACTAGGTAAAGAAAAACAAAAAGAAAGAAAAAAAAAAAATTATTCCCAGGCTTCTGTTTCCATTCCAAGTTCTTCAGGAACAAAAATAGACGTCTCGGAACAATCGCCACCTAAACAAACACAAATTTTAGAAACACCGATAAGAACCAAACATAGCACAAACATATTATATCATCATAACTCATCAAAGAGTTCCATGGATCCAGTATTTCTGTATACATGATTTCAAGCAACCCTACAACATGAGAGACAAATATTCACAAGAAAACGCTTGTCCTAAACAAAGCAGTAATAAGAAACACAAGATCACAACAACAATAGGCTACATATATATATATATATATAACACACAAGATCACAACAACAATAGGCTATACATATATATATATATTATATATAAACACTAAAAATAGTTTCAAGGAAGTAAAAACAAACCCCCAAAAAAAAAAGAAAAAAAAAGAAAAAAGAAAATAGATTGTGTGTTTATAGAAGAAGTTTTGGACTCAGTTGTTGCTCTGCATAGCCATTCGTTCAGACACATCGGCCAAAGATTTAAGGTTGCAGTTGATGAGAGCCCTAACGAAGTAGCATGTTTCTTCTTTGGTATTGCCAGGGGGTACGTCCACCACGAATGATTCAATCACAGAAGTCCCGTGTCTCCCATCTATTATTTCTGGATGAACCGTGACTATCGATGAATAATTCTGCATAAATCACGCGACAGAAATGAAACAGAAGTTAACATTGATGGAGATGGGGTGAACAGCCCATTTATTGAGATGGTGTTTCTGTTTCTTCTCAGATTTTTAGAACAAATTTATTTTGTTCCCATATTTCTGTTTTTGCTCCTAATTTTCTGTTTTGGGAATATAACGTGAACATATCATTTTGGTGAATTTTTTTTAGGTTCCTTTATTCAGGTTCTCATAAAACCTGGATCAGGGGAACAAACAAATCATTTTTTATTCCATTCCCAGATTTTATAATAAATTTCCCAGAACAGAACAAAAACATTTTCTTTTTCTTTTTATTTGTTATTTTTTAGCACCCAGATTTTTTCTATCTGCTCTAATTTTTTTCCCAAACAAAAAACCAAAAACAGAAACATTAAGGGTGGCGATTTAACGTTTTTGTTTCCAGATTTTTGTTTCTGTTCTAAAAACACTTAGAACAGAAACATTAAACAAACAATACTAAAACACAAAGTTAATAATACCTTCAGCCTGTGATCACCACCAACAATCCTGACGCCGAGTATGTGCTCCTCATCATCAAGAAATTCTAACCGTTCGGTGCTGGTTGTGGCTGGAAGCCCCGACTTTACATTCACCTCTCTAACGCTGCCGATTTTAAGGTCTCCTTGGACAATGCACCTACTCACAAATGGCTTATACTTCTGAGGTTGATCAAAACTCCTAACCAAGGACCAAACCTGACAAACAATAATAAAAAAAAAAGGAAAAAATTATTTATTGTCCTCGAAATTTTCTATCCCTGTTTTTTTCTCTCTTTCGTAAGTCGTTCCGTTAATATCAACTAGATTGAATGATGAATTTGTATCTGATATCATAGTTAAAATCAACTAAAATATTAGTAAAGATTAAAAAATAAATTGCTCTAAAAACGGGATTAAAAAAACTAAAAATAGAGGACTTTATAATAAGAAGTCTAAAAAAATGGCGAGTGAATGTTAAAAAATCACCAAAAACACAAACAAAACATTCAAAGGGAGATCGTTAAAAGTAAAATCTGAGCACAAAAGTACAGTTACTAGTTTATTTGGGCGTTTGGTAACCATTTTTGTTCCCATCCCAGCAGTGGGATGGGAATAAGATGAGAATTTTGTTTCCTTCTTGAGAGTAGAATCGCGTTTGGTAACGATAATTTTTTTTGTTTCGGGAATAGAATCGCGTTTGATAATGATTTTATCATAAAACCAATTTTTTTTTTTTTTTTTTTTTTGAGAACTTTTTTTTTGGCCGGAGGCGGCGACGGGGATGGCGTCCGGACGGTGATCTGCATGTGGGTAACGGTGATAAACTCATTTAAAATTGTAGAACAAAAAACCATCAAATGGTAAGGCCCGCTTGAGTAAACACAGTTGAGGGAGGTTCAAGCATGCGGAAAGGCAGGGACAACCACGCACACCCAATTTTTTTTTGCTTCGGGAACAGAATCGCGTTTGATAATGATTTTATCATAAAACTAATTTTTTTTTTTTTTTTTTTTTTGAGAACTTTTTTTTTGGCCGGAGGCGGCGACGGGGATGGCGTCCGGACGGTGATCTGCATGTGGGTAACGGTGATAAACTCATTTAAAAGTGTAGAACAAAAAACCATCAAGTGGTAAGGCCGCTTGAGTAAACACAGTTGAGGGAGGTTCAAGCATGCGGAAAGGCAGGGACAACCACGCACACCCAATTATGGGTGCGGAGACATTCGTGCGTATACAAAAAAAAATAAAAAAATAATTAAGCTAAATATCCAAATCAAACACTAAATTGCTAGAATCAACATTTAACTATGAAGGAACTCAAATCAACAGAAAATTTGGGAAGTTCTTAACAAATCGAAAATCGAAAAGAAATTGTAGAACAAAAATCCACAAAAAAACATTGAATAATTCAGCTAAAAATCCAATTCAAACACTAAATTGCTAGAATCAACATTTAACCATGAAGAAACTCGAACAAACAGAAAATTTGTGGAGTTCTTAACAAATCCATACACGATTACCAGAAAGATAAATCGATTACAGAGAGAGAGAAGGGAATTACGATATCAACGGGAGCTCTGATGCGCTTAACGACCGATGAAGAGCACTGGTGCGGTTCCGGCTCGTGCCTGTGGTGTCTCCGTATGTACTGAGCTTCCATTTCTCTTCTATTGTTTCTCTGCCAGTAACAAAACCTAATTCTAACACAAAATCACCGCGATTCCAGTCGATTCAAAATCGAATCCCCTAGAAAGAGAGAGAGAGAGAGATGAAGTAACGCTTCTCTTCCGTGTGGCGCAGTTTCAGCTGTCTTATCGAGTGTCTTTCTAGGCCTATCCGTCTGGAGAAGAGAGAGAGAGAGAGTGTATCTCTCTATAGCCATTAGACTCGGTCCACGAAAAAGGTGAGGGAACATTATATTTTTTGTCCGAATATACACGTCGCCTGTCTATGTGAATTTTGAGATTTATCTAAATTTTTATAATTATTTTAATTTTACAAAAATTGAAAGCTCTATCATTGATTTTTGAAAAAAAAAAAAAAAAATCGCAATTTCATGTTCAATTTTGATTCTTTTGTTTAGTTATCGAATGAAATTAATTTTGATTATATGGAATTAAAATAGACTGAATTGGATTCTATACTTCGTGGGTTGGAGTCGGATTACATAATTCATGGTAGGATCTTACCTCATTTTGACTTGTAATTCTCAATGTGAAAATAATTTCGATGTTTTCTAAATTAATGAATTTGATCTCAAAATTGATGTGTAAAATAGTATTATTCTATTAAATTCATATAAACATACAATAACAGCCAAACAAGAGAATTGAATAGTTCATTGTTAAATTAATTTCATTATTTCTCTTATTTCGTTCTACCCTGATTCCATTCCATTCAACCAAACATTTTTCTCTAATAATAATTCAATCTTTTCTCTCTCATTTTTCAAAAAAAAAAAAAATGACGTCTTAGGGACAGTGGAGTGATAAAATAACAAAAATATCTCCATTAGAAAATCACGTGTTAAGCACAACCCGTTTTTCATAACGTTTATAATTTGCAGAATTGAAACAAATATGAAATTTAAGGGACCAAATATATAATTTGAAAAACTTCAAGGGCTTATATGGACACTCAAACTAAATTGTAGGGACCAAAAACATAAAAAAATAAATTTTAGGGACTCAGAAGCCAAACAACCCTTAACCTACCCATGGGACCCACTTCTTTCTAATAAGTTTATCTTCATCGGGTAATTCTTAATTATTTATCCCGGCGGGGGGCGGGGGGGCATATCTATTCTCACCCGTCGGTGACTCCGATTTTCATGACTGTCCACTAGGAATCCTCCAAGTTTGTGGGTGTAGGTGGACACGGTTGACTGGGAGGTAAATGGATCCTCCAATACAATAATGGGTCGGGGTCGGGTTCGGGTTTGATCTCATTGGGTTTGTTCATAGGCTATATAAGGTGGATCCGGTTCGGGTTGATTGGTTATTTGGGTAATAACCGGACCCGATATGACTGTGACCATTTTTCAAAGTGGAGTGGAGTGGAGTGGTGGTGGAGGGGCCCGCCACTTACGACCATGCACCGCCCAATTATGTCATTAAGGTTAAGACAATTAAGGCAACCTTAATCCAATTAAAAATAATAGAAGGAAAGAAATTAGAGGGAGGGGTTTCCACAACTTATACCCGCGAAGTTTGACCAAAATCTCACTTTCATCTCCATTTAACACCTTTAGGTGGCGTTTGATTAGTGTTTCTGTTTCTATTTCTAATAAATTGGAATGAGAATTATATTTTTTAGAATATTTCAGAAATAAAAACATATTTAGTAACGACTATTTATTTGCAATTACTCTCATGAAATAGGTTGAGAATAATTTTATGAGAAAAAATAAGAATCAATATTTTTTTACTTATCAGATTTTTAAGAAATTCAAAAAATATTTCAAAATTTTGAAAATATTTATGAACATAAATGTGTTTACCAAAAGCATTTCTTTACAATAATTCCAAAATTTTGAGAGTGAGAACATAAATCAGGAAACAAAAATCGTAATCATCCCACTATAGTCCAAGTCATTATCCCCATTAAAATTTTGAACTAAAAATGGTCATCCTTCATCCACATGACTGTTTTCTAGAGGCTTATGGGATTGTTTTTTAGAGGCTTATGGGCAATTTCATCATTCCCCTTTCCTCCCATTCTCCTTGCCTAAATATTCAGAACACATATAACATTATATATATATATATATATATATATATATATATATATATATATATGTATGCTCGTGTTTGTTTTTTGTAAAACAATTGTAAGAGAGAAAAGAAGAGGTTGAAAATGTCCATAAATTCCTATTAAAAAAAGTTAGGTGCATAACAATTGATTGTTTATAATAAAATTATTGATTTAAATTGAAGCGGGATTATTAGAGAACTTCAGGGTATTATGTGTTCAAATTGCAACTACAGGGACCAAAGTAAAATAATGGTCAAACTTCAAGGGCACAAAGTGTTAAAACCCCTTAGAGGAATGAAATTTGGATAAAAGTGCATTTTTCAACTGTTTAGAAAGATGGATTGAAAAAAAAAAAGAAAAAGTAGGTTGGAGTTTATCTACATCTCTATAATTTTTTAATTTTTTAATTTTGAACATAATTGTAAATTAAATAATTAATATTTTGTGTCTCTATCATATTTTCTCAATGCAAATGAAAGATTAGGTGTTGACACCCTTTTTCAAAAAAATAAAAATAGTGTCTCCATCCTTTCATTTTTTTCAACCCTTCCAAAAAGAAATGTTTTTTTAGGTTACTTATTTCACTTTATTTTTGGTAATTTGAAAATATGCACCTTTTTAGGCTGCAAAAGTAGGTTTTTTTTTTTTTTTTTTTAATGGGATTTGGCGAATGACTAAAATGTCATTGACGTAGACGAGATCATTAACTTCATAATACAAATTAATTCATTAAACGAACTCTCCTTTGGATGATCTATATAAAATATGTGCATAGACGCGCCTCATAAGATTTGACATCAAAATCGCTTACCTAATTTCAAGAAAAATGTTTGTTTTATATGAATATAAATTTTTGAGAAACGAAATTAATATTATGGTTTGTCTACTTTTAATACTCGATACATATTTTTCTAAGTTAAAAGGAGGTGAAGAAGTCATGTTTTCAATCAATTTTGACATTTAAGGTATGCATCAAAAATTAATATTTTTGAGTCTTTAAAGTAACTTGATTTTTATAAAAAAAATTGGATTTTCCACCCTTCCTAACTTAAAAATGAGTTTAATTCCGTGTTTTGAAAAATTAATTTTTTTCGTGTAGAGCAAACAGTTTATTGACTTTGGAGTAAGCGATTTAGGTGGCGTTTGGTTAGTATTTCCACTTTTCTGAACCCAACTGAAATGGGTTGAGTTGAAAATTTTGAGAACAGAATGTTTTTTGTAACGATTTTATCCTAAAACTAATTTTTTTTTTTTTTGAAATTTTTTTTTGTGTTTGGCGGCGGCGCCGGCGGTGTCAGACGGTGGCCGGACTGCCGGCGGGTGGCGGAGGTGGCCGGCGACAGTTGCAGGAGATGGACGCCGGCAGCGCGGACGGTCGCCGGAGACGGCGGAGGTTGCACGGACGATGGCCGGAGACGGCGGTCAGTCGCCGGCGATAGTCGCTGGACGGTGACCGGCGATGGCGGATGGCGACGGATGGTGGTGGTCAGCCGGCAGACGAAGACGGAAGTTGAGAACTTTGGGTTGAATTTTTTGGGCACAAAAAGAAACAATTTTTTTGTGTTTCTGGTTTCTTTAAGATTTTGAGAATCAATTCCTATTTTTTGGGTTGAGTTTTGTATTTGCCAAACGCGTTCCCAAAAATCAAACTCAAAATTTTTGGATTTTGTTGGATTGGGTTTGGTTGGGAACACTAACCAAACGGGGCCTTAGGTATCAAATCTTAACATTTTTGTCAAATTCTTGTTCTATGTTATGATACTCTCTGAGCAGCATTCATGCATATGTAGATCATCCAAAACAAAATTCGTTTGAACGGTCAATTTGTGTTTTAAAGTTATCAGGTCTACAAGGGACATATTAGTATGTTGTTCACACTTTTCACCCCTAAAGTTTGGTACAATCTTATTTTATCCCTTGACATTTTAATTATTGCAAAGTGTCCCTTGAAATTTAATTTTCGTATCAATTTGGTCCAGTTAACTAATTTAAGAAAAAAAAATATCGAAATTAGGGACAAAGTGTAACGATACTCAAACTGTAAGGTTCATAGTGCAAGTCATATGACTAATTCCGGTAATAAAATTAATCTGAATTAGACAATTGGACAAAATTGATACAAAAAGTAAACTTTAAGAGAGAAATTGCAAGAGGCAAACTGAGACTTCACCTAAACATTAGGAGTGCAAAGTGTGATTTAGCCTAGTATTTTTTTATCAATTTCATTTAATTTAACCAAAAAATAATAATTTTTATATTTTAGTACAAAAATTGAAGGATATAGAATGTCTATTTTCAAAATATATAGATAAAGTCAAAATAAGTGTAAAATAAATAAAAGGGGTCACAATGCAATTAACCTTTTCTTTTTAAAATTTAAACCGACTTTAAGGGTTTTAAGGGTATGTTTGGTTGGAATGATGAAAAAGGAAAAGAAAAGAAAAATGAGAGGATAATATTTTTATTTATTGTTTTGGAATTAATGTAATTTATTATTTTGCCCTCATATATTACAAAAAATAAATTAAAAAATTTATTATTTAGGGTATAATTATAATTTTGATACTTTTAATCATTTTTTTTTTCAAATTTGTGAGGAAAAAATTATCTCAAAAATTGTATTTTATTTTTTTTCTTTTTATTTTTTATCCAACCAAACATAATATTTTATTTTATTTTTGGTCAATTTTTTTTTATTTATCAATTTTTTTTATTTTTTTTTCATCCAACCAAACATAATATTTTATATTTTTTTGGTCAATATATTTTTATTTATCAATATTTTATTTTTTTTATTTTTTTTTCATCCAACCAAAAATAATTTTTTTTTTTTTATCCATTTATTTTTTATCCAACCAAACACACTCTCTCACCTAACAACAAGCACAAAAAAGACAGCCGCCGTTGGCGGTGCGACACGTTTGGGTGGAATGGAATTCGTTAAAAGACAAGACTGCGGATTTGCGGAATCCGAAAGAATATTTCACTTTTTCCATTATTAAATGCCGTACACAAACCTATTATTAATTGGTCCAAAAAGAAAATAATTGGCCAATCCAAACACGTCCTCCTCCACGTTAAGGAAAAGTACTTATTAACTCCTTATCTTCAACTTCTTCTCTAGAATCACCCTTTTTCAATGAACATTATTTCTCCATGTTTCAAAAAGTTCAATTGCCTTTTTTACCATGAAACATAGTGTAAAATTTTGTTTGCTAGTGTCACGGTCTTTACTTTTACTTTGTAACACATACATTATTACTCTTCAAACATAATGATGTCTATGTCTCTGACTATTTAGATATTTTAGTTCGTCAAATTATCTTTTATCTGTCCATGGATTCAACAGCAATTCGAAAGTTTGACCTATTCGGGAATCTCCGGATTTATGCTTATTTTCAACTCCCTGAAGCATTTTGTCGCTTACTACGCCCTTCTCGTCTCTGGGTGCCTAGGTATCCACCGTAGGCCTTTCCTCGTTTTAACCTCGCCCTTCGCTTGGATATCATTTTCGTTTTTTTGTTTAAAGCGGGGGTGTGCAGAAAATTGACTGAGCCAAAAAATTAAACTGAGCTGAACTGGCCTAAAACACCGAAACCGAACCTCCTATGAAAGAACTGTGCAGTTTGGTTCTAAACAGGACAAAAATCGACCTAAGTGGTTCGGTTTTGGGTTTCAGATCTTCAAGGGTTTAATTCAAACCGAACCAAACCACTCAAAAGCAACGTTGTTTTGAGTGATTATATATATGTAATTTAACTCCTTATCTTCAACTTCCTCTCTAGAATATCCTTTTTCTATGAGCATATTTTCATGTATCAAAAAGCTCAATTACCTTTTCCATGAAACATAGTGTGGAATTTTGTTTGCGAGTGTCATGGTCTTCACTTTGTAACAGAGTCATTATGACTCCTCAAGTATAATGATATCTATTGATATCACTTTCGTTTTTTTTTTTTTGTTTTGTTTTTTTTGTTTAAAGCAGGGTGTGCAAAAAATCCACCGAACCGAAAAATTAAGCTGAGTTGAACCGACCTAAGACACCGAAACTGAACCTCTTATGAAAGGACTGCAGTTTGGTTATATAAACTGGACCAAAAACCGACCTTAGTGGTTTGATTTTTGGTATCAAATCTTCAAGGGTTCAATTCAAACCAAATCAAACCACTCAAAAATGACATCCTTTTGAATGGTTATATATATGTAATTTCCAGAGCCTTCTTCCGTTCAACCTTGCCTTGTCTTCTTAGTTCTAAACCTTTCTTTCCTTCGAGACTCCCAAACCATAGCTCTTCCATTAATCAATCATGTCGAACCCTTAGCAACTGTAGCCATCCACGTTGAACCCTTAGCAACTGTTAGAAAAATTGCGATGTGGGATGTTGGGAGAATATGGAACGTTATATATATATATATAGGAGACTAAGAAAATCCTAGGGTTAGGGTTTAACTTAATGGGCCAAGCCTGTAAAACCTAATTCTTGCACATGCATATTTCTAGTTACATTTTAAAACATTTAGAAAAATAATGGGGTTCATTGGATTATTTAAATTTTACTTAAAAAATTTTAGGGGTTACTTGGATATTTAAAAATTTGACTTTAAAAATTTTAGGGGTTAATATGTTAATTTTAAATTTGACTTTAAAATATTTAAAAATTATTATATTATTTAAAATATAATTTTAAAAAAATTTAAGATATAATTAATATTTTATTTATTTCAAAAAGGTAATTAAAGTAAATAAAAAAAATAAAAATTAATTGTGATAGACAAACATTGCCTTCCCAATTAAGGAAGGCAACAATGTTAGCATTACACGGACATGTGTTAGTCATTAAAAAAGAAAAGAAAAAAAAACTATGGCGGTGGCGCAATGCAAGAGTTATAATTTATATATATGTATATTTATATGTCAAAAATATATACGTGAATTCGAGAAATATAATGGGTATAAATATATCAAATTTACGAAGAATAAAATTTAAGATAAAAATTGTAAATTTTGCTAAAATGATATTTTTTAGCATTTCGTCGACTAATAAAAAATTTAACAGTCGATTAATATTTTTCTGTAGATTACATTATTAATAGGAAAAATTTTGTAGTCGTTATTATAACAATTTTTGTACAGCTAATGTTAACTTAAGAAAATAGGCGTTAAATAATTTAGTATAATAAAAAAAAATTGGGAATGAGAAAAATTGCATTTTAGGATCACGCATTGCATATTAGATTTATTCAAATAAATTCTTAGTTTAGGCCATGTTGTTGTTAGGTTTACAGGTGACGCCGACCACGTCTGCATTGCGACAGTAACATATTTGGTAACGCAAAAATCGAGGTGAATGTACTGTCTTTTATGTAAATTATTAAATTATATTTTCGTACTAAAATGTGAAAAGAAAATATTTATTAAAATGAATTATTTTATAACATGATGTGGATTAAGTAAATTCTTAAATGTGAAAAATGGATTTAGTATCCGACTATGTCATAATATGATCCCGACATGAGGACGTGTCCTGCGGGATGTTGTTGGTCCTGACAGGAAAGCCCTACATTTATGTTGTGACCTGACAGGAATGCAAGTCCTGCAAGAAAATAATTGGCCAATCCAAACACGTCCTCCTCCACGTTAAGGAAAAGTGCTTATTAACTCCTTATCTTCAACTTCTTCTCTAGAATCTCCCTTTTTCAATGAACATTATTTCCATGTTTCAAAAAGTTCAATTCCCTTTTTTACCATGAAACATAGTGTGAAATTTTGTTTGCTAGTGTCACGGTCTTTACTTTGTAACACAGTCATTATGACTCTTCAAACATAATGATGTCTCTGTGTCTAACTACTAAGATATTTCAGTTCGTCAAGTTGTCTCTCGTCTATCCATGAATTCAGCAACAATTCGAAAGGTTGACCTATTCGAGAATCTCTGAATCTATGCTTATTTTCAACTCCCTGAAGCATGTTGTCGCTTACTACACCCTTCCTCGTCTCTGGGTGCCTAGGTATTCACTATAAGCCTTTCCTCGTTTTAACCTCATCCTTCGCTTGGATATCATTTTCGTTTTTTAGTTTAAAGCGGGGGTGTGCAGAAAATTAACTGAGCCGAAAAATTAAACTGAGCTGAACCGACCTAAAACACCGAAACCGAACCTCCTATGAAAGAACTGTGCAGTTTGGTTCTAAACTTGACAAAAATCGACCTCAGTGGTTCGGTTTTCGGTTTCAGATCTTCAAGGGTTCGATTCAAACCAAACCAAATCACTCAAAAATGACGTCGTTTTGAGTGATTATATTTATGTAATTTAACTCCTTATCTCCAACTTCCACTCTAGAATATCCTTTTTCTATGACCATATTTCCATGTATCAAAAAGCTCAATTACCATGAAACATAGTGTGAAATTTTGTTTGCGAGTGTCACGGTCTTCACTTTGTAACAGAGTCATTATGACTCCTCAAGTATAATGATGTCTATTGATATCACTTTCGTTTTTTTATTTAAAGTAGAGTGTGCAGAAAACCGACCGAACCGAAAAATTAAACTAAGCTGAACCGACCTAAAATACCAAAGCCGAATCTCCTATGAAAAAATCATGTAGTTTGGTTCTAAACTAGACAAAAATCGACCTCAATGGTTCAATTTTCGGTTTCAGATCTTCAAGGGTTCAATTCAAACTGAACCAAACCACTCAAAAACGACGTCGTTTTGAGTGATTATATATATGTAATTTAACTCCTTATCTTCAACTTCCTCTCTAGAATATCCCCTTTCTATGAACATATTTCCATGTATCAAAAAGCTCAATTACCTTTTCCATGAAACATAGTGTGGAATTTTGTTTGCGAGTGTTATGATTTTTACCTCGTAACAAAGTCATTATAACTGTTCAAGTATAATGATGTCTATTGATATCACTTTCGGTTTTTTTTTTTTTTTTTTGTTTAAAGCAGGGTGTGCAAAAAACCGACTGAACTGAAAAATTAAGCTAAGCTGAACCGACCTAAGACACCGAAACTGAACCTCCTATGAAAGGACTGCAGTTTGGTTCTAAACTAGACCAAAAACCAACCTCAGTGGTTCGATTTTCGGTATCAAATCTTCAAGGGTTCAATTCAAACCTAATCAAACCACTAAAAAACGACGTCCTTTCGAATGGTTATATATATGTAATTTCCAGAGCCTTCTTCCGTTCAACCTTGCCTTGTCTTCTTAGTTCTAAACCTTTCTTTCCTTCGAGACTCCCAAACCATAGCTCTTCCATTAATCAATCACGTCGAACCCTTAGCAACCGTAGCCATCCACGTTGAACCCTTAGCAACTGTTAGAAAAATTGCGATGCGGGATGTTGGGAGAATATGAAACGATATATTGATATTTAGAAAAAGTACAACAATGGATATATATATATATAGGAGACTAAAAAAATCCTAGGGTTAGGGTTTAACCTAATGAGCCAAGCCTGTAAAGTCTAGTTCCTGCACATGCATATTTCTAGTTACATTTTAGAACATTTAGAAAAATAATGTGGTTCATTGGGTTATTTAAATTTTACTCTAAAATTTTAGGGGTTACTTGGATATTTAAAAATTTGACTTTAAAAATTTTAAGGACTAATATGCTAATTTTAAATTTGACTTTAAAAATTTAGGAATTATTAAGTTATTTAAAATATAATTTTAAAAAAATTTGAGATATAATTAATATTTTTTTTTATTTCAAAAAAATAATTAGCTTAAATTAAAAAAAATAAAATTAATTGTGATAGACAAACATTGCCTTCCTAATTAAGGAAGGCAACAATGTTAGCATTATAGGGACACGTGTCAATCTTTAAAAAAGAAAATAAAAAAAAGCTATGGCGGTGGCATTGTGCAAGAGTTATCATTTATATATATATATATATATATATATATATATATATATATTGTTAAAATAAAATATATCACACATTCGATTTATGAGACTTACTATACGGACAAATATATATGTATATTTATATGTAAAAAATATATACGTGGGTTCAAGAAATATAGTGGGTATAAATATATCAAATTTACGAATAATACAATTTAAGATAAAAATTGTAAATTTTACTAAAACGATATTTTTTAGCATTTCGTCGACTAATAAAAATTTTAACAGTCGATTAATATTTTTCTGTAAATTACATTATTAATAGGAAAAATTTTGTAGTCGTTATTATAATAATTTTTGTACAGTTAATGTTAACTTAAGAAAATAGGCGTTAAATAATTTCTTATAATAAAAAAAAAAATGGGAATGAGAAAAATTACATTTTAGAGTCACGTATTGCATATTAAATTTATTCAAATAAATTCTTAGTTTAGGCCATGTTGTTGTTAGATTTACAGGCGACGTCGACAACGTTTGCTTTGCGACAGTAACATACTTAGTAACGCAAAAATCGAGGTGAGTGTATTGTCTTCTATGTAAATTACTAAATTATATTTTCATACAAAAATATGAAAAAAAAAGATTTATTAAAATTAATTATTTTATAACGTAATGTGGATTAAGTAAATTTTTAAATGTGAAAAATGGATTTAGTATCCGACTATGTCATAGTATGATCCCGACAGGAGGACATGTCCTGCGGGATGTTGTTGGTCCTGACAGGAAGGCATGTCCTGTACGACGTTTATGTTGTGACCTGACAGGAGGGCAAGTCCTGAAAATAGTTGTTGTTATTGCTGTTGTTGTTATCGTTGACCATTACTATGGTGGAGTAGAATATGATATTGATTGTCAATGTGGGGGAGTCAAATATTGAATTGACAATATAATGTGGTGGAGTTAAATATGGTGATGATATGTTGGTTTATACCATGTGTTGGATTCTATCATTGGCGATATTAAATGGTCCTGACATTGATGACAACCTTAGATTGTACAGTAATACATGTTACGGTACCGTTATAACTCCCGATCGTGAGGTGAAACGATCCTATGACTAGTAAGAAAATACGTGTGTAGTATTTTATTATATATTAAAATAACTTGATTGGTTAATTCAGATGCATTTATTTTATTACAATGATAGTTATGGAATTTTATTTCGACTCAATGTGCATTTATTTGTTATATTTTGAAAAGTGGTATTTGAGAATCATGTTTGATCCATATAAATTATTTTTGTATTATAAAGACAGTATACCGATAAAATATTTGGTCTCAGGTACCACTGTTAGAGACAGATCTACTACTGGCACTAGGTATAGTCAGAGGGTGGTGTCGTTTTTGAAAGATTGTTGGAACAGGTGTGAACCACGAAAGAGTTCAGTTTTTGTAGTTTTGTTATATATATTTTGGGACACATGTATTTTTGGGTTTTGAGATTGGTAAATATTAGTTTTGAAAAAAAAAATTATAACAGTACATGTATATATATATATATATATATATATATATATATATATATATATATATATATATATATTTGTGGGTTGGTCAGGTAATGTCAAATTGAGGTCGCGTCCAGCCTCCAGCGTTGGGGGGACCCGGGGAGGGGTGTGACAAAGCCCATATACATATATTGACAACTACCATTGCCGAACCTTTACCATCCTCTACCGTTGCATATCGTTGGCCGTCGTAGATCATTAGTGCATCACAAATCCGCCGCCATCCCAGATCTTGATCCTTTCGGTATATTCTCTTCCTCCTTCTCTATCAGATCTGTCTTAGATCTTGAAGGCCATGAAACCTGTTTTAGATTTTTGTGTTTTTTCATTTTTGTTCGTTTATGGTGGAGCTTCAATCACCAAATCCTTCATGCTTGATTTTTCAGTGATGATATTAGAATCAACTGATAGAGTGGTTGATAATGCTAGAGTGGTTATTGGCTATTTATATTGGTTTTTGTTATCACATATTTGCTATCTTTTTGTTCCAGTTCCTATATTTCTGTTTCAGTTCCTATTTGATTAAATTAGGCCCAACCATTTCTGTTCTCATCCCATGCAGTTAGATGAAAATAGGATATGATGAGAATTTTGTTTCCTTCTTGGAAGTAGAATCGCGTTTTTTTTTTGTGTTTGGAACAGAATTGCGTTTAGTAACGATTTTATCCTAAAATCAAGAATTATTTTTTTATTTTTGGAACAATTTTTTTTTTGTTTTGGCCGGCGGCTGACGATGGTGACCTCTTTAATTTTTGGGAATGGGATGAGAATTTTTAGAAACAATTTTTTTTGTTTCTCAAAACTTAAGAAAAAATGGACACAATTCCCATTTTAGAGTGGGATGAGAATTGAAACAAAAAAATGGGAGTGATTACCAAACGCTATGCCCAATAAAAAATTAGGAATGAGATGAAAATTTTTGGGATGAGAGTGGTTACCAATCGGGGCCTGTTTCAGTTCCTATTTTTTTTTAGTGTTTTGGTTCCTATATTTCTGGTTATTGGTTAGTGTTTCATTGACTCTAGGCATGGCTATATTTTTGTTGGTGTTCAAGTTTCTCATAAAGTGGAATTAGGAATGCCAAAATAATTATTTGATTAAATTAACCCCAATGCCCAATGCAAATAAAGATAATCATTATTTTTAGAACACTTTTTGTCAAGTGTCATAAGCTTTATTTTTCATTCATATTGCTTTCTTACTGTGTAGATAATTGATGAATAAAAATCGTACTTTGGATGACAACACCCCTCTTGTTCCTACCACTTCTAAGTTCCTAGTGAAACCTAGTGGAAATAGAACATCATTTGTTTGGGACAATTTCACAAAATTGAAAAGTGAGGTAGGCAAGACTTCTAGGACAAAGTGCAACTTTACCTAAGAGAAAGATGTAACAAATGTTCGATTAGAGTCAAGCCTAGAAAACAAGCAATTTTGGGGTTTGAAGTGAAATCGGATCGTGATGAGAATACAAGTAGTTGTGGTCAATTTGTACCGTGGACTTTTAGTACAGACTCTTGTAGACAAGGACTAGATAAACTAGTAATAATTAATGAATTACCATTTCGGTTTGTTGAAAATCAAGGATTTAGAAACCTGATGCATGTTGTTCAATATATGTGAGTGAATATTCATTGTCACACTACGGTTGCAAGAGATTGATTGGAACTTTATTGGAAGAAGAAGAACAAGTTGAAATATTTTTTGAAGGGACAGAGTTTGCCTAAAAACCGACTCACGAACATCATTGCAAAATTTAAATTAAAATGTTTTACCATGTACTTCATCAATAATGATTGGATATTACACAAAAAATACTTAATTTTTGTTTCGCTTCAAATCGTAAAGGCAAAATTTTTGGTAAGGCAATTGAAGCTTGTTTACTTGAGTGGGGAATTGACAAGTTTCTTACACTAACGGTCGATATGCAAGTTCTAACAATGGTGACATTAATATCTTGAAGAGGAAGACTAAAAATAGGAAGGAAATCATATTGGAACATGAGTTTCTACATATGAGATGTTGTGCGTACATTCTAAATCTTATTGTTTGTGAGAGTTTAAGGTTGTGTTTGAGTAAGGTAATTTAAGGGAGAATTTTATTTGACAATGGATTTCACAGATTCTGTTTAAGAAATTCCTTATTTGGGTACTACGAAAAGAAATTTATAAAATTCATTCATTTGTAAAATAGAATAATAAGAAAAATTTACAAATCCTTTCAAAATACATGTTAATAAAAAAAAAATTCAAGAGGGAATTTATTATTTTTTTCATTTCACTTCAATCCTATTTTTTATTTTCTAGTTATATGAATTTCAAAATTCTCTCCTCTCTATATATTATATAATATAATTATATTTGTGATGAGCATATTTTTGGGCATCTCTAAGTCAATACTTGGGACCCACCCACGTGTCCGTCCTCATAGTGATAAGGACGTATTCTGAAATTCACAACGTCACGCTAAAGCATACGTCGACTACAGCTCCTCCCTGTAATCTCATTTGCACCTAGGGAGAAGCGAGGAGCCCCGTAGGGACATGCCGCTCTGAGCTCTGCGCCGTGCCCTGGACAATCAATTTTAGGAACTCAGTCATTTACTTTGACCGGCTCCCCCTTCCAGCTTATTTCTTCTTCAGGACTCCATGGATCTCTGCTCTCCTCCATCGACTCACCGCCTTAAGCCTGACAAAGGCCCGCGGGCTTCGCCAAATAGGCCCAAAAGCCCAAGCCCAACGATTATCTCCTAAATGCCCCGAATTATAGACTAAACACAGGATTTCGACTAATTAACTGTGTTTAAGCCCGACTAATCATCTCGAACTCCTACATATATCGGGGGCTATGCAACCCCGAGGTATGCTGAAATACGCTTGACATTACGCGTAAGTTCATTTATTTAGTTGTTGCATTACTGTATATTTTTCCCTCTAAGCACTAATTACCATGCCGAATGGGCTTCACCAAGATAAATCCCGGTCTGAGCCTTCTGTAGGTACACTCCCTGAAGAGCAAGACTTTGGACACAGCGGGTCAGTCCTCCCAGGACCCAGTACAGTTCACTCGAGGACTTTTCAACCAACAACTTCACCTCAACAAGAGGACCCACTCGTCATCCGACTGAATCATACTCGAAATGTGTACCAATTTTATACACCAACAATTTGTAATAGGTATAAAAATCATATTATTAAAATAGTTATGTATAATTAAAGTTATATATTAAAAATTATATTGCTAAAAGAGGTATAAAAAATATATTTTTAAAGTTATATTATCAAATTACTAAATAAATATTATATTGTGAGATGTATTTTTATATTTTTATTATTAAAATTTAACAGATTTAAAATTCTACGTACAAATATTAATCTATCCAAACAAGAGAATTATGAAATTATACAATCAAATTCTGATATAAAAAAGTTATCCGAACAAAGAATTTGTAAATGATGAGATTTTTAAATTCAAAATTTTGAAATTCCATCATTTACAAATTTCTTGAATTTATCAAATCCCTAACTCAAACGCAACCTAAAAGAGATGCATAACTCCATCCTCAAAAAAAAAATGTAGTGAGATATGTGAGGTCATCCTCATATAGGATGGCAATTTCAAGAAGTGTGCCGAAAAAGAAGGCGTCGACAGTAAGAGTCAAGTTTATCTTGATGTGCCAACTAGATGGAATGTAATTTATTTTATGTTGGAGAGGACAATTAAATTTCAAAAAACTTTTAAACGGGTAGAGGATAATCCACATTTTGATACCATGTATAGAATTGAAAATGATGATGAAAAAGATTACGTGGATGAAGAGAATATGAGAGTGAAAAGGCTAGAAGGGTTTTTGGGTCCATTTCACTTTTTCCATTATTAAACGCCGTACACAAACATATTATTATTTGGTCCAAAAAGAAAATAATTGGCCAATCCAAACACGTCCTCCTCCACGTTAAGGAAAAGTACTTATTAACTCCTTATCTTCAACTTCTTCTCTAGAATCTCCCTTTTTCAATGAACATTATTTCCATGTTTCGAAAAGTTCAATTCCCTTTTTTTACCATGAAACATAGTGTGAAATTTTGTTTGCTAGTGTCACCCTCTTTATTTTGTAACACAGTCATTATGACTCTTCAAACATAATGATATTTATATCTCTAACTACTAAAATATTTCAGTTTTGCCAAGTTGTCTCTCGTCTGTCCATGAATTTCAGCAACAATTCGAAAAGTTGACCTATTCGAGAATCTCCAAATCTATGCTTATTTTCAACCCCCTGAAGCATTTTGTCGCTTACTACGCCCTTCCTTGTCTTTGGGTGCCTAGGTATCCACCGTAAGTCTTTTCTCGTTTGAACCTCACCCTTCGCTTGGATACCATTTTCGTTTTTTTGTTTAAAGCAAGAGTGTGCAGAAAACCGACCAAACCGAAAAATTAAACTGAGTTGAATTGACCTAAAACACCGAAATCGAACCTCCTATGAAAGAACTGTGCAGTTTGGTTCTAAACTTGACAAAAACCGACCTCAGTGGTTCGGTTTTCAGTTTCAGATCTTTAAGGGTTTGATTCAAACTGAACCGAACCACTCAAAAACGACGTCGTTTTGAGTGATTATATATATGTAATTTAACTCCTTATCTTCAACTTCCTCTCTAGAATATCCCTTTTCTATGAACATATTTCCATGTATCAAAAAGCTCAATTACCTTTTCCATGAAACATAGTGTGGAATTTGGTTTGCGAGTGCCATGATCTTTACTTTGTAATAGAGTCATTATGACTCCTCAAGTATAATGATGTCTATTGATATCACTTTCGTTTTTTTGTTTAAAATAGAGTGTGCAGAAAATCGACCGAATCGAAAAATTAAACCGAGTTGAACCGACCAAAAACATCAAAACCGAACCTCCTATGAAAGAACCGTGCAGTTTGGTTCTAAATTGGATAAAAATCGACCACAGTGGTTCGGTTTTTGATTTAAGATTTTCAAGGGTTCGATTCAAACCGAACCGAACCACTCAAAAACGACGTCGTTTTGAGTGATTATATATATGTAATTTCCAGAGCCTTCTTCCATTCAGCCTTGCCTTGTCTTCTTAGTTCTAAACCTTTCTTTCCTTCGAGACTCCCAAACCATAGCTCTTCCATTAATCAATCACATCGAACCCATAGCAACCGTAGCCAACCACGTTGAACCCTTAGCAACTGTTAGAATAATTGCGATGAGAATGTTGGGAGAATATGGAACGATATATTGATATTTAGAAAAAGTACAACAATGGATATATATATATATATATATATATAGAGGAGACTAAGGAAATCTTAGGGTTAGGATTTAACCTAATGGGCCAAGCCTATAAAGTCTAATTCCTGCACATGCAAATTTCTAGTTACATTTTAAAATATTTAGAAAAATAATGAGGTTTATTGGGTTATTTAAATTTTACTTTAAAAATTTTAGGGGTTACTTGGATATTTAAAAGTTTGATTTTAAAAACTTTAGGGGCTAATACGTTAATTTTAAAATTGACTTTTAAAAATTTAGAAATTATTAAGTTATTTAAAATATAATTTTAAAAAGTTTTGAGATATAATTAATATTTTTTTTATTTCAAATTTTTAGAAGGATAATTAGCGTAAATAAAAAAAAAAAAAAAAAAAAAAAAAAAAAATCAATTGTGATAGACAAACATTGCCTTCCTAATTAAGGAAGGCAACAATGTTAGCATTACAGGGACACATGTCAGGGATTAGAAAGAAAAGAAAAAAAGCTATGGCGGTGGCGCGGTGCAGGAGTTATCATTTATATATATATATATATATTGTTAAAATAAAATATATCATACGTTCGATTTATGGGACTAACTATACGGACAAGTATATATGTATATTTATATATCAAGAATATATACGTGTGTTTGAGAAATATAGTGGGTATAGATATATCAAATTTACGAAAAATATAATTTAAGATAAAAATTTTAAATTTTATTAAAACGATATTTTTTAGCATTGTGTCGATTAATAAAAATTTTAACAGTTGATTAATATTTTTCTGTAGATTACATTATTAACAGGAAATATTTTGTAGTCGTTGTTATAACAATTTTTGTACAGTTAATATTAACTTAAGAAAATAAACGTTAAATAATTTCGTATAATAAAAAAAAAAAATTAGGAATGAGAAAAATTGCATTTTAGGGTCACGTATTGCATATTAGATTTATTCAAAGAAATTATTAGTTAGGCCCTGTTGTTGTTAGATATACAGGCGATGCCGATCACGTCTGCATTGCGACAGTAACGTACTTAGTAGCGCAAAAATCGAGGTGAGTATACTGTCTTCTATGTAAATTGCTAAATTATATTTTCGTACTAAAATGTGAAAAAAAAAAATATTAAAATGAATTATTTTATAATGTGACGCGGATCAAGTAAATTTTTAAATGTGAAAAGTATTTTTTAATATCCGACTATGCCATAGTGTGATCCCGACAGGAGGGCATGTCCTGTAGGACGTTTATATTGTGACCTGACAGGTGGACAAATCCTACGAGTAGTTGTTGTTATTGTTATTGACTATTACTATGATAGAGTAGAATGAGTTCTTAACCAAATAAATATATATTAAAAACTTAATTTCTGAAAACAGTACGGTTGAAACTTATTTACGGAATAAGAGTAAAACACAAAACCGATTTGCGTTTTTCGAAAATCGCATTTTCAAAATGCGTTTTTAAAAAATTGAGGTGGGGTTAAAAACGCAAAACTGATTTGCGTTTTTAAAGAAACGCAAATCAGTTTTGCGTTTTTCAAAAGAAATAAAAAAATGAAAAGTAAAAATGCATAACCGATTTGCGTTTTTAAAGAAACGCAAATCGGTTTTGCATTTTTCAAAACCAAAAAAAAAAAAAAGAGTCTGAAAAGTGAAAACGCAGAAGCGTTCTGCGTTTTTTAAAAACACAGAACGCTTCTGCGTTTTTCAGTTACTGCTCCACCGGCCCCTTCTTCTTCCTCATTTGGTCGTTTTCACTATCGTCGTTTTCACTAGGGTAAAAACATAGAAGAAGGGAAAAAGAAAAAAAATAACAGTGAACTGCTTTGCCGCTCCGCCGATCTGTCGCCGTCGCTTCTCCGGCCGTCCGGTCGTCGTCTGTCGGGTATGTGTGTGAATACGAGATATGGAATTTTTTTTTTATTTTGCTTTTTTTTTTTTTTTTTTCGGAAATGTAGATATATCGGCCCTCCATCGCCGTCACCCACTCATCCGCCGCCGATCTAGCTCCTCCACTGCTGTTCGTCTCATTTTGGTGAGTAAACCAATTTTTATTTTTATTTTTCGGTTTTTTCGTAATGTAGATCTAGATTTATATAATTTGGAAATAGTTTTTTCGAAATGTAAATCTAGATCTAGAAATGTAGATGTAAAATAATTTTTTTCCTTTAGGGGTTTCGGTTTTTGTTTTTTTTTTTTTTCCGATTTTTTCGGTTTTATTTTGTGTGTATGTGTGTGTGTGTGTATATATAGGGATTTCAATTTTTATGAGGTAGATTGGACAATTGAATTTTTTTTAGTAATATAATTGATAATCATAATAATATGTTACATGTTTTATTTTGATTTGTGAAATTGTAGTTGTTTGAAATGGAGAATGTTACATTATATTTGTATTGGGGTGGAAAGATATTGGAAGGAACTGAGTTTGGAGTGTCATATAGCATGTCTACGATCAAATCGTTGGATGTTTGTCGGGGGATTACGTTAAACGAATTAATTGCGATGTTACGACCATATATCTTCGATGATGGAGTTGATGGAACTTTAAAGTTACAATGTAGGTTGCCGATAGCTACTATTGGTCTTGGGAATTATAGACACATGTTGTATTCAATCGGTGACGATACGGCATTAGACCATGTGTTTCAATTATCTCTTAGGGTGCCCTCACTACTTGGTGTTGAGGTGTATGTGGAGGTAGAACGAGCTTTTAATCACGCTCCAATATTTTCTTCTCAAACTGGTCTTTTTACCCAATTTTTAAGTCAAAATTTCAATCCTCATGTTACCGCGTTATCTCCTATGTTTGACCCTCAAGTTGTTCAATCCAGTTACACTCACCGATCGCCTTACATTCCTGAAGAATATAATCCCCACATAGTGATTGATCATGATTCAGGCACCAGTTCTGCCGCTCCACCGCACGAGAATGTGGAGGGTGAGACGAATACAGTCGATAGTTTTCACGATGTTGAACAAACAGAGTTAGATGGTGCTTTTGCGTTAGAGGAAGATAAGAATGGTGGGGATGAAGATGAAGATAAAGATATAGATGTCGAGCCGACAATGGATGAGAGTGAACAATTACCGTTAAACAAGGTTCCTTCATTCTATAATCAGTTGGAATGGGGTGATGATGATGATATGGCAAAGTATGAGCCAAAGTTACGAAAGATTTTTTGGACCCCGGAAATGGACGAATTTAATTGTGGCATGGTCTTTAAGGACAAAAAACATATTCAGAATGCCGTGAAATATTATCATGTTATGAAAAATAAAGAGTATCGTGTGGTAGAGACGAACCAAAAAATTTAGTCGATTAAATGCAAGCATGGTTGTGGGTGGCAGATGCGGGCAACTCTAATACAGAGTCACGGAATGTTCCAGATTACGCAGTACAACGGGCGACACACGTGTTTCTATAATCATACGGCATTGGATCATGGAAACTTGGATTCGGGTGTCATTTCTGACATGATACTTGGACAGGTCGAAGAGGATCCAGAAGTGAAGATGGGTGTTATCGTTGCGTCCGTGAAAGAGTCTCGGGGATTCACTATCTCCTACCGAAAGGCTTGGTTGGCTACATATAAAGCCATCGAGACCTTGTTCGACGATTGGGATGAATCGTATCGAAAATTGCCGAAATTCATGTCGGCATTGCAGCACTTTAATCCTAGGACAATTGTCGAATGGAGTATTGTTCCGACTGCTGCAGTTAGTTATTCGACATTCGACATGGTCTTTTGGGCATTCGAACCTTCTGTGGTCGGATGGAGATGTTGTTGACCTGTCCTCACGATTGATAGGACCCATCTGTATGGTAAGTACAAAGGAAAAATCTTGATCGCTATTAGGATGACACCGTCCAATAAGTGTTATCCTATGGCGTTCGCGGTGGTACTGACGGAGGACCACCATTGTTGGTCCTGGTTTATTTTGATGCTGAAGCGCCATATTATTAAAGATCGGCCGGAGGTCACGTTGATATCTGACAGACAGACTGGCATTCTTAGTGCAGTAAGAACTTTATGGCTTAATCAACCGAACGAGCCCGCTCGGTATCATCGATTTTGTTTGCAGTATCTTTGTAGTAATTTTAATAACATCTTTAAAAATCAACAACTAAAAGATCTTGCGTGGAATACGGGTGCTGCAATACAAGTTCGAAAGTACAACACTATCATGGAAGAGATTGCGAAAATAAAAATGGGGGCGTATACATGGTTGGATAACGTAGCCAAAGATAAATGGACCAGGTCACACGATAATGGTAAACGTTGGGGCGTGTTGACAACCAATTATGCCGAAGTATTCAACAACTGTTTGAAAGGTGCAAGGAATGTCCCAATTACAGCTGCCGTTTCAATAACTTTCTATAGGTTGGTCAAATACTTTGATCTCGGTCGACAGGAAGCTCTAAAGGATATGGGCATGGGTTTGGGATAGGTAAAACATGTTGTTGAGAAAATTCAGAAATCACAAGCGAAGTCTAAAACATATGACGTCCAAATATTCAATCAGTAAGGTTTTTTAACTTGCAATTTATTAATTAGTAATATATATTTTTTAACTGATCATCTAATTTGATTTATAAATATATTTAATAATAGGGAGAATGCACGTTACCACGTGAAAACGAGAAAGACGTTGTCCGGTGGTATTGTTACACACAAAGTTACTTTAGGTGATAACCCTGATTGTACTTGTGGGAAATATAAGACTTTCAGATATCCATGCTCACACATGCTTGCGGTGACGAAGTATTGTGGCATAGATGCGTTTCGCTACATCGCTGATGAGTACACAATAGCAAACTTGCTGAAAGTTTGGGAGTCATCATTTGAACCGATCATTCACGAGGACTATTGGCCGATGGTTAACTTTCCGATCCTTCTTCCTAACAAGAATAGACTTCGAGTTGTGAAGCGCGGACGACCTAAATCCACGCGCATTCGAAACGAAATGGATGTGTCGCAGCGGACAATGACAAATCGGTGTGGGTTGTGTTCTCAAACTGGCCATGATAGGCGAACATGTCCATCCCGACCCCAATGAGATAACAATTGTAATGGAGACAACAATTTTTATTTTATTATTTTTAATTTACTTTATGCTTGGAACAACATTCGTATTGTGTTGTATTATATTGTCGTTTAGTATATTGTGTTGTAATATATTTCATATATTACTACTTCATATTTTAGTTTCAGATTATTGCTGCTATGGCTGAGCCTGGTCTCGTCGATCAGTCGTTGCTTTATTTGCAGAGAGACCACAGATCTGGGACTGTCTGGGAAGAACGCAGAGTGCAGGTCATATTAAAAAAATATTTACCCAGTCTATTCAATTTTTTTTTATTTAGTAATTTTAAAATTAATTGTCTTTTAATTTATATTTCAGCATTCTTCTCGGCTTGACTGCTCCGGAGCAGGACGGTTTCCAGGAGAATGGACGAACCATGTACCTGGTTGTGTGGTACAATTAATACAAGCCGTCGGACTATATAAAGCCTTTCGGTTAAAGAAAAAACAGTTAGACCACGCATTAATTACGGCGTTGGTTGAGAGATGGCGTCAAGAGACCCATATGTTTCATCTGCCGACTGGTGAGATGACAGTGATACTGCAAGACGTAGCAGTGTTATTTGGGCTGCCCGTGAACGAACGACCAGTTACCGGGTCTGATGACACATTACCGACCGTACGTTGGCAGGAACTTTGCCAAATCCTCCTCGGTCACACACCGACGGAAGACAAAATCAAAGGCGGTTGTCTGAAACTGAAATGGTTATAATCCACTTTCGATCGAGTACCCGACGACGCCGATGAGGGCATTATGCAGTGTTACGCTAGGGCGTACTGCCTGATATTGATCGGGACAATATTGATGCCTGATAAATCTAATAATTTGGTTAAGTTAGCGTACTTACCACTGTTGCGCGATATGTCTGGGTCGCATCAGTATAGTTGGGGCAGTGCAACTTTAGCGGTACTGTATCGAGAACTGTGCAAGGGATGTCGTAAGGAGACCAAAAAAATTTTGGGCCCCTTATTTTTATTACAGTGTTGGGCATGGGAACGACTCCCGAGACTACGGCACGTGTCTCTCTCTACTACTGACGATTGGATGGGTGACCTACAGATAGGGGACATGAGGTTCCCAGGCGCCCCTTGGGGGTCTCGGTACGTTATTATATAATAAATGTTTACGCAATTCAAATATTTAATTTCATGTAGTAATAATTAATTTTTATGGCTGCATACAGTTGGAAAATATCATTCAATTTAGATAGCGAGCCGATGCACGTATTGATTGTGTATCGTGATCAGTTAGATCGTCTACAAAATTATGAGGTCAGTTATAGATTTACGTAAGATGTTACTGATGTTTTATATATGATTATATTTATTATTTAATTAATTTATTTGTATGTTATTTGCAAGGTTATTTGGATGCCGTATCCAACTGACCTCTTGGACCAATTACCACAATATTGTCGTGATGGCGAAGAAATTTGGATGGCGTCTGTACCCCTGATATGCTACGAAATTGTAGAGTATCATTACCCCCATCGTACACTACGACAGTTTGGTTTTTGCCAAGGAATTCCCTGACTGAGCGACACATATAAAGATATGCATTTCAATAGCCGGAGGGGAAAATTTGGCACAGACTGGTAGATAGTGCACGGGGCACATATACGAGCATGGGATAGCCGGCGACCACCAGATTTAAGTAACCTTCAGGCTGGTACAGATATATTTGATGATTACATGCCTTGGTATTGGGGAGTCACAAGGCGGTTCATAGTGAACCCATCTTACCGACCAAACTTCGGCTATCATGCAGTAGGAGGTCGTCCGACGATAGAGGTATAATTTAATTAAAACATATATTTATTATTTTGTGTAATGTTCATTTACTTAGGTGTAATTAACTTTATGTTACCGGAACCCGATATTTCAAACCTGATGCGAATGAGTGAACTTGCAATTCAAACAAGACAACCAAGAGATTTTGAATAGGTTACATACTTATCGCACGACATTTGTTCCCGTGCCTATCGTCGGCAGTTGCCACACCAGATGCCTAGTCCGGGACACCAGATGCCGAGTCCGCCGTTGGATACGCGAGATCCGCCGTTGGATGACGACGCCAGTTCCGGACTATCTACCTACGGGATGGATAATTTCTTTTCAGATTATGGTACCGAACTGGGCGTCAGTTCCGAATGGTCAGTGGGTAACACATTTGTCACCCCAATTATGGATGTTCCATCATCGAGCTCAGTATCTGTTCCTAATGTGACACATGGTGTACCCAGAGGAATTCAAAGACGCGTGTCGCCGGTCCCATGAGAGCGAAATGATGAATATTTGTTGCCCATCGTGGAGGTACCAACATATCCATCTACTATGGACTTGGGACACATTACTCAAGTTGATCATCTCCAGACAGAGGACACCGAAGAACTTCCACTTCCTTTACGGCGGCAACGGAGAAACATCAGACGTAGGGGGTGTGGTACATAAAAACTCAATGACGACATGTATTATAATTTGTAAAAATATATTATATATTCACATGTAATTTTATTTTAATTTCAATTAGTGTAATTTTTTTTTAAAAAAACGCATATATTATTTTCGTTTTTTTTGGAATAATTTTACATTAATCACAAAATGGTTCTTCTAAGCCAAATATGAATGAGGAAAACGGTAGGAAAATGGCGAAAAAAAACAAAACGCTCTTAAAAAAAAAAAAAAAGCAAGCTCTTGAAAAAAAAAAAAAAAAGAAGCAAAAATGCTTTCAAAACAGAAAAAAAAAAAAAAAAAATTGCATGGATTGCACTAACTCTCTGCTGAAGAAAAAAAAAAAAACCACACTGCTGTTTAACCGTTACTCTCTTCTTTTTTTTTTTTTTTTTTTGGAAAAACGCAGAAGCTTTCTGCGTTTTTCAAAGAATTTTTTATTTGTTTTCGAAAAACGCAGAAGCTTTCTGCGTTTTTCAAACTCTTTTCTTTATTTTTTATTTTTTTTTGGGTTTTGAAAAACGCAAAACTGATTTGCGTTTCTTTAAAAACGCAAATCGGTTTTGCGTTTTTACTTTTCATTTTTTATTTTTTATTTCTTTTGAAAAACGCATTTTGAAAATGCGTTTTTCGAAAAACGCAAATCGGTTTTGCGTTTTACTCTCATTCCGTAAATAAGTTTCGACCGTACTGTTTTCAGAAATTAAGTTTTTAATATATATTTAATTCGTTAAAAACTCGGAGTAGAATATGGTATTGATTGTTAATATGGTGGAGTCGAATATGGAATTGACAATATAATGTGGTAGAGTTGAATATGGTGATGATACGTTGGTTTATACCATGAGTTGGATCATATCATTGGAGATATTAAAGAATCCTGATACTGATGACAACCTTATATTACACTGTGGTACAAGTTACGGTACCGTCAAAACTCTGGATCATGAGGTGAAACGATCCTATAACTAGTAAGAAAATACGTGTGTAGTATTTTATTATATATCAAAATAACCTGATTGGTTAATTCAGATGCATTTATTTTCTTACAATGATAGTTGTGGAATTTTATTTCAGCTCAATGTGCAGTTATCTGTTATATTTTGAAAAGTGGTATTTGATAATCATGTTTGATCCATATAAATTGTTTTTGTATTATGAAGACAGTACACCAATAAAATATTTGGTCTCAGGTACCACAGCTAGAGACAAGTCCACTACTGGCACTAGGTAAAGTCAGAGGGTAGTGTCGTTTTTGAAGGATTGTTGGAACAGGCGTGAACCACAAAAGGGTTGAGTTTTTGTAGTTTTGTTATAGATATTTGAGACACGTGTATTTTTGGGCTTTGAGTTTAGTAAATATTAATTTTGAAAAAAAAATTATAACAGTACATGTGTGTGTGTGTGTGTGTGTGTGTATATTTGTGGGTTGATCGGGTTGTTGGTAATGTCAAGTTGACGTGGCGTCCGGCCTCGGGCGTTAGGGGGGACCCGGGAAGGGGTGTGACAAAGCCCATATACATATATTGACAACAACCATCGCCGAACCCTTACCATCCTCTACCGTTGCATATCATTGGCTGTCGAAGATCCTTGGTGCATCACAGATCCGCCGCCATCCCAGATCTTGATCCTCTGGTATATTCTCTTCCTTCTTCTTCTCTATCAAATCTGTCTTAGATCTTGAAGGCCATGAAACCTGTTTTAGATTTTTGTGTTTTTTCATTTTTGTTCGTTTATGGTGGAGCTTCAATCACCAAACCCTTCATGCTTGATTTTTCCGTGATGATATTAGAATCAACTGATAGAGTGGTTGATAATGCTAGTGTGGTTATTGGCTATTTATATTGGTTTTTGTTATCACATATTTGCTATCTTTTTGTTCCAGTTTCTATATTTCTGTTTCAGTTCCTATTTGATTAAATTAGGCCCGTTTGGTAACCATTTTTGTTCTCATCACATGCAGTGGGATGGGAATGAGATGGGATGAGAATTTTGTTTCCTTCTTGAGAGTAGAATCGCGTTTGGTAATGATATTTGTTTTTTGTTTTCCGAACAGAATTGCGTTTGGTAACGATTTTATCCTAAAATCAAGAATTATTTTTTTATTTTGGGAACAATTTTTTTTTTTTTGTTTTGGCCGGTGGCCGACGGCGGTGGCCTCTTTAATTTTTGGGAATGGGATGACAATTTTTAGAAACAACTTTTTTTTGTTTCTCAAACCTTAAGAAAAAATGGACACAATTCTCATTTTAGAATGGGATGGGAATGAAAACAAAAAAATGAGAGTGATTACCAAACGCTATACCCAATAAAAAACTGAGAATGAGATGAGAATTTTTAGAATAAGAGTGGTTACGAAACGGGAGCTTGTTTCAGTTCCTATTTTTTTTAGTGTTTTGGTTCGTATATTTCTGGGTATTGGTTAGTGTTTCATTGACTCTAGGCATGGCTATATTTTTGTTGGTGTTCAAGTTTCTCATAAAGTGGAATTAGGAATGCCAAAATAATTATTTGATTAAATTAACCCCAATACCCAATGCAAATAAAGATAATCATTATTTTTAGAACACTAATTTTTGTCAAGTGTCATAAGCTTTATTTTTCATTCATATTGCTTTCTTACTGTGTAGATAATTGATGAAACCTAGTGGAAATAGAACATCATTTGTTTGGGACAATTTCACAAAATTGAAACGTGAGGTAGGTAAGACTCCTAGGGCAAAGTGCGACTTTTGCTCTAAAGATTTTGCATGCGATATAAGAAAAAATAGAATTAAAGCAATGTCAGTTTACCTAAGAGAAAGACGTAACAAATGTTCGATTAGAGTCGAGCCTAGAAAACAAGCAATTTTGGAGTTTAAACTGAAATCGGATTGTGATGAGAATACAAGTAGTTGTGGTCAATTTGTACCGTGGACTTTTAGTACAGACTCTTGTAGACAAGGACTAGATAAACTAGTAATAATTAATGAATTACCATTTCGGTTTGTTGAAAATTAAGGATTTAGAAATCTGATGCATGTTGTTCAATATATGTGAGTGAATATTCATTGTCACACTACCGTTGCAAGAGATTGATGGGAACTTTATTGGAAGAAGAAGAACAAGTTGAAATATTTTTTGAAATGACAAAGAGTTTGCCTAAAAACCGACACATAAACATCATTGCAAAATTTAAATTACATGTGTCTTATCATGTACTTCATTAATAATGATTGGAAATTACACAAAAATATACTTAATTTTTGTTTAGTTTCAAATCGTAAAGGCAAAATTCTTGGTAAGGCAATTGAAGCTTGTTTACTTGAGTGGGGAATTGACAAGTTTCTTACACTAACGGTCGATATGCAAGTTCTACCAATGGTGACATTAATATCTTGAAGAGGAAGACTAAAAATAGGAAGGAAATCATATTGGAACATGAGTTTCTACATATGAGATTGTGCATACATTCTAAATCTTATTGTTTGTGAGAGTTTAAGGTTGTGTTTGAGTAAGGTAATTTAAGGGAGAATTTTATTTGACAATGGATTTCACAGATTCTGTTTAAGAAATTCTTTATTTGGGTACTACGAAAAGAAATTTATAAAATTCATTCATTTGTAAAATAGAATAATAAGAAAAATTTACAAATCCTTTCAAAATACATGTTAATAAAAAAAAAATTCAAGAGGGAATTTATTATTTTTTTCATTTCACTTCAATCCTATTTTTTATTTTCTAGTTATATGAATTTCAAAATTCTCTCCTCTCTATATATTATATAATATAATTATATTTGTGATGAGCGTATTTTTGGGCATCTCTAAGTCAATACTTGGGACTCACCCACGTGTCCGTCCTCATAGTGACAAGGACGCATTCAGAAATTCACAACGTCACGCTAAAGCATACGTCGACTACAACTCCTCCCTGTAATCTTATTTGCACCTAGGGAGAAGCGAGGAGCCCCGTAGGGACATGCCGCTCTGAGCTCTGCGCCGTGCCTTGGACAATCAATTTTAGGAACTCAGTCATTTACTTTGACCGGCTCCCCCTTCCAGCTTATTTCTTCTTCAGGACTCCACGGATCTCTGCTCTCCTCCATCGACTCACCGCCTTAAGCCTGACAAAGGCCCGCAGGCTTCGCCAAATAGGCCCAAAAGCCCAAGCCCAACGATTATCTCCTAAATGCCCCGAATTATAGACTAAACACAGGATTTCGACTAATTAACTGTGTTTAAGCCCGACTAATCATCTCGAACTCCTACATATATCGGGGGCTATGCAACCCCGAGGTATGCTGAAATACGCTTGACATTACGCGTAAGTTCATTTATTTAGTTGTTGCATTACTGTATATTTTTCCCTCTAAGCACTAATTACGATGCCGAATGGGCTTCACCAAGATAAATCCCGGTCTGAGCCTTCTGTAGGTACACTCCCTGAAGAGCAAGACTTTGGACACAGCGGGTCAGTCCTCCCAGGACCAGTACAGCTCACTCGAGGACTTTTCAACCGACAACTTCACCTCAACAAGAGGACCCACTCGTCATCCGACTGAATCATACTCGAAATGTGTACCAGTTTTATACACCAACAATTTGTAATAGGTATAAAAATCATATTATTAAAATAGTTATGTATAATTAAAGTTATATATTAAAAATTATATTGCTAAAAGAGGTATAAAAAATATATTATTAAAGTTATATTATCAAATTACTAAATAAATATTATATTGTGAGATGTATTTTCATATTTTTATTATTAAAATTTAACAGATTTAAAATTCTACGTACAAATATTTATCTATCCAAACAAGATAATTATGAAATTATACAATCAAATTCTGATATAAAAAAGTTATCCGAACAAAGAATTTGTAAATGATGAGATTTTTAAATTCAAAATTTTGAAATTCTATCATTTACAAATTTCTTGAATTTATCAAATTCCCAACTCAAACGCAACCTAAAAGAGATGCATAAATCCACCCTCAAAAAAAGAAATGTAGTGAGATATGTGAGGTCATCCTCATATAGGATGGCAATTTCAAGAAGTGTGCCGAAAAAGAAGGCGTCAACAGTAAGAGTCAAGTTTGTCTTGATGTGCCAACTAGATGGAATGTCATTTATTTTATGTTGGAGGGGATAATTAAATTTCAAAAAACTTTTAAATGGGTAGAGGATAATCCACATTTTGATACCATGTATAGAATTGAAAATGATGATGAAAAAGATTACGTAGATGAATGCCCCGTTTGGTAACCCATTCCATCCCAGAAATTCTCATTCCATTCCCAGATTTTTGGGAATTCTGTTTGGGAATAGCGTTTGGGAATTTTTGTTTCCGTTTCCATTTCATTCCCATTTGAGAATTGTGCCCACTTTTTTCTTAAGAAATGAGAAACAAAAAAAAGTTGTTTCTCATTATTCCCATTCCATTCCCAAAACACATGGTTACTATTCACCTACCGGCCGACCATCGCCCGCCGCCGCCGCCGTCGCCGGCCACCGTCCGGCTGGAAATTTCCCGGACACTTCCGGTATCCGCCGGCGACGGCGCCACCGCCGTCCGGTCATCTCCGATGGGGGGCCACCGCTGTCTCCGACGCCGGAGCACCGCCGGCGGCCATGGCCCGGAGCACCGCCGTCGCCGGCGACGGCGCCACCGCCGTCAGGCCAAAACAGAAGAAAAAAAAAAAAAAAAAGATTTTAAGATAAAATGGTTACCAAACACAATTCCCTTTTCAAAACAAAAAAAAATTATCGTTACCAAACGCGATTCTACTCCAAAAAAAAAACAAAATTCTCATCCTATCCCACTGTTGGAACGAAAACAGAAACAGTTACCAATCACACCACCGAAGGGAATATGAGAGTGAAAAGTCTAGAAGGGTTTTTGGGTCCATTTCACTTTTTCCATTATTAAATGCGGTACACAAACCTATTATTATTTGGTCCAAAAAGAAAATAATTGGCCAAATCCAAACACGTCCTCCTCCACGTTAAGGAAAAGTACTTATTAACTCCTTATCTTCAACTTCTTCTCTAGAATCTCCCTTTTTCAATGAACATTATTTCCATGTTTCGAAAAGTTCAATTCCCTTTTTTACCATGAAACATAGTGTGAAATTTTGTTTGTTAGTGTCACGGTCTTTACTTTGTAACACAGTCATTATGACTCTTCAAACATAATGATATCTATATCTCTATCTACTAAGATATTTCAGTTCGCCAAGTTATCTCTCGTCTGTCCATGAATTCCAGCAACAATTCGAAAGGTTGACCTATTCGAGAGTCTCCAAATCTATGCTTATTTTCAACTTCCTAAAGCATTTTGTCGCTTACTACGCCCTTCCTTGTCTTTGGGTGCCTAGGTATCCACCATAAGCCTTTTCTCGTTTGAACCTCACCCTTCGCTTGGATACCATTTTCGTTTTTTTGTTTAAAGCAGGGGTGTGCAGAAAACCGACCAAACCGAAAAATTAAACTGAGTTGAACTGACCTAAAACACCGAAATCGAACCTCCTATGAAAGAACTGTGCAGTTTGGTTCTAAACTTGACAAAAACCGACCTCAGTGGTTCGGTTTTCAGTTTCAAATCTTCAAGGGTTTGATTCAAACTAAACCGAACCACTCAAAAACAACGTCGTTTTGAGTGATTATATATATGTAATTTAACTCCTTATCTTCAACTTCCTCTCTAGAATATCCTTTTTCTATGAGCATATTTTCATGTATCAAAAAACTCAATTACCTTTTCCATGAAACATAGTGTGGAATTTTGTTTGTGAGTGCCACGATCTTTACTTTGTAATAGAGTCATTATGACTCCTCAAGTATAATGATGTCTATTGATATCACTTTCGTTTTTTTGTTTAAAATAGAGTGTGCAGAAAACCAGTCGAATCGAAAAATTAAACTGAGTTGAACCGACCAAAAACATCAAAACCGAACCTCCTATGAAAGAACCGAGCAGTTTGGTTCTAAATTGGATAAAAATCGACCGCAGTGGTTCGGTTTTTGATTTCAAATCTTCAAGGGTTCGATTCAAACCGAACCGAACCACTCAAAAACGACGTCATTTTGAGTGATTATATATATGTAATTTCCAGAGTCTTCTTCCATTCAGCCTTGCCTTGTCTTCTTAGTTCCAAACTTTTCTTTCCTTCGAGACTCCCAAACCATAGCTCTTCCATTAATCAATCACGTTGAACCCATAGCAACCAACCGTAGCCAACCACGTTGAACCCTTAGCAACTGTTAGAATAATTGCGATGAGAATGTTGGGAGAATATGGAACGATATATTGATATTTAGAAAAAGTACAATAATGGATATATATATATATAGGAGACTAAGGAAATCCTATGGTTAGGATTTAACCTAATGGGCCAAGCCTATAAAGTCTAATTCCTGCACATGCAAATTTCTAGTTACATTTTAAAATATTTAGAAAAATAATGAGATTTATTAGGTTATTTAAATTTTACTTTAAAAATTTTAGAGGTTACTTGGATATTTAAAAGTTTGATTTTAAAAATTTTAAGGGTTAATACGTTAATTTTAAAATTGACTTTTAAAAATTTAGAAATTATTAAGTTATTTAAAATATAATTTTAAAAATTTTGAGATATAATTAATATTTTTTTTATTTCAAAATTTTAGAAGGATAATTAACGTAAATAAATTAAAAAAAGAAAGAAAGAAAATCAATTGTGATAGACAAACATTGCCTTCCTAATTAAGGAAGGCAACAATGTTAGCATTACGGGGACACATGTCAGGGATTAAAAAGAAAAGAAAAAAAGCTATGGCGGTGGCGCGGTGCAAGAGTTATCATTTATATATATATATATATATATATATATATATATATATTGTTAAAATAAAATATATCATACGTTCGATTTATGGAACTAACTATACGGACAAATATGTGTGTATATTTATATATCAAGAATATATACGTGAGTTTGAGAAATATAGTGGGTATAGATATATCAAATTTACAAAGAATATAATTTAAGATAAAAATTGTAAATTTTATTAAAACGATATTTTTTAGCATTGTGTCGACTAATAAAAATTTTAACAGTCGATTAATATTTTTTTGTAGATTACATTATTAACAGGAAAATTTTTGTAGTCGTTGTTATAACAATTTTTGTACAGTTAATATTAACTTAAGAAAATAGGCGTTAAATAATTTCGTATAATAAAAAAAAAAAAATTGGGAATGAGAAAAATTACATTTTAGGGTCACGTATTGCATATTAGATTTATTCAAAGAAATTATTAGTTAGGCCCTGTTGCTGTTAGATATACAGGCGACGCCGATCACGTCTGCATTGCGACAGTAACGTACTTAGTAGCGCAAAAATCGAGGTGAGTATACTGTCTTCTATGTAAATTGCTAAATTATATTTTCGTACTAAAATGTGAAAAAAAAAATATTAAAATGAATTATTTTATAACGTGACGCGGATCAAGTAAATTTTTAAATATGAAAAATGTTTTTTAATATCCGACTATGTCATAGTGTGATCCCGACAGGAGGGCATGTTCTGTAGGATGTTTATATTGTGACCTGACAGGAGGACAAATCCTACAAGTAGTTGTTGTTATTGTTATTGACTATTACTATGGTGGAGTAAAATATGGTATTGATTGTTAATATGGTGGAGTCGAATATGGAATTGACAATATAATGTGGTGGCGTTAAATATGGTGATGATACGTTGGTTTATACCATGTGTTGGATCATATCATTGGAGATATTAAATGGTCCTGATACTGATGACAATCTTATATTACACAGTGGTATAAGTTACGATACCGTCATAACTCCGGATCGTGAGGTGAAACAATCCTATGGCTAGTAGGAAAATACGTGTGTAGTATTTTATTATATATCAAAATAACCTGATTGGTTAATTCAGATGCATTTATTTTCTTACAATGATAGTTGTGGAATTTTATTTCGGCTCAATGTGCAGTTATCTGTTATATTTTGAAAAGTGGTATTTGATAATCATGTTTGATCTATATAAATTGTTTTTGTATTATGAAGACAGTACACCAATAAAATATTTGGTCTCAGGTACCACAGCTAGAGACAAGTCCACTACTGGCACTAAGTAAAGTCAGAGGGTAGTGTCGTTTTTGAAGGATTGTTAGAACAGGCGTGAACCACAAAAGGGTTCAGTTTTTGTAGTTTTGTTATAGATATTTGAGACACGTGTATTTTTGGGCTTTGAGTTTAGTAAATATTAATTTTGAAAAAAAAAATTATAACAGTACATGTGTGTGTGTGTGTGTATGTATTTGTGGGTTGATTGGGTAATGTCAAGTTGACGTGGCGTCCGGCCTCGGGCGTTAGGGGGGACCCGGGAAGGGGTGTGACAAAGCCCATATACATATATTGACAACAACCATCGCCGAACCCTTACCATCCTCTACCGTTGCATATCATTGGCTGTCGAAGATCCTTGGTGCATCACATATCCGCCGCCATCCCAGATCTTGATCCTTTGGTATATTCTCTTCCTTCTTCTTCTCTATCAGATCTGTCTCAGATCTTGAAGACCATGAAACCTGTTTTAGAATTTTGTGTTTTTTCATTTTTGTTCGTTTATGGTGGAGCTTCAATCACCAAATCCTTCATGCTTGATTTTTCCGTGATGATATTAGAATCAACTGATAGAGTGGTTGATAATGCTAGAGTGGTTATTGGTTATTTATATTGGTTTTTGTTATCACATATTTGCTATCTTTTTGTTCCAGTTTCTATATTTCTGTTTCAGTTCCTATTTGATTAAATTAGGGCCCGTTTGGTAACCATTTCTGTTCTCATCTCATGCAATGGGATGAAAATAAGATGAGAATTTTTAGAAACAATTTTTTTTTGTTTCTCAAACCTTAAGAAAAAATGGGCACAATTCCCATTTTAGAATGAGATGGGAATGGAAACAAAAAAATGGGAGTGATTACTAAACGCTATACCCAATAAAAAATTGGGAATGAGATGAGAATTTTTAGGATAAGAGTGGTTACGAAACGGGGGCTTGTTTCAGTTCCTATTTTTTTTAGTGTTTTGGTTCGTATATCTCTGGGTATTGGTTAGTGTTTCATTGACTCTAGGCATGGCTATATTTTTGTTGGTGTTCAAGTTTCTCATAAAGTGGAATTAGGAATGCCAACATAATTATTTGATTAAATTAACCCCAATACCCAATGCAAATAAAGATAATCATTATTTTTAGAACACTTTGTGTCAAGTGTCATAAGCTTTATTTTTCATTCATATTGCTTTCTTACTATGTAGATAATTGATAAATAAAAATCGTAGTTTGGATGACAACACCTCTCTTGTTCCTACCACTTCTAAGTTCCTAGTGAAACCTAGTGGAAATAGAACATCATTCGTTTGGGACAATTTCACAAAATTGAAACGTGAGGTAGGTAAGACTCCTAGGGCAAAGCCGTGAGGTGGCGTTTGGTTAGCGTTCTCACTTTTTTGAACTCAACTGAAATGGATTGGATTGAGTTGAATTGGGTTGGGTTGAGAATTTTGGGAACAGAATTGCGTTTGGTAACAACAATTTTTGTTTTGTACTGAAAACAGAATGTGTTTGGTAACGATTTTATCCTAAAACTAATTTTTTTTTTTGAATTTTTTTTTTTGTGTTTCACGGCGGCGGACGGTGGCCGGAGGTGGACGCCGGCAGCGCGGACGGTCACCGGAGGTGGCCGGTGGCAGCAGAAGGCCGTCGGAGGTGGCCGGAGACGGCAGCGGGTGGTGGTGGTCAGCCGGCAGATGAAGACGGAAGTTGAGAACTTTGGGTTGAGTTTTTTGGGCACAAAAAGAAACAATTTTTTTTTTTTGTTTCTGGTTTCTTTAGGATTTTGAGAATCAATTTCTATTTTTTGGGTTGGGTTGGGTTGGGTTGAGTTTTGTGTTTGCCAAACGCGTTCCCAAAAATCAAACCCAAAATTTTTGAGTTGGGTTGGGTTGAGTTTGGTTGGAAACACTAACCAAACGGGGCCTAAGACTCCTAGGGCAAAGTGCAACTTTTGCTCTAAAGATTTTGCATGCGATATAAGAAAAAATAGAATTAAAGCAATGTTAGTTTACCTAAGATAAAGATGTAACAAATGTTCGTTTAGAGTCAAGCCTAGAAAACAAGCAATTTTGGGGTTTAAACGAAATCGGATTGTGATGAGAATACAAGTAATTGTGGTCAATTTGTACCGTGGACTTTTAGTACAGACTCTTGTAGATAAGGACTAGATAAACTAGTAATAATTAAGGAATTACCATTTCGGTTTGTTGGAAATCAAGGATTTAGAAACCTGATGCATGTTGTTCAATATATGTGAGTGAATATTTATTGTCACACTACGGTTGCAAGAGATTGATGGGAACTTTATTGGAAGAAGAAAAACAAGTTGAAATATTTTTTGAAGGGACAAAGAGTTTGCCTAAAAACCGACACATGAACATCAGTACAAAATTTAAATTACATGTGTCTTATCATGTACTTCATCAATAATGATTGGAAATTACACAAAAAATACTTAATTTTTGTTTAGTTTCAAATCGTAAAGGCAAAATTCTTGGTAAGGCAATTGAAGCTTGTTTACTTGAGTGGGGAATTGACAAGTTTCTTACACTATCTCCCCCTTTCAGGTCATTTCTTCTCCAGGACTCCACGGATCTCCGCTCTCCTCCATCGACTTACCGCCATAAGCCTGACAAAGGCCCGCGAGCTTCGCCAAATAGGCCCAAAAGCCCAAGCCCAACGATTATCTTTTAAACGTCCCAAATTATCGACTAAACACATGATTTCGACTAATTAACTGTGTTTAGACCCGACTAATTATCTCCAACTCCTATATATATCGGGGGCTATGCAACCCCGATGTACGCTGAAATACGCTTGACATTACGCGTAAGTTCATTTATTTACTTGTTGCATTACTGTACATTTATCTCTCTAAACACTGATTACCATGCCGAATGGGCTTCACCAAGACAAATCCCGGTCTGAGCCTTCTGCAGGTACACTCCTTGAGGAGCAGGACTTTGGACACAGCGGGTCAATCCTCCCAGAACCCAGTACAGCTCACTCGAGGACTTTTCAACCGACAACTCTACCTCAGCAAGAGGACCTACCCGTTATCCAACTGGATCATACTCGAGATGTGTACTAGTTTTACACAACAACAATTTGTAATAGGTATAAAAATCATATTATTAAAATAGTTATGTATAATTAAAGTTATATATTAAAAATTATATTGCTAAAATAGGTATAAAAAATATATTATTAAAGTTATATTATTAAATTACTAAATAAATATTATATTATGAGATGTATTTTCATATTTTTTATTATTAAAATTTAACAGATTTAAAATTCTACGTACAAATATTTATCTATCCAAACAAGAGAATTATGAAATTACACAATCAAATTCTTCATATAAAAAAGTTATTCAAACAAAGAATTTGTAAATGATGAGATTTCAAAATCCAGAATTTTGAAATCCCATCATTTACAAATTCCTTAGATTTATCAAATCCCTAACTCAAACGCAACCTAAAAGAGATGCATAATTCCATCCTCAAAATAAGAAATGTAGTGAGATATGTGGGGTTATCCTCATATAGGATGGCAATTTCAAGAAGTGTGCCGAAAAAGAAAGCGTCGACAGTAAGAGTCAAATTTGTCTTGATGTGCCAACTAGATGGACTGCCAATTATTTCATGTTGGAGAGGACAATTAAATTTCAAAAAACTTTTAAACGGGTAGAGGATAATCCACATTTTGATACCATGTATAGAATTGAAAATGATGATGAAAAAGATTACGTAGATGAAGGGAATATGAGAGAAAAAAAGCTAGAAGGGTTTTGGGTCCATTGAGTAGTGGTGATTGGAAAAAAAAACTAAGTTGTTTGTAAGATGCATTAAATTATTTTACAATGCAACTTTGCGTTCTTCCGGTTCATTATTTGTCATGTCTAATAATTTCTATGGAGCTTATGATAATCCAAAATGCAATAAGCTGGAAACAAACTCCGATATAAGTTAAAGTACGTTGATTGGTGCCTTGGACATGTTATGATATTTCGATTGTGCTTGCGGTCATTAATAAATTGAAAGGGTGTTTGAATCAATTAAATGATTGGTATTTTGAAAATGGGATACTAAATGTGAGTGAATCTCAAAACCCAAATAAACCCTCGAATCTAGGTGGTTTGGATGTGAAAGAGGAGGATGCACATAATTTCTTCTCCGCCCAATTTCAGAAGCACCTAAAGGAAGAGGGTAATGTGAGTAACAAATGGGAGATAGAAGAATTTTTGTCTGATTCTTGTGAGAGAAAAAAAAAACAATATTTTTGATATATTGGGATGTGGAAGACAAACTCGACAAATTGTTTGATTCTCTCCCAAGTCGCGAGGGATGTGCTATCCATTCCGGTATCTACCATTGTTTCAGAATCTGCTTTTAGTACCAGTGGATGCATTCTTGATCTTTGAATAAGCTCATTGTCAACGAAGATGGTGGAAGCCTTAGTTTGCACTCAAAATTGATTATGGTCGTCAACTCCCATCAATCTTCGAGATACAATGGAATAAGCAGAACAACTTGAACCTATTGACATTGAGAAAGATAATTACAATAACAACTAAGTATTTCTCCTACTTATGTAGGGTCGACTATATGAATCCATTTACGCTATAGTGATCGATCAAAGATCATCCCCTCCGTCAAGTTTAATGTCATCAAATCATTTCTAATAGTCACGTCCAATGTCTTCTTAGGTCTACCTCTCCCTCTAGTAGTCTCCTGCACTTGAACTAAATCACATTTTCTCACTGGTGCTTCTTTGGGTCTTTTATGCACATGCTCAAATTATCATAAACGATTTTCTTTAATTTTCTCTTCGATGGTTGTTATTCATAAATTCTCTCTAATAGTTTCATCATTAATTTTATCCATTCTCGTCTTCTCATTCATTCACCACAACATCCTCATTTATGTCACACCAATTTTTTAGACATGATTCGTTTTTACCGCCCAACATTCTAAACCATGCAGAAGTGTTGTACTTATAGCAGTTTTATAAAATTTTCCTTTAAGTTTCAACTGAATCCTACGATTACAACTCACCCCAATTGCACTTTTCCACTTTAACCAACTTGTCTTGACTTTATATGTAATATCCTCCTCGATTTCGCCATTGTTCTAAATCATTGAACCTAAATATCTAAAATTATCAACCTTTGGCACCTTTTCATCTCCAATTTTGACCGCACTATTGTCTCTTCGGGCATTACTAAAATTGCAATGCATATATTTCGTCTTACTTCTGCTAACTTTCAAACTTTTAAACTCTAAAATTTCTCTCTATCTTTTTAACTTAGTATTAAGACATATTCCACGTTTGGCAACTAATATAATGTCATTTACAAATAACATATTCCAAGATACTCCATCTTGAATATGTTTTGTGAGTTCATCCATCACTAGAATGAAGAGGTAAGGACTTAAAGATGATCATTGATGTAAGCCTATATTAATAGAAAATGCACAAGTATCACCTCATTTTATTCGAACACTAGTGACTATACTTTTATACATATCTTTAATTACCTCGATGTACACATTAGATATCTGTTTCTTTTCTAACACCCACCACAAAACTTCTCTGGATACCCGATCGTAAGCCTTTTCTAGATCCACAAATACCATATGTAAATCTCTCTTCTTTTCTTTATATTTTTTTTTATTGATCTCCTGAGTAAATATATAGCTTCAGTGGTTGATCGGCTAGGTATAAATCCAAATTGGTTATCTTCTATGCTCGTTTCATGCCTTATTCTATATTCTATGTCTCTCCCAAAGTTTCATAGTATGATTCATAAGTTTTATACCCCAATAGTTCGTGCAACTTTGAACATTCCCTTTATTTTTATAGATGAACACTAAGATACTCTCCCTCCAGTCGTCAGACATTCTCTTAGTCTTCAAAATGTCATTGAAAAGTCTAGTTAATTATTCTATCCCAATATCTCTCAAACTTTTCCACACCTCTATAGGGATTTCATCTGACCCTACTGTTTTTTCAATTTCATTTAGCCCTACTGTTTTTCCAATTTTCATACTTCTTAGTGTTATTCTAACTTCTAAAGCCCTAATTCTTCTATGAAACCTATAAATCTTATCTGAAGATAAACTAGGCAACTCTAGTCTAGATTCCCCGGGGTCTATTTTATCATTCACCGATACCTTTTCATCAATGTTTTTGATGCATCTGACACTTCTAATATCTCTAGTCTTTCGTTCACGTCACCTAGCAAATTTAAATATATACATCTCTCACTCTTTTGTAACTAACTTTTTATACAAATTATCATACGCTCTAAATTTTAATTGCTTAATTATTTTTTTCGCCTTCATTTTTCCATGTTTATACTTCTTTAAACTCTCCCGATTTTGATATTTTTGTCATTCTTTATAAGTTATTTTCTTGTCCCGAACGGCTTTTTGGACCTCCTCATTCCACCACTAACTTTTTTTTATATCGCGGTCCTCCTCCTCTACAAACTCCTAAAACTTTTCTTCTTATTTCTTTAATACGACTTGTCATATCAATCCACATTTTGTTCATATGTTTCTTCCATAACTCATCATTGATAATTTTATCCTTAAATAACTTCATCTTTTCACCTCTTAGATCTCTCCAACGTATCCTTACATGTCTACTTATCTTAGACTCTCGTTTCCACCCCTGAAGCTTCATATCAGTTACCATTAGTCTATGTTGGGTAGCAATACTCTCTCCGGGTATGACTTTACAGTCTTTACATATTAAACGATCACTAGTTCTAGTAAGGACAAAATCTATCTAACTATTCCTTTAACCACTCTTAAATGTGATAAGGTGTTCATCCCTCTTCCTGAAACATGTATTTAGAATAACTAAATTATACGCTATAGCAAAATTTAAAATTATCTTACCCATTGCATTCTTTTACCCAAATCCATAATTACCATGGACTTTCTTGAAAGTCTCTTTTTCCTTCCTGACGTGTCCATTCAAGTCTCCCCCAATAAATATTTTTTCTTGGTTGGGTATACTTTGAACGACTTCGTCCATCTTCTCCCAAAATTCTCGTCTATCATTTTCTTGCAGTCCAACTTCAGGAGCACACACATTAATAGCGTTAATCACCTCCCCTCCAATCACCAACTTCATAATCATCATCCTATCGCCGATTCTCCTAATATCAACAACATTATCCTTTAAATCCCTATCTACCATGATGTCCACTCCATTCCTATATTTGTCATTCCCTGTATACCATAATTTATATCACGTACTCTCAATTTCTCTAGACCTCTCTTCAACCCACTTAGTTTCCTACAAGCATAGATATTAATCCTCCTCCTACTCATCACGTCCACCAATTCTCGAATCTTACCTGTCATCGTTCCTATATTCCAAGTTGCCAACCTATTCTGATAGATATAAAATACCTATCTACTTCTAAGCCGAATTTGGTAATTTTCGAGTGAATTAGTTATATTTAATTGTGTTTTTGTTAGTTTTTATGTAATTCAGGTGTAGGGACGCAAACAAGCGATAAACGAGCGAAAACAGTGAAAAAATGGTGAAGAAATGTTGAAGAAACAAGGTTTTAAGATCACAGAAGCCGCCGCCGCCGCGGTGAGATTGCAAAGAGTATTGAATTTGAACAGGTCCTACTACCGTAGCGCAAAGCCACCGCCACGGCGGTAAAAGATCAGAGAGTTTGGATGTTGTTCCACCGCCGCAGCGGTAAAATATTTGTGAGCTAACTGACTTACCCACGGCTGCGGCGATAGGCTCTGCACAACAAAGAAGATGTTTTAAGATATTTTGAAGTCTTGCTCCTATAAATACCCATTCTCCCACATCCATTGAAGACTCTTGGAGCATGAAACGTCCCTAACCCTTAGGCCTTGATTCTTGGCTATTCTTGAAGAAAATATTCATCATCCGGAGAAGAGGAAACATGGGCGGACCGATCTTTGGCGACAGTTGATCACTCCACTTTAAGATTTGATCTTTCTCTCTTTGTTTCTCTATTTGTAATTTAATGTTTTATTATAAATGATGATGAATCCCTCTTGGTTTTGTAGTTTCAATGGCCAATATCATGTTAGATTAGTTAAATATTAGCTAGGAATCAATGTAATTGTGTAAATACTAATTTGGTTTAATATATGTTTCTTGAACGGTTGCTTTCTTTAAATCTGATTGTGTTTATCATTTTATGACAACTTCAATATACTCGTTAAGGTATTAGGGGTTAAATTTGAGAATCTAGAGTTTGACGCTCGGAAGAAGTAACCTTGGATTCGGACTAGGGTAAACACATCGTTACGATCTAACGATTCAGGAGGGCGTTAGTTAGTGTGCAATCGATGACGTTGGGGCAAGACTCACGCAGCCTAGAGTCGTTAAGATATTGAGAGGGACCTCTTCGTTGACATGAAGTCGCGTATTCCCCTGTCTTACACTCGGAAGAGGTGGCGGAGGAGTTTTAGAACTGAGATTGTCGGATACCATAAACTCCGTTATTGTTAACTAAAACGAAATCAAACATGTATTAAGTGAACGAAATCAATCCCTAGGTAATCAACGTAGTTAAGATTAACCCACTAATTGTAGTTTAACTTAGTTTAAATTAGTTTAATTTTAAATCATTTCTTTAACCGTCTAGATAAGAGGAGACTATGCAAATTGCGATATTCAATTATTCAACCCGTCCCAATGGGAACGATATCCGATCTTAAAAGATCTACTATATTAAAACTAGACCTCATGCACTTGCGAGTAGTCAATACGCGAGCGTGTAACAATCGCTACACCGTACAATCACGTACTCTCAATTTCTCTAGACCTCTCTTCAACCCACTTAGTTTCCTACAAGCATAGATATTAATCCTCCTCCTACTCATCACGTCCACCAATTCTCGAATCTTACCTGTCATCGTTCCTATATTCCAAGTTGTCAACCTAAACCTATTCTCATGGGCTAACTTCTTTATCTACACTCATCCACCATAATGCGGCAACCTTCTTTCATTTGACACCGTATTCGGGCAAAAACACGGCGCGTTGTTTCCGGGCGACACCCTCGCCCACCCTCTCTTATTATTCACTACATCCAGGCAGTGGAAATGTAGTGCGTCGTTAGTAGAGAACGCTCCAACGTTTAATGTATTTGAATTCATGTTATAAAAGTTCTAACAAAGTTTTCCGTCGGCTGTCAACTACCTAACGCAACTCTCCTCCTTTACTCGGACTTTGGACCGACTGTGTAAAGAATAAAGGATCGAACCCCACGAGTTTAACAATTCATAATTTATTTGTTAATGCATTTATATCTCTCCTTTTTATATTGTGTTGTAGAACTTGGTTAACCCATTTTATCAGAATTTGTGATCATGAACTAGCAATGGATCATACCAAACTAAAAATCAATTTATTTATTTTTCGTTTTCCATCCACTTCTACCCTTTCTCCTACTTTTCCTCCTATTAAACATAGCACAAGTCTTTCTGTTCCACTTCCCAGAGAGTAGGAAAAGACAAAAAAATCGATTTTATATTTTGCTCCCAAATATTTAGAACAAAATTAATAAAACAGTACAAAGTTCTTCTCAAATTTCCACTTCCTATTTCAAATTTTCTGGTAACAAAAACACAACCAATCTGAGACAGAACACTACAGAAGAATAGATACACAATACAACTCAGAAAGCTATATAAAGGCATCCTTTAGAAACAAGCCTACCACTTGAGGAAAAAAAAAAAAAAAAACAGCTCCTGCCATTGCAGGGTTGGGGAGGGTCAAATGTACACAGTCTTACCTCTGTATACAGAGAGGCGATATCCAAAGCCTACCACATAAAAATAGTGTGTAAATTAGCAGAAGAGTACCCAAAAACAGGTTTTACTTTCCCTCAGCAGCCATCCTTTTCCTAATTTCAAAAGCAGTGTTGAAAATTCCCTGCGTTTGCTGGTTGCAAACAAAGCACTTTTTGGTCTTTGCATGGTGCTGTAAATGAACAATATACATAGGTCAGAAGAGGCATAAAAACAGTGCATTAAGAACAACAATGAAGTTTCATAATACATAGAAACAAAAAATTGACAATGTAGGTGGCGTTTGGTTAGTGTTTCTATTTTTCTGTTTCTACTTCCAATAAACCAGAATGGGACGGGGATTCCGTTTCCGCTCTGGAGTATTCCAGAAATTGAAACATGTTTGGTAACGACCATTGACTTGAAATTGTTTCTTTTTAATTTAAGAGAACATAAATAAGAAACACATTTGGTTAAAACATTTATTCTTTTTTTCGCTTTAAATGTATGGCGGCCGACGGCCGAGAGATGGTGGTGGCCGGTAGGGTGATAGTGGGAATAGTTTTGTGGGAGTGAATAGGAATCAAGATTTTTTTATTACTCAATTCTCAGACTCTTAAGAAAATCAGAAAATAGTCCCGAATTACTCCAAAAATTTTAGGAATAGAAACGGGTTTATTAAACGCGTTTCTGTATATTAATCCCAAAATTTTGGGAGCAGAAACAGGAATCAAGGAACAGAAACAGTAACCAAATGGGCCGTAATTTTTGCTTGTTAACTCACTAGTTTTGAGTGTGACTAAATTTTACAACCGATCAAATAACAGGTTATGATTTAACTAATTGCAAAATACTTATCATAAGCAGTAAGAGTTCAGCTTATGAAATCGGTCCTATCTAGCATCCAGATTATTTCTTAGGCGACCAAAGGCAGCCTAAGTAAATTTTGAAAAGATTGGATCAGAGAGATGATGAGACCAGAGGCGGACCTAGGGGGGCACTTTATTTCGTCAATGCAGCTCCTCTCAAAACATTAGGAGTTCTAATAAACATTAATTGCATACTAATACCTAATAATACATGATGAATAGTGCCAAACAGAAAAGGAAAAAAAATATTCAAGAGAAATAAAAGGGTTCAAACTTCGAAGCTTACCTTCAATGCACAGTGCTCACAAAAATAGTGTTTGCACTTCGTCACGACTGGATCGACAAACGGCTGCCGGCAAATGAAGCAAGCGAACGGCAAGGAATCATCGTCTTCATCATCATCGTTCTGTTCATCTGCATCATCATCCCCACCGCCCATAGCCAAATTCCTCTTCCTAGCCTTCTCTGCCTCATCCCACTCTTTCTCCATCTGCCATCCCGATTTATAATCCCCTCTGTCGTGCATAAACTTGCATGAATCTCCATACCCGCAATACCCCGTCTCCTTATAATCTTTACAGATATCCGGCTGATAATCGAATCTCGCCGAAACCCTAATGTGAGCGGAAGCCCGGAGTGGGCCATGGGACCCACCTGCCTTCTCGCTAGCAACCGTCAACTCTCTCCGAAAACCTGCTTTGTAATCCGTATACCCATGGATCCCTTTGTACAATTTCTCATCGCCGGAATTCTTGGCTTTCCCCTTCAAAGCCTCCTCCGATCGCTTTAGTACCTTCTCTCGAATGGCACGAGCATCTCTCGAGAACTCAGTTTCGGTTTCGAGAGTTGCCGTTGCACGGCTATCATTTTGGACTTGAATTTCTTTCGATGATTCGAATTGGAAAATTGGGTTTTTGGATTCAGGATTTGGTTCTGAGGGTGTTGATCGTTTGGATGATCCGGAAGAGAAGGTTAGTTTGTTATCAGAAATTACTGGCTTCTTCTTCGTGTGAAGAAAAGAGGTATCAGATGGCTTTGAATCTTCTTCTTCCTCGTTTTCTTCAGTTTCAGCAGAGGGCCGTTTCCTGATGTTTTTGTTCTTTGAGGGCTTCCTGAAGAAATTGCAGACTGCACCCCTATCAGTTTGTTCCGATTTGTCATCCATCTGCAACAACAAAACAATTTTCATCCATATATTCACGCAAATTCAGCACATTTTAGATCAATAATTTCATTTTGCTAAGAATTTGATAGAAAATTATATCTCCAGCAACAAAGAAAGAAATAATACACTTCATGATAACCACTAGAAAGAAAGCAAATCGAATAACTGATAGTGGATAAAAATTCAGGAAAAAGAAATTTATGTAAAAAAAAAAATATTTAAAAGAAGCTTTTCATTTGATGCACAAATGCTGAAATAGTACATAACATTGCTATCTAATGTTAGCTATATTTAAACGAAAAGAATAACGATAGCATACATTATTGTCAATGACATGCATGAAGAGAGAGAGATATAGGTGGCGCTTGATTAGTATTCTGTTCACAGAATTTAGCAGAAAACTCTATTGAATAATTTGTATCCCTAATCCCTAATACTCAAATTGCAGTTTGGTAATTTCGAAATTGGATGACTGAGCTCAGATTTTGAAACCCTAATCTAGAAACTGGATTTTTTTTGAATCCTAATTTACATCAGAATCAAATAAAATTATCCATCAATCGAATCCTAATTTCAACCACGAAACTGTCTCTAAGCTTTAATTTCAACTACGAAATCAACCTCAAATAAGAGAGTAGTAGTGCTTCAAAAATAACTTTGTCCCCTAATCATCAAAAATCCAAAATCAAACCTGTAAATTGTAGAACCCTGGGATGGCGGCGGAGAGAGGCGGTGGCGTAGTCGCGAGGCGGTCTCTCCGTACTGGCGGTGGCGGTAGCCGTTAAAGAGCGAGATCAGTGAATGGCGGCTGCAGTGCGTTCTTGAGAGAGAGAGAGAACGCGAGATGTTTAGTTTGGGCAGGTGGAAAACTATCCCGCCCCCATGAACATCTTCCTATTTAATATCCCATGAAATAAATTAAATTAAATTATAATTAATTTTTTAATAGTTCTTGTATTTGGTATAAATAGATTTCAATTCTTATAAGATTTATCAATTATTATTTTGATAATTTGATAAATCTTGTTTATTTTCTTTTTTTTACAGTTCTATATTTAACTTGAATAATTTTGTGTGTGTTTTTTTCGCTGTTTAAATACTCCTATCAAAATATTTTATTTATCGACAAATGTAGTTTAGTTTCGCACTTTAGTTCTTGTACTTAATGACGCGTTCCAATTTTTCGAAGGAAAAAAAATATGAAATAATAAAAAGTAAAAATAAATAAATTTAAGAGTATTGATTTTCTCAAAAAAAATAATTAAGCTATTTTGATAATAAGAAGTCGTCACTTAACATTGAGATTAAGTGGTGTGCTAGGTCAATAAATTTTTAGAAAACAATTTAAAAGATCTAAATAAAATTGATTTCAAAAATACGATCAAACCAAATATTCATTTGAAAGAGTTCGGGGGTCGGTTACGCTCGGAGAAAGTGTTAGGCACCCCAAGACATTCATCCAAACATGATAACTTATATCTAATTAAGTTTAATTAGTTTAAGTTCGAATGTTTTATTTTATTTTGAAAATATTTTCTTTCTTATAAAACTCTTTTTTGGTATTTTCCAAATTAGGATGGGACAAATTTTTTATATTTTTGGAATATTTCCTCGGTATGACCTCTTATCAAATATTAAGAGATTTGACAATAGTGATCCCCGCCGGGGTAGTTTTGTGTATGTTTCCGATAAATTTCTTCAATTTAAGTGGGCAAATTAATCTAAATATTTTTTAAATGATACATAAGTCAACATGCAAAACGACGTGAAATATTACATTATTTTCTATATAAATGCGATGTCACAAAATACTTATTTTCTTAATTTGCCCCATTAATTTAAAGAAATTTCGTTCTAACATTCTCTTAAATTCTATTAAAATGAGAATCAAGTAAATATCACGGAAACGAGTTTTGTCGAAATTAATTCCTCCAAGAATTGGACGACGACAGCAAAGAACGATGAGCACAGCGGCGGCAAAGAACAGTGAGCACGAGAACGGAACAAATTTATATATATATAAGGGGTATAAAGATCTGTTCACAAAATTGGTCAATGGTCAAAGGACTATCCACTAACAATGTTTCACAAAAGGACTACATTACAACATAATTGTTTAAAATGATTTTTTTTCTAAACGAACTCTTAGCAGCAACAATTTCTCATGCCATGGTTTTAGGAGCAAAAGAATATTCAATTTCACCAACAAAAACACAGAACAGACCAAGAACATTTTCCAAAATTTGATCTCTACTTCACACGTAAACCGGGAACATTTTTCAATCCCATTTTACCGAGAACAAGCTTCGGAATCGCCGGGGGATTGTCGAGCCCCATGCTTCGGCTGAAATCGTTAGCAAGCTGCACAAGGGCAGCCTTGTCCCGAGCCACAGTCTTGTTCGAATTGTAATAACCGAGCCAGGCCTGGTAAGCCGCTTCCTTGTTCTTCATCTCTGCGTGTGATAGCGCCCTTTCTACCTGCTCGGTTTACAAAATATTCAGCACAAATACAAACATTTCCTTCAATTTTTACAAGGAATTCATAAATTTGTTAGGGTCCCTTAAGTATGGGGTAGCCGTTTATGAGGACCGTGAGGTCTACCAAATTGCACATTTGATCGCTCAAATTTCAAATTTGTTTCAATCTCGAAAAATATAAAATATTGTTAATTTTTATTTTTTTATTTTACAGTACGGTGTGTCCGGACCTACTTACGCACACCTCAACTAATCATCTCATGAGGCTATCTTAAGAGCACACTCCCTCACATTGGCTTGGCGCATTCAAAATTGAATTCTTGAAGTGCTTTCCAAGATAGTCAAACTCTAATTGACAAAGAAATGAGGCATTTTCCCTTGCCAGCTGGATTAACACCTTTTGAGTAAATGTTGTTAATGATATTAGTTGAAAAATGAGTTGTGCTCGTCGCGTGTCCTTCTAATGGAGATATTTCGTCAGTTCATCATTTCACTAAACCCTAAAACATTTCCCTTATCATTCTCCTAACAACAATTCATCTGAAAAATGATAGGGAGAGAAACATGAATATTTGTTGGAGAAAACGTTAAGCCATGAGCTGAACAAATTCATTTTTCATCCGAAATCATCGACTATGTTTTTAATTTTACGGGATTGAAATAAACATGAACTTGAGGGATCAAATGTGTAGTTTGACAAATCTCAACGTCCATATAGACACAGACACCCACCCCATAGATTAAGGACAAAAAATGTAATTTCCCCAATTTGTCATGAAATAACTCCTACTATAAATCCCATTTTCACATTTTTTTTCATTTTCAAGAATATATAAACGCTACTTTTAATTGTAGAATGAATTTTATTTTTATTTTTATTTTTGGGTTAAAAGCGAAATAGTTTTAAAAAAAATTATCAAATGGTGCCCTACAGAAAGGAATTCAAAAGCAAATGGCGAAAGACCGACCTTTTTCCTTGTGTCGGGATCAACAGAAGGCATGGAAGCCTTTGTTATCGGCAAATCCTTGACGGAAGACAAAAAAAATTCTTCCCAGGGAGCCAACAATAATATGCCTTGCCCTTCTTTACCTTTACGCCCCGTTCTACCAAGTCTGTGTATATATTGCTGCCTATCGGACGGCAAACCTATCTACAATATCAAAAAAACATTAAAATTTTCGTCAATCTTTTATTTTATTGTATCTTTTTATCTTGAATAACATTTTCAAGAAGCGATACAAAGTTTATTTCGTTACTCACTATAAAATAGTTTGCAAAAGAATTACCCAGAAAAGTACAGGAAAAAGTCTACTTATGGAACATAGATTAGGTGGTGTTTCATAAGTGTTTTTGTTTCGCAAAGATTCGTTCAGAAAATCAAGTAACATAACATAAACAGATTTCCTTATTCATGTTTTTTGGTCCTTATTCCAAGTTTTCAGGAAACAAAAAAACAAAGTATAGAAATACTTCTGGTGGCATTTGTTTAGTGTTTCTGTTCCCAGATTTCAGTATCTGTTCTGAAAAAGAAACTTGGAATAGAAACGGAATAGTTCCGGCACAAATGGAAGTAGAACTGTCACAATCTTTTTTTTTTTTCTTCCCATATTTCAGTTTCTGTCCCATCTTTTTTGAGAACACAAATAGATATACAAGAACAAAAACACTAAACAAACATTTGGATAATCTACTTTATTGGGAAAAGAAACAGAAATATGGGAACAGAAACACTGAACAAACGGGCCTTGAATCAAGCACTACGAACTAATAGATACAATAAGAGAATAATTACCTGTATGACAAGGGTAACATCAGGATAATCTACTCCACGTGCAGACACATCGGAAGTTACAAGAATAAGACCCTTTGATTTGCGGAATTCTTCAGAAACACGGGTTCTATAACTCTGCGGTTTTCTGGAATGGATTTCTCTGACATTCAAATTAAGCTCACTGAGAAGGTTAGCTACTAGCCTTGTCACCATTGCAGTTGTGCAGAATACAAGTACCTGCACAAAAATTTATTTTCGGATAAGCAACTAGGTTCTGTTTGATTAGTTATTCTATTTATTTTATTTTATTTTTGTTTTTTCCCCCAAAAACCCGGACTAGAAACAGAAAAAAAAAAAATGTTCTTGTTCTGTTTCCAGATTTCCCAGACTTTTAAGAACTAATTCTAAGTATGAAGACCAACAGATTTTTTCTTTTTTTCGGTTACAAGTTTATGGGATTAAGGGCCCGTTTGGTGGTTCTCGAAATCGTGAATTTTATAATTTAACTAGTAGTAAAATTATGAATTATTCCACTTTTGTGTGGGGTTGCAACAATTAAAATTACTCAAATTAGCTAGCTAACCGTTTTTGCTCTATTTTAAACGCTCTTCCCATGTATAATTGGAGCAACAAATAGCTAAAATTTTAAGGGGTTTCTTGTTTTATTGTCCTCTATATTTTTGTTTTCAAATTTTTCTATCCTATTTACAGAGCACCTTATTTTCTAGTCCTTACCAGTATTTTAGGCCCCGTTTGGTAACCGTTTCCATTCCAGAAATTCCCATCCTATTCTCAGATTTTTGAGAATTCTGTTTGGGAATAGCGTTTGGTAATTTTTGTTTCCGTTTCCGTTTCCATTTCATTCCCATTTGAGAATTGTGCCCACTTTTTTCTTAAGAAATGAGAAACAAAAAAAAGTTGTTTCTCATTATTCCCTTTCCATTCCCAAAACACATGGTCACTGTTCACCTGCCGGCCGACCACCGGCCGCGGCCATCTCCGGTCACCATCTGGCTGAAAATTTTCCGGCCACTTCCGGCAACCGGCCACTGTCACCCACCCGCCACCCCTGTCCGGCCGTTGCCGACGCCATTGCCTTCCGGCGTTCGCCCGCGCCAGGGGCCACCGCCGCCGCCGTCAAGGCAAAACAGAAAAAAAATACATATATATATATATTTTAGGATAAAATTGTTACCAAACACAATTCCCTTCCCAAAACAAAAAAAAAAAATTATCGTTACCAAACGTGATTCTACTCCCAAGAAGAAAACAAAATTCTCATCCCACTGCTGGAATGAAAACATAAACGGTTACCAAACGCCACCTTAGTTAACTTTAACTATGATAACAAACACAAATTCAACATCTGGTAAATATTAACTAAATATATTCAATCTAATTGCAATTAATCGAATTATTAAAAAATAAAGTGAAAAAAACGGTGGATAAAAAGTTACAAGTGACTTATTTATTTCAAGGACAATCTAATTGAACTAAAAGGTTTGCAAGTTTAATTATATCATATATAAATAGAAAAAAAAATACAAATCCATTCATCCAAATAAGATAATTCTTAACTACTAATTTTAGACAACCAAACGGACCATAAAAATTATAAAAATAAAAATTAAAAAGATCACTCCTCTCTATTTCAAATTAATTTTTCTTTTCAAGATTATTCGGAAATAGCTAAAAACTATGAACACCGTTATTGTGTAGAACACATACCTTGTAATCAACATCATCTGCAATGTGGTCTTTTAACAGAACATAAAGTAGCGAAAAGTGTTGCGCCAAAGGAGCAACAAGATGCGTTTGTTTGACCTGAAAATACCACCAAAAAAAGGGATTTTAAGACATCACTAAAATTCATAGATTATATGAATATATATATATATATATATATATATATATATATATTCAAAATTTAAAAATAAAAAGGGTAAGTTACCTGCGTGTGCGTCTCTTCACTGCATATATATATATATATATTCAAAATTTAAAAATAAAAAGGGTAAGTTACCTGCGTGTGCGTCTCTTCACTGCCTTCCTGAACCGTATTGACAAACTCGTGATCTCTTTTCAAAGCAATATGAGAAATTTGTCGAACCTTCATTCCAAATGAAAATTAGTTTTTTAGAAAGAAAAAAAAAATATCTTAAGGTAGCGTTTGGCAGCACAGAATTGGATGAATACATATAAATTTTCAGTTTTTTTACGTGTGTTCATTTCCAGTTCCTATTCCAATTCCAAGGATCCAATTTCATGCAACCAAACACAAGTAAGTTCATTCACATTATGTATTTACCAAACAGGGGAAAAGAAGAAACCTCCGGTGGAATTGTGGCAGAGAAAAGAAGTGTTTGTCGCTGTTTGGGAACAGCGGCTACAATCTTCTCAATATCTTTACGAAATCCCATGTCTAATAAATGATCGGCTTCATCGAGCACGAGGACTCTTACGCCCATCAACTTAGTTGCAAATCCTGCGGTATTCTCTGTATGATCTCTAAGCCTTCCCGGTGTAGCCACGAGTATCTGAGTTTCAAATGTGAAATATAAGATAAAAATCGAAACTTTCATGGTTTCTTTCATGAATCAGTGAGCCCTCAAGACATATATAGAGGGTAACATAGGTAGCGTTTGGTTAGTGTTTTCTGGTCCTGTTCTGGAAAACTTGAGACTGAAACAGATGACCAGGAAGAAAACAGTTTTTTTTTTTAATAAACTGATTGTTAGAAGAAAATTCTGGGTGGCGTTTAGTGTTTCCGTTTTTCTGTTTCTACTTCCAATAAATTGGGATGGGAATTCTATTTCCGTTCTGGAGTATTCTGGGAATAGAAACACGATCAGTAACGACCATTGTCCTGAAATTGTTTCTTTTAATTTATGAAAACAGAAACAAGAAACATGTTTGGTTACAATATTTGTTCTTTTTTTTTCTTTTTCTTTAAATGTATGGTGACCGGCAGGTGGAGGTGGTGGTGGCCAACAGGGTGGTGGTAGCCGGCAGGGTGGTGGGGGAATAGTTTTGTGTTAGTGAATAGTAATCAACATTTTTTTATTTCTCAGATTCTTAAGGAATTCAGGAAATAATTCTAAATTACTCCCAAAAATTTTTAAACAAAAACGTGTTCATCAAAAGCGTTTCTGGACATTAATCCCAAAATAATTGAGATCTAGAACAGGAATCAGGGAATAGAAATAGTAACCAAACGGGACCCTATTTTCCTATTTTTTGTTAACAAAAACAATAACAAAACCTCACCTTAATTTCTTTAATTTAGATTAGAATTTCCAACCCGATATTTCAGAATAGTACGAGGCAGTTTGATATTTGGCTATTGTCAAACAAGAATAATGTGTACTAAAAGAAACCAATTGAGGCTAGAAATACAAAGGGCTATTTTGGTTGTTCTTCAATTTGCGAATTGGGTCATTTCGTAGGTAAAAAATTTATGAACAGGTACGCTTCACCAGTTGGTTGCCCTAGGTTCAAATCTTGAAAACAAACTCTCTGTATACAGGGATAGGGTTGCATACATTTGACCCTCCCCGAACCCCGCAGTGGCAAGAGCCTTCATGCACTGAGCTGCCCTTCAAGCTTTACTGGTTGGTTCAAGTTCAAAATGTTCCATGTAAAACAAGTAAATTACATCTAAAAGTTCAACTAACCTAAAAAGATTGTATTTTAATTAGGTGGACAAAACAATACGTAATTGGATAAAATTATTTATCAATAGAAAGATACAATTCAAAATCATCCAAAAGATGAGAAAAACAAGTCATAAAATTGGATAATTTAGGCAGCCAAACAGGTCCTAATAGAATAAGCTCACCTGGCATGGGTTTGCTTGCAATCGTCTCTGCTCTACAGCAAGTCTCGTACCTCCTATCACGACTTGAACTCCGATAGAAGGATGATACTTCACCAACTTGTTAGCCTCTGCAGCGGCTTGGCTTGCAAGTTCCCTAGTTGGGCATATTACAAGCACAAGAACCGGCGGAAACCTCTGATCACGACCAATAGGCGGCGATTTCACAACTGCTTCGATCGCTGGAAGCTGAAATATTCAAAGGTAAATGGGTGAGTAAATTTTATTAAAAAAAAAAAAATTGGGCAACATTTGGTAAATTTTTAAAGTTTTTTTTTTTCTTCTTTTTTTCACTTTCAAGGCAAAAAAAAATAAGTAGCAGCATCCGTTTTTGGTTTTAGAAAGAGTACTTTAAAAAATAAAAAATAAAAGTAAAAATATGATTTTAAGGTCTTCCTAAATCAAAAATATTTTCTCTGTGTTCAATCAATTTTGTTATTACAAGCGATCAATGGAGATCGATGCATTAGGACATCTCCACCCACTTTTTTCCAATCTATGATTTTTCTTTGGATTAAGAGATCATTTATAGGGACAATACTACGATATTATATCTAACAATCAAACACAGTTTTAATTTTTTGTTTTTTTGCCTTTTTTAAGTAAAAGTCATTTTTTGTCAAATTAACTTTTTTTTATTTTAAAAAGTACAAAAACATTACCAAACAGTGCCTCAAAAACAAAATAAAACAAATAAATCAATAAAAATTTAAAAATGAAATTTATGAACAATAATTTTTTTCTTAATACTGCAGCCTACATCAATACCAGCAAAAACACTCACAATAATAATAATAATATATAAAAAAAAATAAAAAAAATAAAAACTTTACCAAAAATGCTACTGTCTTTCCAGTGCCGGTTTTTGCCTTGGCAAGAACATCCTTACCTACAAAAAGATATCAATATTAGAAAGATCAATCAACAATTTCTTTTTTCTTTTTATTGAACCATTCTACACCACCCACAGCAGCACAATAAACCAAATGTCATAATACAAATGTCACATCAAATTAACATTAACTTGATAGATTCAATCTGCTTAATGTTAACTGAAGGATTAGAAATTCATTTGAAGGACTAAAAAATAAAGAGAGAGGGAAAAAGAAAATTTAATGAATTGTCCCCCGGAAAATCAGTGTTTTTTTTTACCTGTTTTCTATTTTGTTATTTTTCTAACCGGTTTTTAAAAACAAATTAATATTTAGTCCTTTGTCTATTTCCATTATAATGCCTATTGACCATTACACCTTTCGCTTGTTAACAAGCGCTATATACAGAGATTTGGTATGAGATGATCTGCTCCATTATTCCCGCATGCCATTAGTGAATGTTAACTAATTCTCGTTCAGTTATCATGAGTTACAACGAACGTCAATGTAGTGAATGTTAACAAATTCCAATTCAGTTGACATTATCCATATAATTGTTGATGTCAAACCAATTAATACATATTAATTGTTTGCGTTTCATCACGTAGTTAACATCATTTAGTGAATGTTAACTAATTCCTATTTAGTTAACACTATAATTGTTTACGTTAACCATAGTCAACATCCACAGAGTGAATGTTAATAGTGTGTTTTTAGTGTATTCATAATTTATTTGACCCGCGAATTCGTCATGCTAGCTTGATTCTTCTGTTATTTACCCTATAGTTAACGTTAACTAGATCCTTCATTTTTTAACGAAAAAATAGTGCACATGGATATCAAATCGTAGAAGATGAGATGACGATTATCATGGCGTATGTGTGTGTATGTGTTTTGGGTTCAAGACTATAATTAACATTAATTAAAATGATTTTTAGTTTTGGTCCTTAGGTCATTTATTTGATGGTTCGGTTGCAATGTTTCAAATGGAAGCAACCCTAAACCCTAAACCCTAAACAGTGGCAGGGTTCGAAATACGACGCAAAAACAGGGGTATAATTTTGGCAAAATGAAAGGGCATTTCGGGAAAGATGCATCAAGGACAGAAAAATAACTTTTATTAATCCAATTAATAGATTTGCTATTTTCGAGGACTATATAATTTGTTTCCCCAAAAACAAACAAATTAGGGATAAAAAATTGCAAATGACTTGTTTCAAGGACAATCTACTAGCTTCCCCTATAAAAATTCTAATAACCTCAATCATAATAGGCCGGTTTTAAGAGACAAACCTTTGAGAATAAGGGGCAAAGTTGCCTCCTGCACAACAGTCATCTTCTCATACCCGGCATCTTTAATTCCTTTTAGCGACAATGGAGAGACCGAACATTGATCAAACCTGTCAGCAATTATACAAAATAAATTGTGGAAACAAATGGAAATAGGAGAAGCGAAACTCGATATAAACAAACAAATCCTCGAGTCAGAAAAACCAGTCCAACTGAATGTGGTCTTTGGTAGCCCAAAATTGAGCCATTGGAATTGAAATTGGCAACGAACCCGTGTAAAATTTTAGAATTTTACAAGGGTTCATTTCCAATTCCAATTTTAAGGCTCGAATTTCAGGCAACCAAACTTGGCCCACAGGGAGTCGTTTCATAATTTTTTATGGTCTAGTTGGATAAGTTTTTTGAAGAAGAACTTCAAAAAAGGATTTGTAAAATTTTCTTAAGAAATTTTGTTAAGAAAAAATTACAAATTCTCTCTCAAAACCAAATAACTTCTTCAAATACCTTACCCGTATGCGCCCTTAAAGTTAAAATCTGTAGTTACTAAAAGCTACAACGTAAGGGCAAGCTAATCAGGTATTTGACTACAGGCCAGTCACCATTGCTACATGGCAGAAGAAAGACAACCTTTCGTTGGGTTTATCTCACATTGGATGTAGAAGGGGTTGATGGCCAGGTTATAAGTGTGAGGGAAAGCCTCACCTATGAGTTAGCTTTTAGGGTTGAGAGAAATCCAAGACCACCCATCAGAGCTCAAGTTACAACAAATCTTGTCCGATAGCCACAAAGGGAGAGACAAATTAAGGGTTAGCCGACCAAAGGATGCGAGGGGAAGATTGTTGGGTTTATCCCATTTCAAATGTGAAAAGGGTTGGTGGTCCTTATGAGCTAGCTTTTAGGGTTGAGAAAGGGCCAAGGCTACCCTACACCTTTTCCCATAACATTCGAAATTATGAAACCTCAATTATATAGCATTTAAACACTTCTAGTCACCATTAGAACAGTATATACAAAACATAATTGCACATAAGATTACTATATAAGTTTAACAAGTAGAAGGGCTCAAGAATTTACCTTGTTTCACTAAGGTAAGAATCACTTTTCCCAGGTGAACTACCAGATGAAACAGGGGAACCATTACCAGTCCTTGACTTCTTCAAAACATCCTCCACGTCTTCATCTTCTTCTTCATCATCATCAATTTCATCATCAATTTCTTCGCTATCTTCTTCACTAATCAACTGTCTAGAAATTGATTTAGGATCAATTTCATCATCCTCATCCTCATCAGATGTCATAAAACGGCGAGTCTTCAAACCGTTCTTAACTATCCTCGTTCCCCTATCTCCACCGAGCTGGTACCTTGATTCTGAACCTCTCCCACCAGCACTTGATCCCCTACCACCACCACCGCGGCCTCTGATTTGGTCCCCTCCGTACCTTGACTGTGAACCTCTCCCATTTCCCTTCCACAAATCGTCCCTTCCACTCCCTGAGCCCTTCTCGAACCCACCAGCACTTGATCCCCTACCACCACCACCGCGGCCTCTGATTTGGTCCCCTCCGTAACTCGACTGTGAACCTCTCCCATTTCCCTTCCACAAATCATCCCTTCCACCCCCCAAGCCATTCTCTATCCTTCGAGAAAAATTCCCCTCATCCTTCCTACCAAATTCACCAGTAAACCTCCCTTTCCCCCTTGAATTTCTGGGAAACGACCCAATTGAATCCCGACTCCCCTTTCTCCTATTTGAAGAATCATTATAACCACCAGAATCACTCTCTCTCCTCCTCTTCCCACCACTCTCTTCTCTCCCTCCACGCCTTTCACCTCCTCTTCCGCTACCGAAATCATCAGCACCCGCGTCGTCTCTGTCACTATATAATTTAGTACCTAACGAATCGGACTTTAACCCACTCACCCAATCACTTAGCTCAGCCTCATCCTCAATTAAACTCTTCGAAGCCGGAATACCGGGTCCCGATCGTGACGAGTGAGTCGATAATTTACGAACACCGGCACTGAGGCCCAGTTGACAGAACTCCGGTTTCTTCGAGAAGGCTTGATACCTGAGCCTGTGCGGAAACACCCGCGATAAAATGGGGACGCCGCGAGAGGGTTTAACGAATGGATTACTTGGTTTCATGGCGAAGAAACGAGAAACGGGGACAGAGGGATTGAGGAGCCGGAGGTTTGGAATGAGCTTGATTTGCATGCTATCACAAAACTGTTTCGCCGGGAATTATGTGCCGGCGGCGAAGGAGATAGGGTTTTTGGCCCTCTTTGGTGAGAGGGTTTAAGGTCCACTGCTCGTTTGAAGATCAGATATCTGTACGCCCTACAATTCCTCTACGACGTCGTATTTTTCCATGGGCCTATTATTGGGCTTCATTTCTAGGCCCATAAACCCAATAAAATAAAGATAATGGCCCGACCCGGACCAATGTTAGCAATGTAAAGCCCACAATCAAAATCATATATGACTACAATTTTTTAGGGAGAAAAAAAAAAATTAAATCAAACATATTCAAAAAAAAAAATATATATATATATATATATATAAAATTTTGAAACAAAATTAAAATAAATTTTATTTGATTCATTTCGATTCAATCGCTTATTTAATATATTTTTTTATACTCAAGAGATATTAGTCTGATTGGTAAAAGTAGGTATCTCATTTTCTTGTTAACTAAGATTTTATTCTCTTAGGGAGCACTCAAAGAATTTAATCTTGAATGCACCAGGTCGATGTGTGAGAGTGTGCCCTTAAGATCACTCGGGAAGGTGATTAGTCTTCGTTTTATTCTATTGATTGTAAAATCACGAAATTCCTGCATAAAAAAAAATTAGTAAAAATTGATAATTATGTATTTTATTAAAAAAATATAATAATTAGTTTTGAATTATCAATTGTTGTACAATTATAATGACTTAGCCAATAATTCAAGATTCTAAAATAAATGTAGTAGGCAAACCGTGCAAGTCCTTACATACATGTTGTGAGAGGAGCATTGTACGAATTAAATCTTTAATGCAACTGGTCGACGTGGGGGAGTGCGCCCCTGAGATCACTCAATGAGATGATCAATCTTAACTGCTGATTGTAAAATCACAAAATTTCAGCATAAAAAAAAACATATTATATTGATAATTACGTATTTAATTTAAAAAATATAATAACGAGATTTGAATAATCAATTGTTGTAGAATTTATACCGACACAGCCAATAATTCAAAATTCTAAAATAAATGTAGCAGCCAGACCGAGAAACTACCTACATACATCTTGTGAGAGGGTGTTGTCCCTTTGTTTGGCCACAAGCAAATGGTTCATAAAAGTTTTTGCTTTATGGAATATAGACAAATTAAGTATGTGCTTGAAGATGATATAAAGTGGTCCATACAAATAATTTTCAAAGCAAGTTAAGTATCAATTGGCCCCTTAAAATGGTGCTTACACTTACCACACTTTTATCTTCTTCTTTTTTTTTTCAGTTTGCCAAGGTATTCTTGCACTACAGTCGGCGGAAACTAATCGCTCGAGATACTATCGGGCGCCAAAAGTGAGACACCTCTCCCTACAAAGCATTTTTTATACACAACCTTCCAAATTCGATCCATGTAGATGTTGTTTAAGGAGTTCTTTTTATTTGGACCAATTCATGTTGGTACCACACTTTATGGAGTGTTGCCCAATGGTGGCATACTATTGCCCACCCTTTATTGTTAGCCCTAGGGATTGGCCTAATTTAAATGTTTTCTTTAAAGAGGCATAGAATCTACATTGATTTTTTGTTGATCTTGTGACATGTACTTTTGTCAAACTTTATTGTAAAAGAAAAACAAAATAATATAGAGAGCCTGGATAAACATTTTACAAATTTAAAATTTTTGTTCATATAATTTACGCGTTACAGTAAATTTTTTTAAATGTACAAAGTTATTGCACTACATAAAAGTCATTGTAATTTTATCATGTAAAAATTGTAGTAACTTTTATGTCGTACATTGACTTTGGACTTTTAACAAAATTATTGGATTTTTCAAAAATCTATGTACTAAAGGGGTTAGGGGATGGTGAGTTTTGGGTGCCATGGAGAAAAATATTGTGTTCTTGGTAGTCTAAAAACTTAAATTGTTTGCTTATATAGTTCACGTGCTGCGGTAATTTTCTCAAAAATCCAAAATCACTGCATTACATGAAAGTTATTGTATTTTTCCATATAAAAATTGCATTGAATTTTATGTCATGCAGTGATTTTAAACTCTTATTAGACATTTCAAAAAATTATTATTGCGTGAATAGTGAATTCCAAAATTTGGGGCACATAGCAAAAAAATGCAATATTATAAATTGATTATAATCCAATATTATAAAGGGACAGTCGGTGAGAGGTCCCTTATTTCACCTTTAATTGGTCAAAACTCTTAGAGGCGGAATAAATTTTAATTTTAGTCTCGTTTATTTTTAAAAGGTGGAAGTCCTGCACACGCGCGGTTACATGTAACAATTTTGTATGTAAAATTTTGTTATATTTTATAAATATTACTATATTTTGTAACATGTAACAATTTTGTAATATATATATGTGATTGTAATATCTAATCAATATTATATAAGTACATGTCATAAAAAATACACAAATATATGTAAAAAAATAATAATTATGAAATTGTAACTAATATTCATTATAAAATCGAATTTATTCATTAAGTTATCCCTACGATCCCTGTAATTTTCCTATAATCTCTGCAATGCGGTACTAAAATTCAAATGAAATTCAACGTAAGGGACTAAATCGAAACCTAATAATAAGAAAAGACTAATCACGAATTAGACCCTAAAAATATGACTAATCGCCGATTTTCCTTATTATAAACTGATTATGAAATTTGCAATAACAAATTTTAATTAAATTATGAGTCGATCTTTTTAGAACTCGGTCCCGAGTTACGTATATTGTAATGTTTTACCAGATTTAAAAAAAGAACACGGATACATCTATCAAAGTAGGGCACGATCCTTAAGACTAGAAATAAAAATATTAACAAAAATAAATAAATAAATTGTGTTTTCAAAATTTTGACCAAAATTACAAGAAGAGAGCAAAACAAAAATATTTTTTTTTTATTTGTCTTATTATTTCTTAAAAAAAAAAAAAAAAAAAGGGCTAATTATGGAGTGGGACCCAACTTTTGGTTTTTGTGGAGAGACAAGGCCAACAGTTAGCGGGAATTTTGAAAGTCGTTTCGTCAAAGGAGGAAGACAAATCAACGAGTCAGATTTCACGAGATTGACGGATATCCACGTGCCACGACGCGCCATTAAATGCGAACACGTGTCCAATGCTGCTGAGTCAGCATCGATCTGACATAGGATGTCAGGATATGTGTGTGATTGAAAGAAATGCTTTTCATTGGTTGGTGTGTACCGGAAAAATACAGGCGGGTCACAAGGTGTCACCCCACCTTCTGGCCAGTGCAAGTGGTTACCCCTTTTTTTATTTTTTAAATATTTTTTTTTAAATAAACTATGAATTTATGTTGTTTTTATCCCACGTCAAATATGAAAATGACTGATGATCAAATTATAAGTGTGAGAATAAATTTCACCTCGTGAATTAATTTTTTAGATTGAGAGAGACCTAAGATCACCTTACACTAACATTAAAAACCAGGTTACAACAATTTTAGAGACCCAATAACTGCAAATGGAGAGATTGGTCGAAAGTTAGTTGACCAAATGTCTGATGTGTGAGTGGAAGATTATCGGGTTTATCCCATATCGGATGTGAAAGGGGCTGATGACTGGATTAGATTCTGATGATTGATGATCATAATCTAGCGATACACTAAAAGTCTGGTGATCAGTATCCGATAACAAACGATGATAAAAGGCGTTAGTGCATGGTGGTAACTAACAACCAAGAATAGAATACAGGCTAGATTTTGTCAAGAATTTTGGGGAGATTTTTTTTTTTTCTCCATGGATCTGAATTTGATAAACTTATATTTTAAACCCATTAAATGATATTTTATACTCTAATATTTTAATTTTATTATATAGAACAAGGATACAAGACAAAATACCGTCGGTCAATGATTTTCAATTTTTTTAACTATCATAATTATTAATTTTAATATTTTATTTATTTGTTCTAAAATATTTTGCTAAATTATTTAAGCAAATAAGAACCCTATTTACCAACAAGGTATAACTGTGGTAAGACACACTTGAATTAAAGCAGTTGAGAAATATCTGTAAGTCCAGGGATTCGAGTCTACAGAAAGACACTTGTTGGGAGGGATAGTCACGCATTCCGAACAAGATTTGTCTTTAGTTGATTATATTATATGTATTAATGTTGTGATATTTTGTTAATCATTTTTTTAAAAGAAAAGTAGAGGTAGCTTTCAATTTTTTGGGTTGCTTTTAAAATCATGTTTTTTTTAAGTAATAATTAATGATATTTTGCATGACGAGTTATTTTTCTTTTTGAAATGATATTTACATCATTATTCAATGATAAAAAAAAAAAAAAAAAAAAACTTTATTTAATGATTGAATTTTTTAATTTCAAGATGTAAGATATTTACATTTTTTCATCTAATTATATTTAATTTTTTAATTACAAGATGTAGGATATTTTATTTATAAAATTTATTTTAATTGTAATTTAATACAAATAAATATTTTTTATATGTTACTTATCTTTTATATTTTAGTTAGTATTAGAAAAAATAAATAAATATTATAATATCTATTTATAATCAATGTTTATCAAACCTTTTTTTTTTTTTTTTTAACAGCTTCTTCTTCAACATTTTCAAAAAATACTTTAAATTTTTATTTTATTTTTTGGTACAAATTATCAAGAGATGGAGTTTTGAATACTAGATCTCTCGGTTAAGAGACAGAATAAATAATCACTAGATTACAAATCTTGAGTTTAGCAGATTCTCTCTCTCTCTCTCTTTTTTTTTTTTTCTCCGATATACCCACGAGTATCCTCTTACCTACACAAGATGAAAGACTAGCTCGTTCGGAGTACGTGACTGTTAATTTCAACAAATATTTTTTTACAAATTCGAATCTCCAACTCTCTCATTTTTACCTACAAAGTGGTCAAACTAAGCCTTATAAAAAAATAATTAAAAAAAAAAAGGGATAATAATGCATATGAATAGTGGTCCTTGTCATCCCCATTCAATCTCTCAATCAAGGATGATCCTTATGGGCAATGAGATCTTTAAGGTGGGACCACTTTGATTGTGAGCCCCCACCATAAATTTAAAAAGAAAAAATTATATTTTCAACGTTAAGATGTGTCGGAACTAGTTTTATACACATCTCTAACTATCTGTCTAAACGATCTTTAGGATATACTCTGTGCATTTAAAATTTTACTTATGAAATGCTTTTTCAGATGATCGAATTCTGATGGATAAGAAAATTAATATCGTCCTTACCAATCGAATTAATTTGCCGTAATTATTACAGTATAAATTGTGGAGGCCAGAAAGTATTGAGTAATAATAGATTTACATTATTTATTTATTTATTGCCATTTTTGTGAAGCAATTATAATGTTATATGGTCATTAAAAAGACAAATTTGTACATAACCACTCCATAAATTTCAATTGCATTAATGACTGGATAGAGACATTAATGATAGTTCAATTTTATTGCTAGACTTAATTTCTAATGGTATATTACATTATGTTTTAAAAAAAATAAAAATCATGACTTTGTCCAAGTTTATCTTAAATTTTTGGTAATGTACAAACTGCGATTTTCCAGATCAAAATGAGTAGTTAGGTCAAAAAGTGTGAGCTTACACATTCGAGATATCCTTGTCATTTCGACAAATATCAAAATCATCCCTTGTAATTAGGGGTGTGCAAGAGACTCGTCAGACCCAATCCACCCGCATAACCCGGCTGACAAGCAACTGAAATAGGCGGGTTCCTCTCTTATGTTCGGGCGGATCGGGTGAAACCTGGTCCATTTTGTTCATTTCGGATCGGATACCGGGTTTCACCCTTATCCATCTGCCTTCACCCGACCTGACCGCAAGCCACGTAATAAATAGGGCTTCTAGGGTTTTCATCAGTTCCTTTTCACAATAACAGTGCCGCTCCTCTTCCTCGGTTCCTCTAAATGAAGCGATTCAATACCTCGAAAACTTCTGATTCTTCTCGTTCATTTATTCTCCATACCTCAAAAACTCGAAATCTCTTTCGTTATTCCAATTCTCGAGATCAAACACTCCCTGTTCCTTTTTCATTATTTTCGTTTTCGATTCAATTATTGAATATGGTCGTCACGGTGAGAGAAGACATTGTGTTTGGAAGCACATAATCAGATCCTTGTATTCTAGTTATTCTCGTGGCTGTGACGGTGAGAGAAGACGTCAACGACTAACATTGAGGGATCGATGGTGACTCAGTGAGTTTCAACAGTCCTCACTCCTCATCTTTTGTTTGATGCTGGTTTAGGGTTTTCATTTCTGCATCGTTTTCATTTATGTTACGGATATCTACTTATTGAAATCCAATCGATTAACATTTGTTTTTTGAGTGACTCCGACAGAATCCGACCGGAACTTGACGTAACCCCGCTAACATCGGTTTTGGCCTTCAGTTCGGTCAGCAGCGGATTTCGAAATTCCATACCCTGCGCATTCGGGTCGGGTCTCGAATTTGTCCAAAATACCCCCCACCCGACCTATGCACACCCCTACTTATAATTTTCTTGATATTTAATATATCTCTTAACATATTTTTTTGACAAAAATATATTTACAATATATATATTTTTTAATTTATATTTTCTAAATTTTATTTTTTAATCTCTATCTTGCTCTCCTATTTTTATTTTTCTTTTGTTTGGTGTTTTTTTATATTTTGATTTCTTTATTTTTTGCATATGGTGTTTATATAAAAAATTAGAAGTGAAAAATTAAAAAAAAAAAAAAACATACAAGAAAACAAAAGAAATTTTTCACCTTTTTATTTTACAAAACCTTTTTTTTTTTTGTATTTTTTTATTTATCAAAAATAAAACAAAATAAATAAAAAATGCAGAATAAAAGTAAGAAATAAAAAAATAGATAACAAGAGAGATATAAAAAGTAGAAAATAAAAAAATATGAAATAAACAAAAAAAAAACATGATGTGGCCTTTTAAATCACATCAATTAAACCTAATGTTAGGTGACGACTCCTTATTTTTAAAATAGTTTAAGTACTTTTTGAAAAAACCAACACTTAAAAAACTCATTCTTTTTCCGTTTTTGCGATTTCATATTCTCTTGACCTTTAGAAAAATTGGGGCACGTCAAACAGATTACAACAAAATTACAAAATAGGAATTGAAATTACAATAAGTAAATTAACTACATAATGTTGAACAAAAAGTAAACAAAAAGAACTTATTAAACACTAATTGCGTTATAGAAGCAAAACTAATTGAAATACTAGACTAAGATGATTTTGCTGCAATAGTACTAACGGTTTGATTGAGCGTCTGCCTTGAATGATACAATGATCATACCTCCAGGTACCAACACTATAAACTAGGAGTTCAACGTACAAATAAATATGCATAAATTCTCTCTCTCTCTCTCCCACTCAAGAACAAAGACTCATATAAAATTCATAAATGCAACTATTATGTTGTAACCCCCAAAATAATAATTAGAAGTTAATTATGTACATTACACATCTAAAGCATATTCTGTAACTCTACAACTACGAATCTGAACAAACATCAAATTTTGTAACTCTATGCAGTTATGAATCTGAATAATCACAAGGATTAGGCTATGTTTGAATTTATTAATTTGATTTCCGGATTAACTTTTCTAAAAAAAGATAACAAGTGTAGGCCAAGCAAGATCCCAGGCTCAGGTTTGGACTGGCCCGACGGGACAAGCGAGCTAGTGGACAGACGGACGATGGCGACGCCTGTGTTTATTTTTATTTATGTTATCACTATTAGTCTACTTCATATCCATAACACTCGAGAGTCCTAAAAGGCTTGCCTTCAAAAACTAATCCGAATATTAATAAATGACTCTTCACATTTTTCATTAACCAATATCGGATGACCCATATGACACATCAATCAACAACTTCAAGTAAGTACTTTAAGTGACAAATTTTATTCACCTTTAAATGATTTTTTTTATAAATAAATATATCACATTTAGCTTCTCACCAAGGAGAACATATTGGTATATTTGTATATCCCAATCTCAGATTGGGTCCAAAATACCCAAAAATTATTTTTGAATAACAGTCACCCATATGAATAAAAATTGACTAGATAGATATGCATATGTAATGTAGCGTCACAAAAGAGAGAAAAAGAGCCTAGAGAAAAACAATTACCTTAGGATATGTATTTTTTTAAAAAAAAAAAAGAATAAAAATAAAATACCAAAAGACCCTTGTTGAATGCAATGTGCAATGCACATGATTCCTTTTCCATGCAGTTTGGATGAAAATGTTAAAAGAAACACCATTTAAAATTAAAATGCATATTTAGAAAAGCATTAAACTAATCAGTTCACGTAGAAATTCGTCAATACTCATAGGGTGAAAAATAGAATTTGCTCATATAAAAAATTGGTGGAATTGTACTAGATTTAGTCATAAAACTGAACAATGTTTAAAGGCCATATTATGTTTGAGTTAAATGTAACTGAAAACGAACTGAATCATAACATTGTTCAAGACCATTTTACAGTTTATACTGCATTATTAGTTGAATTTAACAGAATGCGAACACCATTAGAACACTATTCAGAAATTAATGACGATTTTCATACTATATTTTTAGTTAAATGTAATCGAAAACAAAAACGATCAGAACACTCTATAGAGTTAAGATTGATTTAGAATTAATGTTGTGTTTTTAGTTGAATTCAACTGACAATAAAAGCAAGTAGGAAACTAGGACTCTAAATGAGCTAGGTAGAGTCAAGCATTAAGTGTTCAAACTTGGTTCGTTTATTATTCGAGTTCAAGCCGAGTCTAAACTCTTATGTTAAAATTTGGTTCATTTAATAATCAAATTATCCGCGGGTTTATTTGATTTTTTTTTGGAAAAAAATTATTTATTAATTAAATTTTAATACTTAAGAACTATATAAATAATATATCTTTTTTCATAAAATTAAAGGACTTCGGTCAATAGACCATCGTTTCAAAATTTTAACCTATAAGGTCCAAAACTTTTGGACCTTTTATACCAAGCCCACCAAATTGATTTTATACAAAAATACCCCTATTTATTCATCAGATTTACCAAAAAAACGCCATCAGTTTTCATGCCCTGCAACTCTCTCTCACACACACACACAAAAAAAAAAAAAAAATCGCAAAACGTTGATTCAATTTCAAAAATAAAATCGATCAATAATATGGAGTTGTTGAACGTAATCCCGTAATATTCAAATGACGATCAACTAATATTAAAAAACAATAAGAGAGGATATGCGTCATTTTAACATGTTGGGCTAAATGCATATTGCGCCCCCAAATTTAGGCCCCATGGCCAAAAAGCCTTAAATTAATTATTTATAATTACTTCTTGGAAATCTATATACAGGATTCGAACATTTAATTTACTAGTGAATCAAAATATAAGAGTTATAAAGAATTAATATAAATTTATGGATAATAAATCGATTATAGTAATTAAATAAGTTAAATGAGTATAATAAAATTAAAATTTAATTGAATTAACTTCTAGAACGATGAATATTTAAGCTTGTACTGTTAAGGAAATTAAAGAGTTTATTTTACTATTTTTTATACAAAAAATATAACAAAATATTTTAATTTTATATTATTCAAGTTGTTCTCGGACATTAGTGAGTTTGTTTATTTAATAAACGAGATTAATTAAAAGTTTGAGTTTGGTTCGTTTATTAAATCAATGAGTTTCAAATGAGCTATTATCGAGTCGAGCTCGAGTAGTTTATGAACGACTTGGTTCATTTATGGCCCTAGAGGAAACCATGCCCGTATTACTGGTGATTTTTAGGGTTTATATTATGTCTTAGTTGAACGTAATTAAAACAACAAATATTTTGAATGAAATGTTTATCAAATTAAGTATGTTTGATAACAAAATAAAATAATCATTTAAAAATTCTTCAAAAAATTTAAGTAATGCATGACGCGAGTCATTTATTTTTTTTATCACTTCTTACTTAAAATCATCAAATATTTATCTATCACAATAGCCATTCAATGTTAATAGTATAAAATATTGCAAAGATAGTTATATACAAATAATTAATTAAATTGAAAAAAATAGATGGAGAAAGTTGTAGACAGATAATATTTTGGAAAAAAAAAAATTTAGGGACAAAAATTTGTACAAAAGATAAAGTTAAAAATATTAAAAATAAATAAATATTTAATATATGCTGTTAAACAACTCTAAATCTATTTGATCGATGTTAAATAGTATTGAATTTATATTTGATATTATAGTTAATATTAATAAAAATATCGGTATAAATTAAAATATAAATTCATAATTTTTTTTTAAAACATAAAAAAAATAAAAGACTAACATTTTTTTATTTATTTTCAGCTTTATTCGTCTAAATTGGTTCATGGTTCTTTTTTTTTTGTTTGTCAAATATGTCAATTTTGGTTTCGGTTTTTTCAAAGGTGGTTCAAATTTTGTTTGTTATTGAAAGTAATTTTAGGGTTATTAATAAATTATTGTGTTATTCTCCTTCTTTGTGAAAAAATATGGTGATTTGAAAAATTACTGTACAATATTTTTTTTTTGTAAAAAGTTATTTCATAGTAAAATTTTGTGAAAATTGCTGCACAACAAATTTTGTAAAAGTTAGTTCACGGTATTTTCTTAAAACATGTTTGACAAAATGGGCGGTATCCTAAAAAATAAATTCTTAAAAATTACTCCAAATTAATGAAAAAACAAAAAGACATTAATATGAAAAAAAGTTACACATACCATTACCAGTCAAAATTATGCAAATGGTGAATATCTAATGGGCAATTTTTCAGGAGCGCTGGATATTTGCCCCCTGCACTTCACTACACTTTTCAAGCTCTAGTTTTACCTTTTCTTCAACCATCATCACCGAGATCTCCACCAAAAAATTCCCTCTCTGAAACAGTAGATGCCGGATTTCGCAGCTGATTAATGGAGAGTTGTTCTTCGATTGCCGCTTTAAGCTAAAATGAAGCACACCCAGGTTGTTTTCATCATCTTCTTCGTTTTGATTTTCCTTTTTTACCTCCGGTTTTGCGTTGGATATTGCGGTTCCGATCAGTTTTTTGTTTTGGATGATTGAATCTGATGATTTTTTTTTGCAGGATTCGTCGAACCAACAGGAGATTCAGCACTCAACCCTAGCGTCCCACGAGTCGCAGACCGAGCATCAGAACAATGGAGCGGAGGCCCCAGGAGCGGATTCTGGTTCGATTTCTGTATCGAGCAACGACAACAGGAAGGTTTCGCGGGAGGATATTGAACTTGTAAGGCTCCTTTTGCATTATCATCTTCTTCTTCTTTTACTTAATTTGTGGATATCAATGGGAATTTCATCTGAAACATTGACATTTTCATATAGATGATTGCTGCGTAATTGGTTGTTGCAGGTCCAGAATTTGATAGAACGGTGTCTACAGTTATATATGAACAGAGATGAAGTTGTAAAAACACTCCTGAATCGTGCAAGAATAGATCCTGGATTTACAACTCTGGGTAAGCATCCTCAAACCTTCATAGATTTATGAGTATTGGCTTCTTACAAGAATTGTTGATGGTATAATTTTTTTTTTTTGATGAAATGGTTTGAATCCTAGAAGTTCAGAAAAGGGTATGATTTTCTGTTTTTGTATTTTTTTTTCACATATTAAATGCTCTTTCCTTCTCTAGTTCAATGTCATCTGCTTTACACTTTTCTATTTTTTACATTTTTCCCTAAAAAGGAAGCTAGAAGAGTACCAATTTTCTCTATCTTTTTTACTCTAATCTCTATATCCATTATCCAAATTGTTGAATTGGGCCCTTTCCCCAATATCCATTTGCAGTGGTTTGTCAAAAAGTCCACCCTGATCGTGAGGGGGCGTGTTGAATCCCTCATCGATGTTGAACCCTTCTCCCGATATCCGTTCGTAGTGGTTTGTCAAAAAGTCCACCTTGCGCGTGGGGGGCGTGTTGAATCTCACATCACTTGTGTTACCTGATCTGAGTTAGGGCCATTGGGTTTTCTACACAAATACTTCATTTTCTTTTTTGTAATTTACAACATTGATCTGATGATGAGAACCAGGTTCGCATCATCTGGTGAGAAATTGACTGATGAGCATGTTAAACAAATTGTTTTTCTTATGTAACACAGTGTGGCAGAAACTGGAAGAAGAAAATGCCGATTTTTTCAGGGCCTATTACATAAGGTTAAAACTAAAGAAGCAAATTAGTTTGTTCAATCATTTGCTTGAGCATCAGTATCAACTAATGAAGTATCCGGTGCCTCCAAAGGTTCCTTTGGCTCCAATGCAGAATGGGATCCATCCGATGCCAGGTAAACTCATCCTTATATTTGTTTCCTAGTTGAAAATGGAAAGCACACTATGTTTCCTCAATAGGAAAAGCATAAACAGATGAACATAAGTTGGTGATGGGAATGTAATTTTTTCATTTGTGCTTTTTTATATCTATCTCATTTTTTCCCCTATTATGTAATCGGGATTTGGAGTAAAATGTGTTTTCCTTGACTATATTTTTCGGTAAATTGTCATCAGTTCTTTTTCCTCTTCAGGCGGTCTTTTTTTCTCGCCCAAGACTCGTGCTTTGTAGAAATCGTAGATTTTTCTTTTTTGCCACGGAACATTCAAAGTTAGTTTTATTACAAATTTGATGTACATCTGAATGAAATATTTACATTAAATACAATGATATTTTATATATTTATTTCTGCATCAACAATTAATCTCATTTTTTCTCGATTTTATTTGAGTATTACGAGCTTCCAACATGAAACAGTCATAGTTTATGAAATATTTAATGCATCGACATTTTTGCCTACATGAACCAACTTTTTTATGAGGGGTAAGTTTTCACTGAAAGGAAAAAAAGGGGGAGATTTAGGGTTCGAAACTCTTTCCAGGGTCGGCCTTGCAAATCCGCTAATGTTTCCATTTTTTCACCTTTCCTCCACGTTAAAGTAAGATATTTTAATTGAAATTTCCATTTTATGCCATATTTTATCTAGGTCTAGTTTAGAAGGATCTTTCATGTTTATGAGATTCGAACTAGATGGATCAATTGGTTTAACTTAGGAATCTGAATTGTTGAAATATTTATTTTCTGTATAATTAGCTTTTATTATTTTACATGTTATGTTGACCATTTTTGGTAGTTTTTCTTTTCCTTTTATTGACTCATTTTTTAGGGCTATATTCTTCCTAATTTAGCCCGTTAGCACTATATAATTGGGAGTGTTACAACCTTAATGTGACATAACAAAATATTCTCTTCTTCTCCTACATCCTTTATGGTATCTAGAGCCTAAAAGAAAATAAAAGGAAGGGGGGGGGGGAATAAAAATCCCAAGCTCCCTTTGCCGGAATTCTAGCCCCTGCCACTGTCCTGCTTTGCCGTTCCGGAACCTTAGCCCTTGCCCAGAAAGTTCCTAGATCCGCTGCACCTACTTGCTGCCCAGATGCTGCCACACCTGCTGCCTAGATCCGACCACTGCCACTATCCTGCTCTGCCGTGCTGGAATCCTAGCCCCTACCCACGAAGTTCCCAGATCCGTGCATCTTTCTGCTGCCTATATGCCGCCGCACTTGCTGCCCAGATCCGCCACACCTACCTGTTGCATAGATGCTACCGTCTTCTAGCGACCACCGCATGTCCTGCAGCCACCTCTGTCCCACGGCCACTGCCTGTCCCGCTGCCACCACTTGTCTCATGGCCTCTTTAGTGGTATTGTTCTGCCGCATCTAAAGCTATCGTCACGGATGTACTAGAAAAAAAATATTTTTCTCTGATCTTTTATTAGGATGACTGAGAGTTTGTTTACCATATTGTGTTTTATGGGGCCCATGGCGACCGAAAAGGGAGATGTTCAATCGGTGACTGTTTCTTGCCCAGATCTCTCTCATGAACCTAATGCTTAGACTCAACGTGTTACTGAACGGGACAAACTTCCATGCTTGGTCTCATTCGTATCATTTATACCTTGGTGGGAAACGCAAGAACGGATGGATCTTAGAAACTGAGCGAAAGCCTGAAGTCACCAATTCCAAATTCACTTGGATGCGAAAAACTTTGTTATTTTGGATTGACGTTCAACTCTATGGAAGATCATATCTATAATATGTTCATGTACCACGAGACAATCTATGGATTGTGGACTACTCTAATGAAGTTGTATGCCCATGCTCGCAATGAATCTCAGATTTTCGAGCGCTATCATGAATCTCACATGCATCCATGCATCCTTGGGACTGTCCGTCCGTTGCTAATTACTTCGGGTAATCTCAAACCAGATGGAGGAATTGATTCAGTACGAATCTCTGACTGAATTTCCCAATGATGCTGATATTGAGGCCAAACGCTTGGATCGTCATCACACTTACCACTTCTTGATTGATTTAAAACCCAAGTTTGAGAATCTTTGAACTCATATCTTTAATACATCTTTGACGCGCAATCTATACGAAGCCTTTGCAACTATAGATGGGGATGCAATGCGACGTCTTCTCCTGCCACCTGAGCCCTCACATGCTGTCCTAAAACAGATGGCCTTTGCTGCGATTGCTAGTTTTTGCTCAATGGGTTTGCTCCCTATTTGCGACAGTGGCCTTTGCTGCGATTGCTAGTTTTTGCTCAATGGGTTTGCTCCCTATTTGCCAGTACTGTCGCAAACCATATTATCTTATTGACCGCTTTGAGTTCCAACTTGAGCTGAGGCAACAACACTTTCAGAACCGAGGGGGTAAACGGGGTAAAAGTACTCATCTCTTAATAAAGTTTACAAGGATTTTAAGTTTCAATTTGTGGTTTGTGAATTGTCTAAGCATGCTCACACTTCCTATATTCCTCGTATGCATAGGGCACGCACCTAGTGCCTTTGATCTCATCCTTTGTGATGTGTCGGGGCCTTCCCTCGTTACCACCGTTTTCCAACACCATTACTATATCACCTCCATAGATGATTATAGTCGGTGCACTTGGGTTACTTAATGAAGAAATAATTTGAAGCCTTTTATCACTTTACTCATTTTCTTTAAACTATAAAAACCCAATATAAAATTATTTTTTGCAATATCAGGTCTGATAATTGTTGGGAATATATATGTAATGAATTTAGGTATGATATTAGCAAAAGATGCATCCTTCGGCAACTTACTTGTACCTAGCAAAATGGTGTGGCAAAATTTAAGTGGGTCTTCAATGTGAAATATCTAGCAGATGGTTCCATTGATTAGTATAAGGCACGCCTCGTTGCCAAATGATTCATGCAGATGCCGGACAAGGACAATTGTCCTATTCCGATCATACATGCTTTATTTGCCGCCATATTTAGGGTTAGAGTATTATTATCTGTCTATGTGGTTGACATCATCATTACAGGAGATGGCACGCAATGCATTTGATCGTGTAGACGGTGATTTCGAAAAGTTTCTCGATGTTAAGGACTTAGGTCTGCTCCAATACTTCCTTGGTATTGAGGTTGCTCGGTCTCTCTAGGGTATCCCTATCCCAACAAAAATTTGTTCTCGATGTTCTTCCATGATACGACCATGCTTGGGCGAAGACCTGCCTCTTTTCCTATGGACCCAAACCATAAGTTGATAGTAGAATTGGTAGAAGTATTACCGGAGCCATTAGTACACCAGTTACTTGTAGGCCATCCCATCTACCTGACTAACACAAGGCTAGATTTTACCTCTGCCGTGCGCATTGGGAGCTAGTTTATGCACTTACCACACGCATCTCATTTGGATGCAGTCCATCACATCCTCCGGTATCTCATGATTTGCTTTGGTCTTGGTCTCTTATATGTGACAAGGTTGTAAGAAGGGCTCTCTTCCTTTATAGATGCCAATTATGTAGGGGCTAATGATGATAGGTGGTCGACTTTTGATTTGTGCACCTTTCGAGGTAGTCATCTTATCTTGTGGAATGTAAGAAATAATCTGTTGTCTCTTGATCTTTTGCAGAAAGTATTTTCTCATCTACGCTATTCTGCAGTAATAAGTCTGTCATAATGTTAGCCTTTGACTCAGCCCTTCATGAGAGAACGAAACACATTGAATTTGATATCCACTTCATTCGGGAGAAAGTTTGTCTGTAATTATTACCCCTACCTTCGTCTCATCATCTGAGCAAGTCGTTGACATTTTCACCAAGTCTCTTGGACCATCCATTCTTTAGTCAACCACTGTCAAGGTGGGTTGGGGCTCATCAATATCTTCGCCTTAATTTGAGGGGGAGTATTGGATATTTATTTTCTGTATAAGTAGATTTTATAAGTCGTGTTGACCATTTTTGATAGCGTTTCTTTTTCTTTTATTGGATCATTTTTTAGTGCGACATTCTTCCTAATTTAGTCCACCATTAGGCTATATAATGTGGAGTGTAGAGCCTTATTATTATGAGGCAAAGCATTTTCTCTCTCCCCTTTATCCTTTATGAATAATTGGCATTCTTAGCATTTTCTTCTTCCCCTTCATTGGTTATTTTGATGCCTGCTAGTGACATAATGCCGTACCTTACATGACTACACAAACCGCGCTAGTACATAACTAAAACCGAGGGTTAAATTCGTAGAGTGTAGTAGTTTTATGCCCTTATCATTATCATTCAATAACCTTTTTTGCAGTGCAGTCAACAATTTACCCATGGGATACCCTGTCCTACAGCAACCTCCGGTTCCAGCCACGGGTCAGCCTCATCTCGACTCCATGGGTTGTGGAATATCTAGCTGCCATGTGGTCAATGGAGTGCCTGCGCCTGGTAACTTCCTTCCCATGCGAATGAACTCTGGAAGCGAGTAAGATTTCTTTCCATGTAAAATCTCTTTGTTTTCTTTTCTCCATGGAAAAAAAGACTAAAAAATTAAGGTAGTGTTTGGTAGCACATAATTCAAAGTGTGGAATTGGAATTGAAAATAAATGCATGTAATTTTTTTAGATTTTTACGTGATTTCATTTCTGATTCCAATTCTGAGTCTTGATACCAAATGCTACCCAAGTAGAAATGTATTTTCTTAGTTCATCGTCTTAGTGGCTTGTTGTCTCATGTTTTCCCTTGATTATTTCTAACTATAGTAACATTCAACTTTTTTGTTTTCTTCACTTGAACTTGATTTGATTTTTATGATTCACATTATATATATATATATATATATATATATATATATATATATATATATATATATATATATATATATTCGTAATAAATGAACAATGCAACCGGACATTTCCTGGCATTTAGTTATTTCTGTTTTTGAATTTCTGTGTCCGTTCCCAGAAACTGAAACTCGGTTCAGAAACTGAAATCTGAAAAAGAAAATATAATCCGATTTTGCTTTGGTTTCAAAATTTGTTCCAAAAAGTCAGGAATGGAACAGAAACATATATATTGTTTTTGTTCTCATATCTCTGCTTATGTTCCAACTTTTATGAGAACAGAAAAAAGGAAAAAAACTGGAAACAGAAACACTAAAGAAATAATGCGAGGGATCGTTGCACGTGTGAGACCATAAAGATTAGATCCCGGCATTGCATTTGTCAAAAGAGGAAAAAGAAACATATGGAGTTTTTTGTTCTCAATGAATTCCATCAAAAATAATCTCACCTTTATCTTAGACCTGTCAGAAAACGGAAAAGTGGAAGCAGGAACATGAGAATTTTTTTTTCCTGCTCTGTTTCCAGTATCTTAGAACCAATTTTTGGGAACACAAATACTGATCAAACACCACCTTAATACTACACGTCCTGCTAAAGTGCTAATTATTTTGTCTTTTGTCCTTACTGCAGTATGGTGATGGACAACGGCACAAACGATGTTGCTCCTTCAATTCCACATAACAGTGGAATGTCGTCCATGTCGGAGATGCCTGTCAGTCCTACTTCAGTGGCATCCAGCGGCCATTTTCCCTTCACAGCATCGGAAATATCGGGGATTGGAGTGGACACATCGATGCTCGACACGGCATTTACATCTGATGTTGCAAGTTCAGTAGGGTTACAGCTTCAACCAGATAACGGGGCTGGAAATTCAAGAGATTCACTCAGATCATTGGCTCAGATCCCTTGGAACTTCAGCCTCTCAGATCTCACCGCTGATTTGTCAAACTTGGGAGGTAAACTCTCTGCTTCCTTTTATACGAAAACCATAATCAAGTCAACGTCTAGTTGATATGAAATATAAATTCAACGTCTAGTTGATATCAACTTGATAGGTTCAATCTGTTTATGTCAAAACCAGGCAATCCTCCTATTTGAAGGCGTCTTATGAGAGCGAAGTAGGCCTATTTGGTTTTTACATGGTATCAGGGGCAAGAGTCTAGCTTGATGTTGGGTGTGTTGAACCCCATATCGATGTTGGCGCCCCTGATATCTGTTTATAGTGGTTTGTTAAAAAGTTCACATTGCCCGTCAGGGGTCATGTTGAATCCCACATCGATGTTTGGCCCTTATATATAAAACCTAGGGTAATCTTCTTCTTTTAAGGCGTCTTGTAAGAGTGAGTTACGCCCATTGGGTTTCTACAGATATTAATTGAACGACTACAACTTATTCGAAGAACTGAAAAATATAGAGGAAAAAAAAAAAAAATGATAGAAAATAATAATCGACTGATTTCAAGAAATTTAGCAGGTCGTTATTTCAAGTAATTTTTAACCAAAGCGAAACTATTGAATTTAGCAGTTAATAGTCACATAAACATGAGGAGAAATCGCCCCACTAAAAGGGCATCAAGGCAAGCCTTTTAGTATCCTTCTTTTTATTTCTTTGTGTATACTAGTGTATACCCATGTGCTTAGCGCCACTTATTTTAATTTTAGCCATAATTTGAACGCCACTAGGATATCTGTATCTTAGCCTCAAAAACATAAAATCCAATGCAAGTTAAAAAAAATAAAAAAAATAGCAATTGCCTTTATTTGTCCAAAGATTGTAGAAAATTCTATAAAACTATAATAAGACCGACGATTTTGTATGGTTCAGAATGTTGGGCGGTAAACAAGAAGCATGTCTAGAAAATTGGTGTGACGGAAATGAAGATGTTACGGTGGATGAGTGGGAAGACAAAAATGGATAAAATTAAGAATGAAACTATTAGAGAGAATTTAGGAATTGCTCCTTGCACCAATCGAAGAGAAGATGAGAGAAAATTGTTAACAGTGGTTTAGACATGTGCATAGAAGATTCATAGAAGCACCAGTGAGAAAATACAATTTAGTTCAAGTGGGGGAGGTTACTAGAGGGAGAAGTCGGCTTAAGAAGACTTGTGACGAGACTTCTAGAATTGATTTGATGACATTAATTCTGACTCTGGGGATGATGTAAACAGATTCATGCTTGTAATTATCTCTGAAGCTTTATTTGGGTGTAGTGTTCTTTCTTTTCTTCTTCTTTTTCCCTTTTTTTTTTTTTTTGGGTTCTTCTCATTATTCTTATTAATTTTTATTTGCAGATCTTGGAGCACTTGGGAATTATCCCGGTTCTCCCTTTTTGCCTTCTGATTCCGATATTTTACTCGACTCTCCTGATCATGAGGATATAGGTGAGTCGAATTATAGAACATTATCAAATGATGCCTAAATCTTTTATACTAGCTTTTCAAAATTGAAATCTTCTTACCTTACAAGAACTAATAAAGCATTTTAGTCATTAACCTAGGAACCTAAGTTAGCTGCAACATGTTTTTTTAGTTCAAAAATCTGAGAACGAAAATTTAAACTCGGAACAGAAACATAAAATATAGATTTTTTTCGTTACTTTTGAACTTGTAACAGTTTAGGTGGTTTTGTTTAGCGTCTCTGTTCCCAATAACTTGGAACATATAAAAAATCTGGGAATAACTTTGTTCAGTCGCTAAGAATTTGTTCTAAAAATGTGAGAAATTTGTTCGTTTTAATTTATTTTTTTGTTTTGTTTTGTTTTTCATTCCAATGGTTCTGGAACAGAAACATAAATCTGGGAATTGAAAAACTAAAACAAACGGGGCCTAAGCTTATCCGTCGCCTTTTCCAACTATTGTCAATACTTCCGGTTTCACTTTTTTGTTCTTGCAGTGGAGGAGTTCTTTGTTGATTCTGTTCCCGGACCACCATACTCTCAATCAGACGAAGAGAGGTCCTAAGTTTAAAAAGGCTAGTTCGCATCCCATTTTTCTTTTGATTTTTACATAGAACAGGTCAATTGTACTGTTACAATAAAAACCAGTAACGACCCGTTTGATGATACAGTTTTTAGACCCCCAAAATCGCGTTTTGAAAAATTCAAAGTCGGTTCATCTGTAACTTCAAAACCGCAATTTTTGGGGTTTTTCTGTAAGCCAAACAGGGCATATGAGCTAATATAGTTTTAAGGTCTGTATTATTAAGCAGGTTGTGATGGGAGTAAATTTTATTTCTTTTTTAATTGTAAGATCTTGTGCTGAATAGTGAAACTATAACATTATTGAGAGCTCATCAATACTACCCCTATTATTATTAATATCAATATTATTAGAAAGGAAATGTCATTTTGTTTTATATATTTTTTGTTTTAACTGCTGTTTGTTTAGTGTTTCTGTTCCCAACTTTTTGTTTCTGTTTCAAAAACATAAAACATAAATTTTGTAACAGAAACACCAAACAACCGCAGCCGTAAGTGACGATAGTTTGGCATTTCTTGTTATAAACAAAATTGGATAAAACAATTTAAGTGCTCCCAATTTTGGTACAATTTCCAATTTGATCCAAAAGTTTTTCTTTCGCTTTCCAATCTCAATTTGATATCCGCTACGACTTTTTTTTTTTTTTTTTTTCAGAATTAATTCTAAAATAAGAACTCTAGCTGGCCCCTTTGAATGTCGAGTCAAATTGTTTGAAATTTCAATTCAGCCCCTAAACATTCCATATAAAGAAAATGTTGTTTCAATTGCTCTACAAGGGCCTAACAGGGATTATAGAACTTTCCATTAAACTTGGTTTGGACTTAATTGAACAATCCAAAGGTCAATTATGTAACAAGAGCTGCAAATTAACATTTCAAAATTTTAATTTAGTCCGAGACTTTCGAAGGGCCTTATTACGATTAGATATACCTGATGTGTTACTTTCTTTCAGTAGCAAAATGTCAGGTGCCGGCGAGACAAAAGGCGCCGTGTGCACGTTCTAAAACGGATAGAAGCGCTAAAATATTATTCCTAACCATTTTTTTTTCCTCACCGAAGTCGAATTTAGGGGTGACCATTAATTCCGACATCAGGCATGCCAAGCACCCGTGCCACAAAACAGTTGGGGGTCATAAATAATAATAATACGATTAACTTTTCGATTTTTTTTTGGTAGGAGGTCGAAACCGTACCGGGTTCGACCCCTCCAAAAAGTGGCGTATGCCGCTTTTTAGCGACGAGCACACGGTATTCTTTAGTAAAAGGCGAAAGAATAGTTCGCTTTGTGCTCACCACACGGCTGCGTGATTGCAGCTAGCAGCCTCACACTTGGTTTTGTACGAGATCGTGTTTTGTTCGGATCCTTCAATCGTCGATGTGGGACGTAGTATTGCTCGCTACACATACCAATGCCATCTTGGGTCGTAGAACTTCACTCCGTTTCAATTTATTTGTCACATAAAACCCATGCGAAACTTGAATCCATGATTTGAGTACGAAACCAGGTAAGCGGATCAACATTTATCATTGGTGTTACCGTGAGCAGTCCTTGGTCGTAACTAGAGCCAGAAGGGGAAAACATTAACTTGACGGAATTAAGCAGAAAAATATCGTAATAGCATAAAAAGATTGACATAAAATTACTCATTATCATTCCGAATGTCAACTGCTTCTTCGATCTATTTTCTTCATTCCACTAGATAATTTACATTTCAAGAAATCAAAACGAAACCTTTCAATTTTTGGCATTGTGAAAAGGAAAAGTCACGCGAAAGGGATCATCAACTTATACACGGCTCATCTCACTTCCTAAAGGCGAAAGATACGCAAAAAAGACTAAAAACTAAGATTTGGGTGGGTTGCGCCAGGCCGAGGCAATAGTGCAACGCCAAGGCGACGCTCGAGAGGCCCAATAGCAAGCTATTGTGATGGACTCTCCCCCTACAAAAATTGATTTAATATCATGTGGGCCAATGGCCCACGTATCAGATATTAAACTGATAAGAACAGATACTACACTTGATCTTAGCCAAAAGGCCGAGAAAGGTATGAGCTATCCCTTGTTCTGTTTCCGAGTATGTAGGTGCTTGCACTCCATCCCCCTGTGGTCTACTCATCCGATGTGGGATTAGTCGCCGCAATAGCTTTTTTAGCCTTCCATACATGTTGTGTTAAGCGGAGATGAGGTATTTTGCGAGCACGACCACCATAGCACATCGCGGCGTGGCATCTATTTTTGGGATATCACTTCGAGCGTCGAGAGGTCGCACTAGTGATGATAATTCTTTCTTCAGGAGCCGATGTAAATTTGTTGACAGAGCAAGAGAGTGCCATGTTCTCATTCTCGCAGCTGCATTCTCTATCCCATCAAAATAATTTGCGTAAAGTTTTTTATTTTCAAATTAGATGTATCAAATCTAATAGAGATTTAGTAAAACCAAATTCAAGTATCGAGACAGCTCCAGTGTTCCAATTATGGAAAAATCAAATTTAGGAAAGCATATTTGGCAGGGGGCCGCGCGAACGCAGGCCCCCTCTAGCACAAATTATGACGTAGGCTCCACCTCTTGGGTAGACCTTAGGCGGGCACCCCTCCTAAGTGCAATGGAGGTCACCAACCTAGGCCATGAGCCTTCTTGATCGCCCATTGACCCCGTCCAGGTAAGTATGTTCAATGGTTTTTCGTTCTTCTAGTTGTACAGCCCTCCCTACATATTCCATCACTCTCTTTTCTCGATGTGGGATAACAAAATTCCTCCCAGCAAACCTCCAACCCCTTCTTTTACAAACGATTCCTCTCAGCTCACCTAATTCCTTCCGTTACGCACAATTCCTCTAAGTTCACCTCATCTCCTTTAATCGTTTTTCCCGTCTCCTTGATCTTGCTGCATGTGTCCCGCTAAATTGATTAACTGAAATGGCGCCTTCCTTTTTGTTTGCTTTTCCCCAATTTTAATGACACTTTCCCCCCTGCGGCTTGACCGGATGGCGCTTCACACCGCTACGCTATTTTCTTATCAAGGACCCCCGTTGTCGCACAGACCTTAGTACGGCGGTTAAACAATTAACATAACTTTGTAAAATGACAAATTCACCCTTATGACCGACCCAATCCGGTGGCAAAAAGGGAAGTGAAGAAAAAATTGAGACAAAGAGCAGATGGGTATCATCAGACCCGACCCGACCCGACATGACATGAGCGGTGTAACTGTTAGTTTATATTATATGGTTCGTTACTCTCCTTAACTTTTGAGGTTTGACCGTTTACTTTAACAGAAAATGTAACCGATGCACTTTAGCGGGGACCACGGGGGTAGGTATTTACGAAAATACCAAAGTGGTACAAAGTGCAATTCGGTCAGACGACAGGGGGCAAAGTGTCATTTACCCTCTTTTTTTATTGCTCATTTTCTTTCGATGCATAAAAGCTGCAAACATCATGTGAAAACGGAAAGCGCTTCACCTTGAATCCACTTTTTCTTTACGATCAGATCAGAATTAAAATGCAAAAACTTATTAGTGCTCCTTGATTTAAATTGTGCTACTAATTTGCTCTCGTCAATTTGAATTACATTTCCTAGTTAGGCATGGATAATTTTTTAAAAAGATCCTCCCTGATTTATGTGCTTCATACTCTCACCAGAGACGTGCGTTTCATTTCTTAATTTTACGGTCGTTTGTAATGTTGAAATTTAACTTTGGAAGCTGAAATCACTAAAGCTAAAACACCAAATATTTTTGAAAACTGCTTCCAATTTGATCAATCGAGCCCTAAGACCGATTTCGGTCGAATTTCCAATTGCAAATTTCGAAATTCATCGAAACTCACCTTGGCAAAACCTTTGTTCTTTCGAAAATTTTTGATTAGCGAAATGTCAGGTGCCGGCGAGACAAAAGGCGCCGTGTGCACGTTCTAAAACGGATAGAAGCGCTAAAATATTATTTCTAACCATTTTTTTTTTCCTCACCGAAGTCGAATTTAGGGGTGACCATTAATTCCGACATCAGGCATGCCAAGCACCCGTGCCACAAAACAGTTGGGGGTCATAAATAATAATAATACGATTAACTTTTCGATTTTTTTTTGGTAGGAGGTCGAAACCGTACCGGGTTCGACCCCTCCAAAAAGTGGCGTATGCCGCTTTTTAGCGACGAGCACACGGTATTCTTTAGTAAAAGGCGAAAGAATAGTTCGCTTTGTGCTCACCACACGGCTGCGTGATTGCAGCTAGCAGCCTCACACTTGGTTTTGTACGAGATCGTGTTTTGTTCGGATCCTTCAATCGTCGATGTGGGACGTAGTATTGCTCGCTACACATACCAATGCCATCTTGGGTCGTAGAACTTCACTCCGTTTCAATTTATTTGTCACATAAAACCCATGCGAAACTTGAATCCATGATTTGAGTACGAAACCAGGTAAGCGGATCAACATTTATCATTGGTGTTACCGTGAGCAGTCCTTGGTCGTAACTAGAGCCAGAAGGGGAAAACATTAACTTGACGGAATTAAGCAGAAAAATATCGTAATAGCATAAAAAGATTGACATAAAATTACTCATTATCATTCCGAATGTCAACTGCTTCTTCGATCTATTTTCTTCATTCCACTAGATAATTTACATTTCAAGAAATCAAAACGAAACCTTTCAATTTTTGGCATTGTGAAAAGGAAAAGTCACGCGAAAGGGATCATCAACTTATACACGGCTCATCTCACTTCCTAAAGGCGAAAGATACGCAAAAAAGACTAAAAACTAAGATTTGGGTGGGTTGCGCCAGGCCGAGGCAATAGTGCAACGCCAAGGCGACGCTCGAGAGGCCCAATAGCAAGCTATTGTGATGGACTCTCCCCCTACAAAAATTGATTTAATATCATGTGGGCCAATGGCCCACGTATCAGATATTAAACTGATAAGAACAGATACTACACTTGATCTTAGCCAAAAGGCCGAGAAAGGTATGAGCTATCCCTTGTTCTGTTTCCGAGTATGTAGGTGCTTGCACTCCATCCCCCTGTGGTCTACTCATCCGATGTGGGATTAGTCGCCGCAATAGCTTTTTTAGCCTTCCATACATGTTGTGTTAAGCGGAGATGAGGTATTTTGCGAGCACGACCACCATAGCACATCGCGGCGTGGCATCTATTTTTGGGATATCACTTCGAGCGTCGAGAGGTCGCACTAGTGATGATAATTCTTTCTTCAGGAGCCGATGTAAATTTGTTGACAGAGCAAGAGAGTGCCATGTTCTCATTCTCGCAGCTGCATTCTCTATCCCATCAAAATAATTTGCGTAAAGTTTTTTATTTTCAAATTAGATGTATCAAATCTAATAGAGATTTAGTAAAACCAAATTCAAGTATCGAGACAGCTCCAGTGTTCCAATTATGGAAAAATCAAATTTAGGAAAGCATATTTGGCAGGGGGCCGCGCGAACGCAGGCCCCCTCTAGCACAAATTATGACGTAGGCTCCACCTCTTGGGTAGACCTTAGGCGGGCACCCCTCCTAAGTGCAATGGAGGTCACCAACCTAGGCCATGAGCCTTCTTGATCGCCCATTGACCCCGTCCAGGTAAGTATGTTCAATGGTTTTTCGTTCTTCTAGTTGTACAGCCCTCCCTACATATTCCATCACTCTCTTTTCTCGATGTGGGATAACAAAATTCCTCCCAGCAAACCTCCAACCCCTTCTTTTACAAACGATTCCTCTCAGCTCACCTAATTCCTTCCGTTACGCACAATTCCTCTAAGTTCACCTCATCTCCTTTAATCGTTTTTCCCGTCTCCTTGATCTTGCTGCATGTGTCCCGCTAAATTGATTAACTGAAATGGCGCCTTCCTTTTTGTTTGCTTTTCCCCAATTTTAATGACACTTTCCCCCCTGCGGCTTGACCGGATGGCGCTTCACACCGCTACGCTATTTTCTTATCAAGGACCCCCGTTGTCGCACAGACCTTAGTACGGCGGTTAAACAATTAACATAACTTTGTAAAATGACAAATTCACCCTTATGACCGACCCAATCCGGTGGCAAAAAGGGAAGTGAAGAAAAAATTGAGACAAAGAGCAGATGGGTATCATCAGACCCGACCCGACCCGACATGACATGAGCGGTGTAACTGTTAGTTTATATTATATGGTTCGTTACTCTCCTTAACTTTTGAGGTTTGACCGTTTACTTTAACAGAAAATGTAACCGATGCACTTTAGCGGGGACCACGGGGGTAGGTATTTACGAAAATACCAAAGTGGTACAAAGTGCAATTCGGTCAGACGACAGGGGGCAAAGTGTCATTTACCCTCTTTTTTTATTGCTCATTTTCTTTCGATGCATAAAAGCTGCAAACATCATGTGAAAACGGAAAGCGCTTCACCTTGAATCCACTTTTTCTTTACGATCAGATCAGAATTAAAATGCAAAAACTTATTAGTGCTCCTTGATTTAAATTGTGCTACTAATTTGCTCTCGTCAATTTGAATTACATTTCCTAGTTAGGCATGGATAATTTTTTAAAAAGATCCTCCCTGATTTATGTGCTTCATACTCTCACCAGAGACGTGCGTTTCATTTCTTAATTTTACGGTCGTTTGTAATGTTGAAATTTAACTTTGGAAGCTGAAATCACTAAAGCTAAAACACCAAATATTTTTGAAAACTGCTTCCAATTTGATCAATCGAGCCCTAAGACCGATTTCGGTCGAATTTCCAATTGCAAATTTCGAAATTCATCGAAACTCACCTTGGCAAAACCTTTGTTCTTTCGAAAATTTTTGATTAGCGAAATGTCAGGTGCCGGCGAGACAAAAGGCGCCGTGTGCACGTTCTAAAACGGATAGAAGCGCTAAAATATTATTTCTAACCATTTTTTTTTTCCTCACCGAAGTCGAATTTAGGGGTGACCATTAATTCCGACATCAGGCATGCCAAGCACCCGTGCCACAAAACAGTTGGGGGTCATAAATAATAATAATACGATTAACTTTTCGATTTTTTTTTGGTAGGAGGTCGAAACCGTACCGGGTTCGACCCCTCCAAAAAGTGGCGTATGCCGCTTTTTAGCGACGAGCACACGGTATTCTTTAGTAAAAGGCGAAAGAATAGTTCGCTTTGTGCTCACCACACGGCTGCGTGATTGCAGCTAGCAGCCTCACACTTGGTTTTGTACGAGATCGTGTTTTGTTCGGATCCTTCAATCGTCGATGTGGGACGTAGTATTGCTCGCTACACATACCAATGCCATCTTGGGTCGTAGAACTTCACTCCGTTTCAATTTATTTGTCACATAAAACCCATGCGAAACTTGAATCCATGATTTGAGTACGAAACCAGGTAAGCGGATCAACATTTATCATTGGTGTTACCGTGAGCAGTCCTTGGTCGTAACTAGAGCCAGAAGGGGAAAACATTAACTTGACGGAATTAAGCAGAAAAATATCGTAATAGCATAAAAAGATTGACATAAAATTACTCATTATCATTCCGAATGTCAACTGCTTCTTCGATCTATTTTCTTCATTCCACTAGATAATTTACATTTCAAGAAATCAAAACGAAACCTTTCAATTTTTGGCATTGTGAAAAGGAAAAGTCACGCGAAAGGGATCATCAACTTATACACGGCTCATCTCACTTCCTAAAGGCGAAAGATACGCAAAAAAGACTAAAAACTAAGATTTGGGTGGGTTGCGCCAGGCCGAGGCAATAGTGCAACGCCAAGGCGACGCTCGAGAGGCCCAATAGCAAGCTATTGTGATGGACTCTCCCCCTACAAAAATTGATTTAATATCATGTGGGCCAATGGCCCACGTATCAGATATTAAACTGATAAGAACAGATACTACACTTGATCTTAGCCAAAAGGCCGAGAAAGGTATGAGCTATCCCTTGTTCTGTTTCCGAGTATGTAGGTGCTTGCACTCCATCCCCCTGTGGTCTACTCATCCGATGTGGGATTAGTCGCCGCAATAGCTTTTTTAGCCTTCCATACATGTTGTGTTAAGCGGAGATGAGGTATTTTGCGAGCACGACCACCATAGCACATCGCGGCGTGGCATCTATTTTTGGGATATCACTTCGAGCGTCGAGAGGTCGCACTAGTGATGATAATTCTTTCTTCAGGAGCCGATGTAAATTTGTTGACAGAGCAAGAGAGTGCCATGTTCTCATTCTCGCAGCTGCATTCTCTATCCCATCAAAATAATTTGCGTAAAGTTTTTTATTTTCAAATTAGATGTATCAAATCTAATAGAGATTTAGTAAAACCAAATTCAAGTATCGAGACAGCTCCAGTGTTCCAATTATGGAAAAATCAAATTTAGGAAAGCATATTTGGCAGGGGGCCGCGCGAACGCAGGCCCCCTCTAGCACAAATTATGACGTAGGCTCCACCTCTTGGGTAGACCTTAGGCGGGCACCCCTCCTAAGTGCAATGGAGGTCACCAACCTAGGCCATGAGCCTTCTTGATCGCCCATTGACCCCGTCCAGGTAAGTATGTTCAATGGTTTTTCGTTCTTCTAGTTGTACAGCCCTCCCTACATATTCCATCACTCTCTTTTCTCGATGTGGGATAACAAAATTCCTCCCAGCAAACCTCCAACCCCTTCTTTTACAAACGATTCCTCTCAGCTCACCTAATTCCTTCCGTTACGCACAATTCCTCTAAGTTCACCTCATCTCCTTTAATCGTTTTTCCCGTCTCCTTGATCTTGCTGCATGTGTCCCGCTAAATTGATTAACTGAAATGGCGCCTTCCTTTTTGTTTGCTTTTCCCCAATTTTAATGACACTTTCCCCCCTGCGGCTTGACCGGATGGCGCTTCACACCGCTACGCTATTTTCTTATCAAGGACCCCCGTTGTCGCACAGACCTTAGTACGGCGGTTAAACAATTAACATAACTTTGTAAAATGACAAATTCACCCTTATGACCGACCCAATCCGGTGGCAAAAAGGGAAGTGAAGAAAAAATTGAGACAAAGAGCAGATGGGTATCATCAGACCCGACCCGACCCGACATGACATGAGCGGTGTAACTGTTAGTTTATATTATATGGTTCGTTACTCTCCTTAACTTTTGAGGTTTGACCGTTTACTTTAACAGAAAATGTAACCGATGCACTTTAGCGGGGACCACGGGGGTAGGTATTTACGAAAATACCAAAGTGGTACAAAGTGCAATTCGGTCAGACGACAGGGGGCAAAGTGTCATTTACCCTCTTTTTTTATTGCTCATTTTCTTTCGATGCATAAAAGCTGCAAACATCATGTGAAAACGGAAAGCGCTTCACCTTGAATCCACTTTTTCTTTACGATCAGATCAGAATTAAAATGCAAAAACTTATTAGTGCTCCTTGATTTAAATTGTGCTACTAATTTGCTCTCGTCAATTTGAATTACATTTCCTAGTTAGGCATGGATAATTTTTTAAAAAGATCCTCCCTGATTTATGTGCTTCATACTCTCACCAGAGACGTGCGTTTCATTTCTTAATTTTACGGTCGTTTGTAATGTTGAAATTTAACTTTGGAAGCTGAAATCACTAAAGCTAAAACACCAAATATTTTTGAAAACTGCTTCCAATTTGATCAATCGAGCCCTAAGACCGATTTCGGTCGAATTTCCAATTGCAAATTTCGAAATTCATCGAAACTCACCTTGGCAAAACCTTTGTTCTTTCGAAAATTTTTGATTAGCGAAATGTCAGGTGCCGGCGAGACAAAAGGCGCCGTGTGCACGTTCTAAAACGGATAGAAGCGCTAAAATATTATTTCTAACCATTTTTTTTTTCCTCACCGAAGTCGAATTTAGGGGTGACCATTAATTCCGACATCAGGCATGCCAAGCACCCGTGCCACAAAACAGTTGGGGGTCATAAATAATAATAATACGATTAACTTTTCGATTTTTTTTTGGTAGGAGGTCGAAACCGTACCGGGTTCGACCCCTCCAAAAAGTGGCGTATGCCGCTTTTTAGCGACGAGCACACGGTATTCTTTAGTAAAAGGCGAAAGAATAGTTCGCTTTGTGCTCACCACACGGCTGCGTGATTGCAGCTAGCAGCCTCACACTTGGTTTTGTACGAGATCGTGTTTTGTTCGGATCCTTCAATCGTCGATGTGGGACGTAGTATTGCTCGCTACACATACCAATGCCATCTTGGGTCGTAGAACTTCACTCCGTTTCAATTTATTTGTCACATAAAACCCATGCGAAACTTGAATCCATGATTTGAGTACGAAACCAGGTAAGCGGATCAACATTTATCATTGGTGTTACCGTGAGCAGTCCTTGGTCGTAACTAGAGCCAGAAGGGGAAAACATTAACTTGACGGAATTAAGCAGAAAAATATCGTAATAGCATAAAAAGATTGACATAAAATTACTCATTATCATTCCGAATGTCAACTGCTTCTTCGATCTATTTTCTTCATTCCACTAGATAATTTACATTTCAAGAAATCAAAACGAAACCTTTCAATTTTTGGCATTGTGAAAAGGAAAAGTCACGCGAAAGGGATCATCAACTTATACACGGCTCATCTCACTTCCTAAAGGCGAAAGATACGCAAAAAAGACTAAAAACTAAGATTTGGGTGGGTTGCGCCAGGCCGAGGCAATAGTGCAACGCCAAGGCGACGCTCGAGAGGCCCAATAGCAAGCTATTGTGATGGACTCTCCCCCTACAAAAATTGATTTAATATCATGTGGGCCAATGGCCCACGTATCAGATATTAAACTGATAAGAACAGATACTACACTTGATCTTAGCCAAAAGGCCGAGAAAGGTATGAGCTATCCCTTGTTCTGTTTCCGAGTATGTAGGTGCTTGCACTCCATCCCCCTGTGGTCTACTCATCCGATGTGGGATTAGTCGCCGCAATAGCTTTTTTAGCCTTCCATACATGTTGTGTTAAGCGGAGATGAGGTATTTTGCGAGCACGACCACCATAGCACATCGCGGCGTGGCATCTATTTTTGGGATATCACTTCGAGCGTCGAGAGGTCGCACTAGTGATGATAATTCTTTCTTCAGGAGCCGATGTAAATTTGTTGACAGAGCAAGAGAGTGCCATGTTCTCATTCTCGCAGCTGCATTCTCTATCCCATCAAAATAATTTGCGTAAAGTTTTTTATTTTCAAATTAGATGTATCAAATCTAATAGAGATTTAGTAAAACCAAATTCAAGTATCGAGACAGCTCCAGTGTTCCAATTATGGAAAAATCAAATTTAGGAAAGCATATTTGGCAGGGGGCCGCGCGAACGCAGGCCCCCTCTAGCACAAATTATGACGTAGGCTCCACCTCTTGGGTAGACCTTAGGCGGGCACCCCTCCTAAGTGCAATGGAGGTCACCAACCTAGGCCATGAGCCTTCTTGATCGCCCATTGACCCCGTCCAGGTAAGTATGTTCAATGGTTTTTCGTTCTTCTAGTTGTACAGCCCTCCCTACATATTCCATCACTCTCTTTTCTCGATGTGGGATAACAAAATTCCTCCCAGCAAACCTCCAACCCCTTCTTTTACAAACGATTCCTCTCAGCTCACCTAATTCCTTCCGTTACGCACAATTCCTCTAAGTTCACCTCATCTCCTTTAATCGTTTTTCCCGTCTCCTTGATCTTGCTGCATGTGTCCCGCTAAATTGATTAACTGAAATGGCGCCTTCCTTTTTGTTTGCTTTTCCCCAATTTTAATGACACTTTCCCCCCTGCGGCTTGACCGGATGGCGCTTCACACCGCTACGCTATTTTCTTATCAAGGACCCCCGTTGTCGCACAGACCTTAGTACGGCGGTTAAACAATTAACATAACTTTGTAAAATGACAAATTCACCCTTATGACCGACCCAATCCGGTGGCAAAAAGGGAAGTGAAGAAAAAATTGAGACAAAGAGCAGATGGGTATCATCAGACCCGACCCGACCCGACATGACATGAGCGGTGTAACTGTTAGTTTATATTATATGGTTCGTTACTCTCCTTAACTTTTGAGGTTTGACCGTTTACTTTAACAGAAAATGTAACCGATGCACTTTAGCGGGGACCACGGGGGTAGGTATTTACGAAAATACCAAAGTGGTACAAAGTGCAATTCGGTCAGACGACAGGGGGCAAAGTGTCATTTACCCTCTTTTTTTATTGCTCATTTTCTTTCGATGCATAAAAGCTGCAAACATCATGTGAAAACGGAAAGCGCTTCACCTTGAATCCACTTTTTCTTTACGATCAGATCAGAATTAAAATGCAAAAACTTATTAGTGCTCCTTGATTTAAATTGTGCTACTAATTTGCTCTCGTCAATTTGAATTACATTTCCTAGTTAGGCATGGATAATTTTTTAAAAAGATCCTCCCTGATTTATGTGCTTCATACTCTCACCAGAGACGTGCGTTTCATTTCTTAATTTTACGGTCGTTTGTAATGTTGAAATTTAACTTTGGAAGCTGAAATCACTAAAGCTAAAACACCAAATATTTTTGAAAACTGCTTCCAATTTGATCAATCGAGCCCTAAGACCGATTTCGGTCGAATTTCCAATTGCAAATTTCGAAATTCATCGAAACTCACCTTGGCAAAACCTTTGTTCTTTCGAAAATTTTTGATTAGCGAAATGTCAGGTGCCGGCGAGACAAAAGGCGCCGTGTGCACGTTCTAAAACGGATAGAAGCGCTAAAATATTATTTCTAACCATTTTTTTTTCCTCACCGAAGTCGAATTTAGGGGTGACCATTAATTCCGACATCAGGCATGCCAAGCACCCGTGCCACAAAACAGTTGGGGGTCATAAATAATAATAATACGATTAACTTTTCGATTTTTTTTTGGTAGGAGGTCGAAACCGTACCGGGTTCGACCCCTCCAAAAAGTGGCGTATGCCGCTTTTTAGCGACGAGCACACGGTATTCTTTAGTAAAAGGCGAAAGAATAGTTCGCTTTGTGCTCACCACACGGCTGCGTGATTGCAGCTAGCAGCCTCACACTTGGTTTTGTACGAGATCGTGTTTTGTTCGGATCCTTCAATCGTCGATGTGGGACGTAGTATTGCTCGCTACACATACCAATGCCATCTTGGGTCGTAGAACTTCACTCCGTTTCAATTTATTTGTCACATAAAACCCATGCGAAACTTGAATCCATGATTTGAGTACGAAACCAGGTAAGCGGATCAACATTTATCATTGGTGTTACCGTGAGCAGTCCTTGGTCGTAACTAGAGCCAGAAGGGGAAAACATTAACTTGACGGAATTAAGCAGAAAAATATCGTAATAGCATAAAAAGATTGACATAAAATTACTCATTATCATTCCGAATGTCAACTGCTTCTTCGATCTATTTTCTTCATTCCACTAGATAATTTACATTTCAAGAAATCAAAACGAAACCTTTCAATTTTTGGCATTGTGAAAAGGAAAAGTCACGCGAAAGGGATCATCAACTTATACACGGCTCATCTCACTTCCTAAAGGCGAAAGATACGCAAAAAAGACTAAAAACTAAGATTTGGGTGGGTTGCGCCAGGCCGAGGCAATAGTGCAACGCCAAGGCGACGCTCGAGAGGCCCAATAGCAAGCTATTGTGATGGACTCTCCCCCTACAAAAATTGATTTAATATCATGTGGGCCAATGGCCCACGTATCAGATATTAAACTGATAAGAACAGATACTACACTTGATCTTAGCCAAAAGGCCGAGAAAGGTATGAGCTATCCCTTGTTCTGTTTCCGAGTATGTAGGTGCTTGCACTCCATCCCCCTGTGGTCTACTCATCCGATGTGGGATTAGTCGCCGCAATAGCTTTTTTAGCCTTCCATACATGTTGTGTTAAGCGGAGATGAGGTATTTTGCGAGCACGACCACCATAGCACATCGCGGCGTGGCATCTATTTTTGGGATATCACTTCGAGCGTCGAGAGGTCGCACTAGTGATGATAATTCTTTCTTCAGGAGCCGATGTAAATTTGTTGACAGAGCAAGAGAGTGCCATGTTCTCATTCTCGCAGCTGCATTCTCTATCCCATCAAAATAATTTGCGTAAAGTTTTTTATTTTCAAATTAGATGTATCAAATCTAATAGAGATTTAGTAAAACCAAATTCAAGTATCGAGACAGCTCCAGTGTTCCAATTATGGAAAAATCAAATTTAGGAAAGCATATTTGGCAGGGGGCCGCGCGAACGCAGGCCCCCTCTAGCACAAATTATGACGTAGGCTCCACCTCTTGGGTAGACCTTAGGCGGGCACCCCTCCTAAGTGCAATGGAGGTCACCAACCTAGGCCATGAGCCTTCTTGATCGCCCATTGACCCCGTCCAGGTAAGTATGTTCAATGGTTTTTCGTTCTTCTAGTTGTACAGCCCTCCCTACATATTCCATCACTCTCTTTTCTCGATGTGGGATAACAAAATTCCTCCCAGCAAACCTCCAACCCCTTCTTTTACAAACGATTCCTCTCAGCTCACCTAATTCCTTCCGTTACGCACAATTCCTCTAAGTTCACCTCATCTCCTTTAATCGTTTTTCCCGTCTCCTTGATCTTGCTGCATGTGTCCCGCTAAATTGATTAACTGAAATGGCGCCTTCCTTTTTGTTTGCTTTTCCCCAATTTTAATGACACTTTCCCCCCTGCGGCTTGACCGGATGGCGCTTCACACCGCTACGCTATTTTCTTATCAAGGACCCCCGTTGTCGCACAGACCTTAGTACGGCGGTTAAACAATTAACATAACTTTGTAAAATGACAAATTCACCCTTATGACCGACCCAATCCGGTGGCAAAAAGGGAAGTGAAGAAAAAATTGAGACAAAGAGCAGATGGGTATCATCAGACCCGACCCGACCCGACATGACATGAGCGGTGTAACTGTTAGTTTATATTATATGGTTCGTTACTCTCCTTAACTTTTGAGGTTTGACCGTTTACTTTAACAGAAAATGTAACCGATGCACTTTAGCGGGGACCACGGGGGTAGGTATTTACGAAAATACCAAAGTGGTACAAAGTGCAATTCGGTCAGACGACAGGGGGCAAAGTGTCATTTACCCTCTTTTTTTATTGCTCATTTTCTTTCGATGCATAAAAGCTGCAAACATCATGTGAAAACGGAAAGCGCTTCACCTTGAATCCACTTTTTCTTTACGATCAGATCAGAATTAAAATGCAAAAACTTATTAGTGCTCCTTGATTTAAATTGTGCTACTAATTTGCTCTCGTCAATTTGAATTACATTTCCTAGTTAGGCATGGATAATTTTTTAAAAAGATCCTCCCTGATTTATGTGCTTCATACTCTCACCAGAGACGTGCGTTTCATTTCTTAATTTTACGGTCGTTTGTAATGTTGAAATTTAACTTTGGAAGCTGAAATCACTAAAGCTAAAACACCAAATATTTTTGAAAACTGCTTCCAATTTGATCAATCGAGCCCTAAGACCGATTTCGGTCGAATTTCCAATTGCAAATTTCGAAATTCATCGAAACTCACCTTGGCAAAACCTTTGTTCTTTCGAAAATTTTTGATTAGCGAAATGTCAGGTGCCGGCGAGACAAAAGGCGCCGTGTGCACGTTCTAAAACGGATAGAAGCGCTAAAATATTATTTCTAACCATTTTTTTTTTCCTCACCGAAGTCGAATTTAGGGGTGACCATTAATTCCGACATCAGGCATGCCAAGCACCCGTGCCACAAAACAGTTGGGGGTCATAAATAATAATAATACGATTAACTTTTCGATTTTTTTTTGGTAGGAGGTCGAAACCGTACCGGGTTCGACCCCTCCAAAAAGTGGCGTATGCCGCTTTTTAGCGACGAGCACACGGTATTCTTTAGTAAAAGGCGAAAGAATAGTTCGCTTTGTGCTCACCACACGGCTGCGTGATTGCAGCTAGCAGCCTCACACTTGGTTTTGTACGAGATCGTGTTTTGTTCGGATCCTTCAATCGTCGATGTGGGACGTAGTATTGCTCGCTACACATACCAATGCCATCTTGGGTCGTAGAACTTCACTCCGTTTCAATTTATTTGTCACATAAAACCCATGCGAAACTTGAATCCATGATTTGAGTACGAAACCAGGTAAGCGGATCAACATTTATCATTGGTGTTACCGTGAGCAGTCCTTGGTCGTAACTAGAGCCAGAAGGGGAAAACATTAACTTGACGGAATTAAGCAGAAAAATATCGTAATAGCATAAAAAGATTGACATAAAATTACTCATTATCATTCCGAATGTCAACTGCTTCTTCGATCTATTTTCTTCATTCCACTAGATAATTTACATTTCAAGAAATCAAAACGAAACCTTTCAATTTTTGGCATTGTGAAAAGGAAAAGTCACGCGAAAGGGATCATCAACTTATACACGGCTCATCTCACTTCCTAAAGGCGAAAGATACGCAAAAAAGACTAAAAACTAAGATTTGGGTGGGTTGCGCCAGGCCGAGGCAATAGTGCAACGCCAAGGCGACGCTCGAGAGGCCCAATAGCAAGCTATTGTGATGGACTCTCCCCCTACAAAAATTGATTTAATATCATGTGGGCCAATGGCCCACGTATCAGATATTAAACTGATAAGAACAGATACTACACTTGATCTTAGCCAAAAGGCCGAGAAAGGTATGAGCTATCCCTTGTTCTGTTTCCGAGTATGTAGGTGCTTGCACTCCATCCCCCTGTGGTCTACTCATCCGATGTGGGATTAGTCGCCGCAATAGCTTTTTTAGCCTTCCATACATGTTGTGTTAAGCGGAGATGAGGTATTTTGCGAGCACGACCACCATAGCACATCGCGGCGTGGCATCTATTTTTGGGATATCACTTCGAGCGTCGAGAGGTCGCACTAGTGATGATAATTCTTTCTTCAGGAGCCGATGTAAATTTGTTGACAGAGCAAGAGAGTGCCATGTTCTCATTCTCGCAGCTGCATTCTCTATCCCATCAAAATAATTTGCGTAAAGTTTTTTATTTTCAAATTAGATGTATCAAATCTAATAGAGATTTAGTAAAACCAAATTCAAGTATCGAGACAGCTCCAGTGTTCCAATTATGGAAAAATCAAATTTAGGAAAGCATATTTGGCAGGGGGCCGCGCGAACGCAGGCCCCCTCTAGCACAAATTATGACGTAGGCTCCACCTCTTGGGTAGACCTTAGGCGGGCACCCCTCCTAAGTGCAATGGAGGTCACCAACCTAGGCCATGAGCCTTCTTGATCGCCCATTGACCCCGTCCAGGTAAGTATGTTCAATGGTTTTTCGTTCTTCTAGTTGTACAGCCCTCCCTACATATTCCATCACTCTCTTTTCTCGATGTGGGATAACAAAATTCCTCCCAGCAAACCTCCAACCCCTTCTTTTACAAACGATTCCTCTCAGCTCACCTAATTCCTTCCGTTACGCACAATTCCTCTAAGTTCGCCTCATCTCCTTTAATCGTTTTTCCCGTTTCCTTGATCTTGCTGCATGTGTCCCGCTAAATTGATTAACTGAAATGGTGCCGTCCTGTTTTTGTTTGCTTTTCCTCAATTTTAATGACACTTTCACCGGATGGCGCTTCACACCACTACGCTATCTTCTTCATCGATGACCCGCGTTGTCGTACAGACTTAAGTCCGACGGTTAAACAATTAACATAATTTTGTAAAATGACAAATTCACCCTTATAACCGACCAAAACCGTGCATAATTTTTTTTTTATACCCATTCATGAATACACAAATAATGTCATCTTATAACAATACATCTCTCTAATCTTTTAATTCCAATAAAATCAATAGTCAAGATCTTCTTTTCCACATTTAATATTCTAACCTTACATTTTTTTGTAAACTAATCATCCCTAATTTATTTTAAAAAAATGTGCATTTTCACTCCTTTACTTATAAGAAAAAAAGAAATAAATTATATATAAATTATTTAAATTTGGGAAGAACCATTAATATAAATTATCCCGTTTAATAATTGTCGTTCCATGAGCAAAATTAAAATTTAAGTAATCTAATTAAATCTTAAAAATATGTAATACTACACGTTTTTCCAGGTATTGTTAACGCTTGGTTTCATTTGTGTAGTTTCGATTGATTTAAGTGCTCTGACTCCATCTTTTTGGTCTATTTACTCGATGTGGGATTAGTTGCCATAATAGCTTGTCAAAGTTCAATTCATCCGATGTGGGAGTAGGTGGCAGAGTAGCTTTTCTATCATAAACCTTGGTTGGGCGTTTTACTGTTAGTATGAACCTGCTGGAAGTACTAGTAACTAACTTGGGCCTGGAATTTGATGCTTGGCCACGTTCATAAAAATAAAAAAAAAATAAAAAAAAAATAATTTTGTTTTCTTAAGCGATTAATTATCATATTTGAATTTCAGGTAGAATTCTTAATCTCATTTATTGTGTTGTTCATGTTATAGTTATTGTTTAGTTATAATTGTTAAATTTTTATAAAATATTTATAATTATGTATTATGTGAAAATTATGTGAGATATATGCCTATATGTTATCTGTGGTTTGATAGATACACGTGTGAAAGGGATTAAAATTTTAATGAGTATTAACTCACAACCTCATTGTAAGACCCAATGTTTTACATGTGCATAATTTTTAGTTGTATTTTAGAATATTTAGAAAATAACAGGATGTATTGTGTCATTATTTTAAAAATTTTAGGGATCAATTATTATTTTTAAAATATTAATTTTAAATTTTAAGTTTAAATGATAACTTAAAAATAATTAGGGGGATTAATATAATTTGAAAAATAAAATCCAATTGATTGAGTTAGGATTAAAAAAAAAAAAGTTTGGAATGGTTTAGAAGGAAACCAAAACTCATTTTAGTGTATATATATATATATATATATATATATATATATGTGTGTGTGTGTGTGTGTGGTGCATGGGGGGTGACACATGTGAAGTCTTGAGAAAAAAAAAAAAAAAAAGGACGGTGGCTATTGGGTTCAACAAACACACATATATGTATAATATATGAAGAGGAGAAAAAAAAATAATAAGAGAAAAAAAAACCACAGAAAGGGTGGAAGCTCTCGCCTCAGGTACTGTTTCCTCATATATATATATTGTTAAAATAAAATATTTATCACGTCTAATTTATGGGACTATCAATACGGACAAATATACTTGTATAATTATGTCAAAATATATATACAGTGGATTTGAGAAATACAGCCAGTATACAAATATTTAATTTGCGAAGAATACAATTTAAAAATAAAAACTGTAAATTTTACTAAAAATGACAATTTTTAGTATTTCGTCGACTAATAGAATTTTTAATAGTCGATTAATATTTTTCTACAAATTTAAATTATTAATACGAGAATTTTTGTAACCGTTATTATAATAATTTTTATATAGTTAATATTGACATAGGAAATGGGGTGTGTAGTAATTTTGTATAATCGAAATTTGGAGAATAAAAAATTATGCATTTTAGGGCTACGCATTGTATATCAGGTTTATTTTAAATAAATTATTAATTTAGGTCCTATCGCTGTTAAGTTCACAGGCGACGACGCCCGCTTAGTATTTCGGTGACAATGTTTTTGTAGCACAAAAATCGAGGTGAGTGTATTGTCTTCTATGTAAATTAATAAATTATATTTTTGTATAAATTGTGGAAAAAAAAAAGTCTATTAAAATGGACGATTTTATAACTTATGTGGATCAAGTAAATTTTTAAATGTGAAAAGTCGTTTTATTATCCGACTATGCCATAGTGTGATTCTATCAGGAGGGCATGTCCTGTGGGATGTTGTTGGTCCTAATAGGAGGACATGTCATGTAGGACGATATATTATGACTTGTCAAGAGGGCAACTCCACGGGTTTATCAGACCTAGTGTTTCTTCGTGGGGAGCCCCAATGTTATTTGTAAAGAAGAAAGATGATACGTTGAGGATGTGTATTGATTACAAGTAGTTGAATAAGGTGACGATTCATAATAAATACCCGTTGCCTAGAATTGATGATTTGTCGGATCAATTGCAGAAGGCCAGAGTGTTTTCTAAAATAGATCTTCGATCATGATATCATTAGCTGAAAATCAGGGACAATGATGTGTCGAAAACGACATTTTGTACGAGGTATGACCATTATGAATTTCAAGTTATGCTGTTTGGGTTGACGAATGCCCTTGCTACTTTTATGGACCCGCATATCTTTCCTCTCTCTCTGCATGTGAGTTGACAAAGTTGGCCCCCCTCCCTCTTTGACTTTTTTTTTTCTCTCTCTGCTCTCACAGCTTCTTTTTTTCTCTCTCTCTCTCTCTCTCTTCTATTCTCTCTCTCTGTTTTGGCTGACCATAAGCGGGGCCCAACCCTTTCTCTCTTTCTTCTCTATCTCTCTCTCGGCTCCTTTTTTCTTTCCTTTCTTTCTCTCTCTCGCTCTCAATTTGACAAGGAAAGAGAAATGGGGCCTACTCTCTTTTCTCCCCTTTTCATTTTACTCTGCTTATTTTTCATTCTTTCAATTTCAAACTTCATTTCTTTCTTTCAATTTCACACCATTTTCTTTATTTCATTTTTTTTTCTTTTCTTTTTTTTTGAACAAATGAAATGAAATAAGATTAAATAAAATAAATTCAGCTATAAAATGAAATATAATTTTTTTTTTTGCGGGACGGTCAAAATGTCGTGCCTACAACTGCCCCCTTCTTTGTCATGCGAGTTCTACTTGCTTGACAAAGATAAAAGATCACGTCGTTTTGATCGTCCCATTTTTCAAAGTGATTTTTTAGCGATAGAACAAATAAAATAAATTGACTCATGACGATACTCATGACAAACAAATGTCTGTTTAGAGGATCATTTAGAGTAATAAAAGAATGACTCATGACGATACTCATGACGAACAATTGTCTGTTTAGAGGATTGTTTAGAGTAATAGAAAAAATGACTCATGACGAACAAATGTCTGTTTAGAGGATCGTTTAGAATAATGGAAAAAAGGGACTCATGATGAACGATTGTCCGTTTAGAGGATCGTTTAGAGTGGTGAATAAAAAAAGACTCATGATGAACCAACGTCCGTTTAAAGGATCGTTTAGAGTAATGAAAAAAAGACTCATGACGATACTCATGATGAACAATTGTCCGTTTAGAGGATCGTTTAGAGTAATGAAAAAAAGACTCACAACGATACTTATGATGAACAAATGTTTGTTTAGAGAACCGTTTAGAGTGATAAAAAAAAAAAAAAAAACTCAAGCCCAAGCCTTCTTGGCTGGGGGAGGACAGAAGGAAGTCCAGAGATATAAAATATGCCCCAGCTTGTGACTGGACAAAAATGAGAGAGCAAAGATATAAAATGTGCCTCAGTCTTTGGCTGGGGCTGACTCTCAGATGACCGAACCTTTAGAGGTTGCCTACGTACCTTAGCATTACGCCGAGGATTAGGTTTAGCATAGTTCACTGAATGCCCCTTTTCAGGGCAAGACACATACCTGGACGCTCATTTAGAACCATTTGAATTTCAGCAATAATGGTTTCTAATTTAAGTTAGCCGAAAGGTGAGAAGTCCTAACGTCCATGCTTTCGATCCTTTCTGAGATCTCTGTAAGTGGACAAGAAAACACATACAAACTAAAATTTTAGTCTGAAAAACATGTCGCCTTTGATGGCCCGCAATTTCGTTACCCCCTTTCGGTCGTAATCACTTCTACTGATGGTGCTTGGATCAGAGCGATATCGGGAGATTCTTCAGTTTGAAATTAGAAGCTTCGCTTTCCAACTCAAGGCAGGGTATGTCTTGGGTGATTCGATGAATTTTTATTTTTTTTTAAACTTCCAAGATTTCGCTTTTCAACTCATGGGAGGGTCCAACATGTTTCATCAAGATTTCTTTAGCTTGCTCGACTAGATTCTTGTCTTTTCAAATTTCTCGATGATTCGATGCTTAGAGTTTTAATACTCCTACTTGCTTTGTGTTTTCTCAAGTCCTGCAAAATTGATTTAGTCCAAAAAAATGGGCAAAAGTAAAAAATTACTAAAACGAGTACTTCCAATGCCCGAAATGATTTTCTGTGAGATCTTGAGTCGGATTGCAGCGTAATACGGTTCCAATACATTTCCAGACCACGACCAATGTTTCCTTTCACAAATTTTGATTCTATTCAAATCCATCTAGTTCTGATCCCGAAAAACGTTGTTTGCCCGCCAATTTGGACCGAGGCGAAAAACTTGAACAAATCAATCTATCTTCTTTATTTTCTCTTCAAATCTCTTTCACATTTGCAGCAACACTTCTTGCTTGGTTACCCTACTTTTCATTTTTTTTTAAAATAAATGATTGAACTTATAATTAGTGTTGGTCATGGGCCAGGCTGGGCCGGGCTTGGCCCAGGGTATTACAAGAAACTGCTAGGCCCGTGCCCGATCGGACCCTATGCTTGGGCCCTATTATCATTCCCAAGCTCGGCCCTCAGCAAAAAATTCAGACCCAAGCCCGGCCATAGGGCCAGTCCGACCCTATAATTTTTCCCAACAATTTCACAAAACATGAACAAAACACTAAATAATCTAAGTGAACAACGAAATTTCTGGCAAAAATCAAACCAACAAAACACTGAGCAATGAGACATGAACAAAAATCACCAATACATGAACAGAAATCAAACTAGTTTATTACCTGAACTTCGTCGCGGCGGCGAACAACAACGACATCGGGTAGTAGATCTGATGGCTGAGGGGTCGGCAGTAGTAGATCTAGTTGTTGGGGGCTCGATCTAAGCTTCAGTGGCTGCGATTGATGATGTTTCGTGTTTGCCTAGAGTTTGTCTTATACTACGATAGCGATCGACGGTGAAGCTAAGCTAAACAGAGATCGATAGCGGCGGTAAGGCGATGGTAGAGGCTGGGAGGCATGTCGAAAGTGCCCAACCAGACCTACGTTTTCTTCCAAGGGTCACAAATCTTGGCAGCATAGCGACCCCACGAACGCTTTCTCACTCCTCTGTAGTGTCCCTCATGAGCGGAAGCCATGGCAGGAGGTTTTAGAGAGAGAAAGTGAGGGGTTGGGGTCCTTGGAGAATAGGAGGTTTTAGAGAGAGAGAGAGGTGGGGGATTAATAAGGCAAGAGCATAGGTGGGACCCACTGAGGTCTTGAAATTAATTTTTATTAGAGACAATAATTGTCAAGCATGGTGTCACGGTCTTAGCTTGTCCAGTGCTTGTTCCCGCACATGGCCGCTTGTCCGTGACCCTTTTCATTTGTTTTCTAGACTAGTTTAGCTTAGTTTAGTTTATTTCTTTTATTTCTTGTAGAAAGACACCATTATGACTCCTCGGGCATAATGATGTCTATTGTGGTCACTTGTATTTTTTTACTTAAAGTACTATGTGAGAGGCCATGCTCTTGAAATCATTCAAGCCTTTCACACATTGTAGCCTTTGATATTGATACAATTGTTATTGTTATTGTAATTGTATTCTTCTCTACATTGCCGGCATGTGTTGTTGTAGGGAAACTCGTTGCTATTGAAATCGCTTTCGCTATTTAAGATCCTCTGATCTTCAAGCTTGCTACTAGGTGATCCCTTCGTTAGCGCCGCATGGTCCACTTTCTAACCTCAAAAGACTCGGCCCGTGACAGTTGGTATCAGAGCAACGGACCGATCCGTTGCTTGACCATGTTGGTGAAATACCATGTCGACGAAAGATCGTCTCGATGAGCTTGAACAAAGCGTTTCCTGCATTGACGTTGCTCTAGCTCTTTTGCAAAGCCCCGATACTAATGGGGATGGTCATCTCAGAACCCCCAAATCGATCACCTGATCGAACGGATGGGCTTAGTTGTTGCGACATCCGCTGACCATCATGCTCAGATGGAACAGTCAGTCCTTGATCTTTGAAGCGAGTTGGACGACTTGAAGAACATTGTGTATCGAGCTCTTGCTAGAGACTCCAGGCAACCTACTTCGAGGGTTCGCCTTCTCGAACCTTCAAACGAGTCTGATACTCATCAAATGGGTACAATTCGTTTGTTGAATGCCATAAAGTGACAGCCAGTCGCGAAGAAGAAGGTCATGACGAAGAACCTTATGTTTGTGGACCTTCGAATTAATGGGCGAAATTCTCGTGCTTTAGTTGACACTGGTGCTACACACAATTTTACGTCCGATAAGGAAGCTAATCGGTTGGGCTTACGTGTTGAAAAGTACTTAGGGAGATTGAAGGCCGTGAATTCTGAAGCGTGTCCCGTGATTGGAGTCGCCAACACGGTACACACGAAGATTGCTCTGTGGGATGGGTTCCTCAACTTCACTATTGTTCCCGTGGATAATTTTTAAGTGATATTGGGGATGTAATTCTTTATGGACACTAAGGCGGTCCCAATGCCTTTTACATATTCGCTTTGTATGATGGGAGATCGATCGTGTGTCATTCCTACAACGCAATATTCAATTGAAGACAGATCCGTTTTGGCTCTGCAGCTTGAGATGGAGGAATATCAAGACGACCTTCTAGTGCTTAGTGGGGGAGAAACTAACCCACAAATGCCACCTTTGATTCCAACAAAAGGGTTGTTTGACTATGTTCGAATTGCTTCTCCAAGAGAAATTCCAGAGGAGTTTCCCCTACATCCGGATGGGGAAAAATCTACAGATAACAAGTTCCCATTGGGCCAATTCGCTTTCATGTTAGCCAACAGTGCGAAGACCCACTTGCTTTCGGTGGGACTACATCCAGAAAGACGGAAATACCGACTTTGTGTGCCGAGGGTCGAAAATTCGGGCAACAAAGGTACAACAGTTGCAGTGGTGGATAAAGTATTGAGTTCTACAACCTTATATCCAACACTTCAATTCCAATATTCCAAGGACACCGCCGCACAGGTTTTCAAGCATGATACTCAGTTGTGGAATGTTCCGAGGGGTATTGATTTGTGCTTCAATCTACACAAGTGCTTTGATGTCAACTTGGGATCTAGTGAGATTGTCACAGACCAGTCACTGTATCCTCATTCAGTGGATAAGCTCTACAAAGCCAACATATTTGGAAGACAACAGAAGATATTACAACTGCAGACCAAATCAGAAGCACTATCAGAAGAAGTCTACGAGGACGTCGACAGCTCAAGTGGGGGAGAATGTCACGGTCTTAGCTTGTCCAGTGCTTGTTCTCGCACATGGCCACTTGTCCGTAACCCTTTTCATTTGTTTTCTAGACTAATTTAGCTTAGATTAGCTTAGTTTAGTTTATTTCTTTCATTACTTATAGAAAGACACCATTATGACTCCTCGGGCATAATGATGTCTATTGTGGTCACTTGTATTTTTTTTTACTTAAAGTACTATGTGGGAGGACATGCTCTTGAAGTCATTCAAGCCTTTCACACCTTGTAGCCTTTGATATTAATACAATTGTTGTTGTTATTGTAATTGTATTCTTCTCTACATTGTCGGCATGTGTTGTTGTAGAGAAACTCGTTACTATTGAAATCGCTTTCGCTATTTAAGATCTTCTGATCTTCAAGCTTGCTACTAGGCGATCCTCTAGTTAGCATCGTACGGTCCACTTTCTAGCCTCAAAAGGCTCGGCTCGTGACACATGGTATAACCTTGAATGTCGATCACCCTCTTCAAATAAACAAATGAGAAATTATTCCCTGCTTTGCATGAACCAAGATTTTCAGACGACAGGGGGGACCACAGGGTTAGGTATTTACGAAAATACCAAAGTGGAACAAAGTGCAATTCGATCAGACGACGGGGGGCAAAGTGTCATTTACCCTATTTTTTGATTGCTCATTTTCTTACGATGCATAAAAGCTGCAAACATCATGTGAAAACGAAAAGCGTTTCACCTTGAATCCATTTTTTCTTTATGATCAAATTATAATTAAAATGCAAAAACTTATTAGTGCTCCTTGATTGAAATTGTGCTACTAATTTGCTCTCGTCAATTTGAATTATATTTCCTAGTTAGGCATGGATAATTTTTTGAAAAGATCATCCATGATTTATGTGCTTCATACTCTCACCACAGACGTACGTTTCATTTCTTAATTTTATGGTCGTTTGTAATGTTAAAATCTAACTTTGGAAGCTGAAATTACTAAGCTAAAACACCAAATATTTTTGAAAATTGCTTCCAATTTGATCAATCGAGCCCTAAGACCAATTTCGATTGAATTTCCAATTGCAAATTTGGAACTCAAATTAATTCTTGAAAGTGACCTCCCATTTAAACTCAAAGCCTTTCGAAATTCATGGAAACTCACCTTGGCAAAAACTTTATTTTTCCGAAAAAATTTTGATTAGCAAAATGTCAGGTACCGGCGAGACAAAATGCGTTGTGTGCACTTTTTAAAACGGATAGAAGCGCTAGAATATTATTTCTAACCATTTTTTTTCCTCACCGAAGTCAAATTTAGGGGTGACTAGGGGTGTGCAGCAGGGCGGGTCAACCCGCGAAACCAACCCAACCTGCCCAAAAACCGCCCGAAATGAGACTAGGTCGAACAGACCCGCGAAGCCCAAGGTGTGAACAGTACCAACCCGCCCAATTTTGGTGTGGCTCGCGGGTTTGGGTAATGAAGTGTGCGGGTTGACCCGCCCGACCACAAATGACGTCGTTTAAGTGTAGAATTTCTCACTGTCTTGCGATCTTCCACAAACGACTGAA